>JAZGTH010000009.1:3567500-3965000 GCA_036877525.1 Chromobotia macracanthus
GGAGTCGGTTTGCTGAACCTGTTAACTTTATTTAGAAGTTGACTTGTCTTTGGTGCCCTAGAAACTTAGTGAGGGTTACACACACACACACACACACACACACACACACACACACACACACACAACCTCCCCTTCACTTTCATCACAAAGGTACGGCCATATCATTGATACAGCCCAGCCAGCCAAGCAAGGGAAACAAAGAAACAGTGACCCAGACTCAGCCACTCAGAATACACGTTCCCTTATTAGGACAGAGGTGTGTGTGTTAATTTTAGTTAAACGTGCATGATGTGATGTGAAAAGAGTGGACAGGGCTTTGACCTTGTACTGCTGCATTTTACCGACCTTAATCAGGTGACCAATGAGTGTTTGAAACTAGACTCCATGAGTGTTTACTAGTCACCTTCCAGTGTCAGGACTTTGATCTTTCCTGTGTCACATTTCAGGGACTGTAGAAGTCATACTGGTTAAATGCTGCCATGGGTCATCGGCTCTTCCCCGTGTCATTCATGCTTTCAGAGTTCGAGACAAATACGTCTAATTTAATTCTGCTACATCAGTCGTAGGTATTCAAACTATCCATAATCAGGTTTGTAACAAATTGTAGCTTTTAAATTAAGTTCAGCATTGCTCAGGGAAGACGCATATTATGTGAGGGGAAAAGCCTGATGCCCATCCAAATGAATGCAGTGCATATTGGTTCACATTTATTTGTATAGTGCTTTTCACAAAAAGTTTTCAAAGCAGCTTTACAGACAATGTGTGTGACAAAACCAGAATAGTCTGTTATTAGAGGTGATGTCAGAAAAGTACAGTTCTAAGTACAAATTATGGTAGGTAGAAATACCATACATGCTTTTGAGCAGAAACGACGCACACTTTTAAGCAAGATTACGTGATGTGATCAAAAGGATTAAATTGTAGGTTTTGTGTGATGATCCGGAGCTGACATCTGGAATCCAAATGGGTTGGCATCATCTTTTCATTGTGTTTGATTGTCTAAAGTCTTCATGTTTATTTGTATATTTCAGTAAAGCATAAAACAACATTCTGTTACGTATCATGTATGGATGTCATTTAAGACATGGCTGAATTAGTTTAGCAGATCGTTTTGAAAACCAGAAAAGTCTGAATACCTTAATGTTGCCAAGTTTGGTTGTTCTGGCTTGAAACTTTCTGAAAGTTGATAGATTAGGAAATCTGGGCCATTGTCAGAACAAGTTAAATATGAATTATGGTTTGTTAACTTTGTCAAGAGCACAGTAACACAGACTGTTTGTGTTAGTTTTGCGCAAGTCATATTTAGACTTTTCATAGTTTAATTGATAAGGTGGCCTTTTTTGTTTTTCCACATTTTCTTAAGATTGCAAAATCTGTTTCCATATATGCGAGCATATTTCTCTTTATTTATCATTTGTTTATTTATGGTAATTAAGGTCATAACTCAGTTTACATCACTCTTTACTGAAGTTTTGTCTTCCAGGACATTGGCGTTACTGTTTGGCAGATGCTAAAACTAAAATGCATCAGGCCGTGGCTCGGCTCTACTGTACATCTCTCAACTGTGCCATCGTTTTCCAAACAAATCAAAAGGTCTCTATTTTGAATTATGACATTGTCTAGTGCACTTAGACTAAAATCCAGTTCAAGTAAATAAAAGCCTAGCTTACAGCCTCGACACACTGAATGACCTTTGGCTTAGTTTGCCTCATAATTTCTCTTTATTTCTGTTTGCTGGAGTTTATTGTCACCATTTACCACTTTATTTACTACTGTAGCGTGCGGAGGGTGTGAAACTGAGCTCAGCAGTTTGAGCTCTAAATAAAAAGCACATGTACATACGTGTGTGTGTGTGTGTGTGTGTGTGTGTGTGTGTGTGTGTGTGTGTGTGTGTGTGTGTGTGTGTGTGTGTGTGTGTGTGTGTGTGTGTGTGTGTGTGTGTGTGTGTGTGTGTGTGTGTGTGTGTGCGCTTGTCATTAGGATGATGTGCTTTGGATCAAGGGATGATGTCATATTTGTGCTATTTGTCACAGGAGATAGCCGGACGGTCTCTAAAGAATTGTCATTACACATAATATAATCTTATGTGTAATGACAAGGCAGAGCAGATGCGCTCCTCCCCCCGTGATGTCATCGCTTTATCATCTGTTAGATCCTGATGAAAGAGCTGATTATTTTAGATATTAGCTCAGTCTCTGGAATGCCTGGGTCTGATCTCAGGCTTTATCAGATGTTGAAATTTTGGAGCTCCGTAATTGTGTCCAGAACAACAGCAGCTGATTTCTCAGGCTGCTTGAGACGCTCACTGACACATTCTTGATTTTGATGGGTCTCACATCTTTGGTCTATGAGCCGTTCTAAAGGGTGTTTGTGTATGCATGGGAATGATAAGTATTGCAGTGGAAACATTGCACTCGGGATAATAGGCCAGAAATAGTGCAGGTCAAATGCCAGTCTGCATGTACATCAGTGCCTAAATGCCCTGCATGCGTGAACACACACATTTATGGTTCTCTCCACTGGAGTTTATTCTCCTCCTGATCCTCAGTCACCTTTTTCTCGTCCTCTGATGTGTTTTCTTACACTGCCTCCCTGTGTTTTTTCTTTGGTGCGTCACTGTACGTTATTCTTTTTGTCATAAGTGTGTTTTAAATTAATAATACAGCAACAATTTTGATAAGAGACTTAAATCAGACTCCATGATCACCACCTTACAGGGCATTTGTCACTTATGCATATATTCATACATATTGTCTGTCTTTAATATAATGTATATATGATGTTCATCACAAGATAAATGACTGTTTCAGGAACAAGGTTCTCTCTGTCAGGACTTCTGGAATCTGTTGTTATCTTCAATGTAACTTTAAAATGTCCATATTTAACAAAACTACGGTAAGCACTGACATGGCCATTGACAAAGTAAGTTGAGGTAACTGCAAAGTAGTTATGAATGGCATATTTCTGCAAGTATATTCCAAAAACAACCCTAAATATAAATAAACACATGATTGCACACTGTGCTGGGAAACAAATGTGTATAGGATAATAATGTATAATGACATAGACCTATGGCTGGTTTACTGGAGGGTTTGTTTTTTGTTAAACTGCTTTGAAATAACACATATTCTAAAAAACACTATACAACAACATTGAATTGAGTGACATTGCTCTTTCTACAATGACAGTCCCCCCATATGAGCCTCTGATGGGAAACGATCAAGGCCACTGAATACTGATTGTTTTTTCCCCAGAATTTAATACGTTTAGAAAAATAGCTTTGGGTTTCTTTTAATACCTGTTATCCCACCAGTAATTTTCCCTCTCTTGACACCAGCTCTTTGTTTCTTCTGAGCCCGCAACTCTTTCTCACAGATGGCTGACTTTATTACATGTGAATTTCTGAATTTGGCTGCTTATATGGATATTGTATCCCTGGTGTTTGAACCCTGGAGCTAACAGGTGTTTTTTTTTTAACTCATCACTAATCCTGCAGAAAATCAAGGCAATGAACTTGGGGATCATGTCTTTTAAGCATAATAAAAATGTAGGTGTTGTCTGTGGAAGAGCTGGGGAACAGATCTAATGAGTTCATAAATCGAATGATTTTTCTACTATAGAAGTGTATTATTAAGCCCCTTTTTTCAAGTACTTGGCTCAACAATATAACTTGGCAAACATTACCCAATGGCAGTGCTCCCCTCACATATGTCACTGCTCGGAGATGAGTGGAATTTCTTTGACACACTCATCATCTCTTACTTTCTCACCCTTTCAGCTGCTATGAACACACACACACACACACACACACACACACGCGGTGAGCCTGCATACTTCTATGCAGCTGCTAGTGCACACACACATTACTGTGTGTGTGTGATTTCCTCCTTTTGTCTGTTTCTCTCTCTCTCTCTCTCTCTCTCTCTCTCTCTCTCTCTCTCTCTCTCTCTCTCTCTCTCTCTCTCTCTCTCTCTCTCTCTCTCTCTCTCTCTCTCTCTGTGTCTTGTCTGGCAGTCCCAGTATTTTGATTTTAATCTGATTAGTGATCTGTGAGAAGCTTTACCACTGTAGTTTCCTTGCTAGCATGTAGCCGTCGCCATGCAGTCAGCGCACAGTGAGAGAATCGTGGTCAGTCGTAGTGCGGGAGAAACACTGTTCTCTCTCTTTCGATTGCTGTCCTCCTGCTGCCTCCCTCTGTAAACCTCTCTCTCTCTCTCTTGCGTCCTCTCTCTCTCTCTCTCTCTCTCCACCTCCCTTCTCTGGCTGTCCCAGGACTGCTGCAGCTAACTCTGCATCACCTTGCAGTTCAGGCACTGCTGTCTTTCTGCAGTCCCCTCCCTTTACTCTCTGTTCCTCTTTCCCTCTTTCTTTTGCACTTCTCTTCCTCCTTCACTCCCTGTTCCTCTGCTCTTTAGTCTGTCACATCACAATCCCTCGCTCCTTTTTTGTCACTTTCTTTCACTGTCTGTCGTCCACCTTTGTGTTTGATTCGTCAACATGTACCGGAACCCTTGGATCTCCAACTATCTCAGCCATGTCAAGTTGTGTCAAGGTGAGTAAATGGGAGTCGGGGTGTGACCGGACGGGCCCACCACATCGCTGTTAATGGCACTAGCGCCTCCAAGGACAAAATTATTCAGGGCAAGCCACTGGCTGACTCAAATGCAGCAAAAAGAGGAGAATGGAGCGCTCAGGAGCTCTTTTCAGTTGTGATACAAAAATATTTCAGTTTTTATTTCTGCTTTTTCTGTTTGTCTAAGAGTTTTTGTCAGTTCTTCTGGTCTATTGCCTTTTAATAGCTTTGTTTTGGTCTGTGCACTTGCGCAACAGAACATGCTTTTTCATTTAGCCTGTGTTTAGTTGTGTTTTTCTTAGTTTTGTGCAGGTGTGTGTGTCCATCAAAGCACTTTCATAAGTACATTTTTGTGTCTAGATTTATGTAACGTATCATTTTTATTCAAATGTTTCATTTGGGTTTTGTCACGTTGGAACTGTACAGTGCAAGTCAGTGTTTTGTCCTCTGATTAGCTTTTCAAATAGGTTTAAATATATAAATGGGCTTTACCGTCACCTAATTTGCCTTTTTTTGTGTAGACACCAGCTGTCTAGTTTAAGACTCTTAGCATCTCCCTCTGTGCTTCAGCATAGCTTTCCACTCTACTGGAAGCTATTGTTACGTTTGTGTAAGGGTTGTTAGCTTTTGTGCTGGTATTAACCTTTATGTATAAACAAACACAATATGCATTTATGCATATGACAGACACTTTGTGTCAGCAGTGGCTAATGGCGAATTCAGTATATACAGTTATTAGCTTGTGTGTTCTCTGGAATTCAGACCTACTGTATGACTTTAGCATTACTGGTGCTGTGTTCTGCCACTTGAGCTACAGGAACATGGTAATGTGAGTGATAGCAAAGGTATTCATAATGGCACACTTCCTGTGTTCACTCTGGCTAATCTTATTCCTCTTGAAGGCTAATCCTTTATTAGCCCAGACAAGCGCTACAATAACACATGGCTGCTAGTTTGGCCTGATGGTTTCCTACAGTAGTTAACGAGATCCATCACTAAACTAAACTAAACTAAACACGAAACTAAACACGAAACTAACCAATAAACTACAGATGATGTTACTGTTTATTGCCTTGGAAAAAGCCGTCACTGCAGTTTACCACTTATTACCAGCAGTACCTTTTATTTTAAGAGAATTTTGTGCAATTTTACGTTAAAATTTTACTTTAAAATGTTATTTTACTTTTGATGTGACAAATCACAGTTATTTTTGAGACATTTCTAAATCTGTCTTCACAAGCAAAGGGACAATGATTTGAAGCCAAAGAACCTACAAAACAAACCCATTTCAGTTTTGTGATCTCATTATATGGATGGACAAGCCATGGCTTGCCTCTACTCTTCTCCCTAAGTTCTTGTACCCTGACTAACGGCAGATATCAATGACTGAACCCTACAGTCATGAGTGTTTATCTCACCTACGATATTTGTTACTCACCAAGTTGGAAAACAGGTGTGCAATGAGTTTAAACATAAATTTAACCTGTACAAATGTCAGAGCTGTGAAATCACCTTTAATATGATGTTTGTTGTAGATCAGAGAGGAATGTTGGTGTGTCATGCGACTGGGGAATAACACGCTTGCCCTTTGACGTGCTTTAAATGTCACACTTGACTGCATTGATTAGCATCTGTGCATAAAAGGGCGCAGAACCAACTAGCCCCACAGAGGTGTTTGAATCTGTATGCATGTCTGTCAGCAGTGGTGCTGTAAACAAGACCATGCAATGAACATAATAGAGTTTTTACACCAAGGGGTAATTTTAGTGATCAGTCTAGTTCATCTGCATTACTGGGCTTGCGTAATGGTTGTGTTTTGTTGTTATAGCATTTAGGAAACGTTGCCATTAATGTTTTCTTTATAGTGTTAACTTGCTGCCAGGAGATTGCAAAATCCTTTGGTAGATACGTTGTACAGAAAGGCCCTTATCAAGGGGCTGCTGGTGTCAGTGTAAATATGCTGTTTTAAAGTTTCTTTGGCACTTTTATCAAGTTCTTTGACACATCTGCATCATCAATTATACCCTACTGTTTTTATAAGTGTATCTTAATGTATCTAAAATTTTCTGTCCCTCTTTTAATTTTTCTCCAGTTGATGTTGTCTTGTCTTCTGGCCCTGTGACTTTTGAAGTGAGAGGAGATTTTTAGGCAGTGAGGAATGTTTAGGACAGATATGTGTTCCAGCTGTGAAAACTGTCTCGGTAACAAAACACGGTCTGTTAATTGACTCATTCACTGTCTCTTCTCAAATGATGTTTGTGAAGAGAGAGGACAGTAATGACATGGAAACCGCAGTGCTCGCTGTAGATTAACAGATTTGAATATTAAGAATTTGAATGTTAGGACGTCTGTGCTGGTCTGTGTGGTTGAAGGTGTGGTAAGGCTATTGATCTGTGAATAAAGTGGAAACACATGGTCTCCGGTGATCCCACTGTGAGGCTCAGATGTCAAACTTCCATGTGCTTTTTCAGAGAATTGATTCCATACCAGGATAACAATACCAGTATTAGACGTCTCATTTACATTACTCACATCAGTGACGTTGAAACAGCATCGCCTGTGTTTAAACAAACACTAACCAAATTAACTTTCTCTCTGACTTTTCCTTCTGTCTTTCTTTCTTCACCTGTCAGTCTGTTTTTCTTTGTCTTTCTGTCTGTTTGTCTTTCCATCTTTTTTCTACTCTGTCTCATCCATCCATCTTTCGATCCCTCCATCCATGTTCTTGTTGTTCTGTCTCAGCTGTGACTGTGTGTTGTGCATAATATTATGTTTGCAGATGAGATACAGATGAGTTTGTCAATTACATAGCAGTCACTTTGACTAACAAAACTACTGAAACATCACACAGGCCTGGGCACTTGTCTGTCTGTATACAGATGTACCTGTGTGCATGCAGACATAATCATGTTCATCTATGTACTGAGCAACATGTTGAACTGAATACTATTGGTTTTGGCCTTTCAAACTGCCGATCTGTTCTGTCACCAGCTGGAGTGTTTGTTAAGACTATGCTGTCTTGTGTGTGTGCACAGGTTTCGCAGGAGAAACCGCCACTAAAGTTGGCAACACCAAACTACAAGGAAGAGCTCTTAGGTGAGATCATTATTTTTATGTCATAAGAACTAATTAATTAGTGTTTATTTAATTGCAGTGTTAAGTAAGACCATATAGTGGATGAATCATTGAATCACAGTATTTGATTTACCGAACCATAGTTGTTTCACGTCCAGATATACTCAAGCTTTTCATATGTTTATTCACTTGAGAGCTGGGATGTTTCTTCAGTTTCTAGAAAAATGTGTGATATTCATCTCCCAACTCACTTTTTCCCATTTTGGAATCCTGCACAATATGCAGTGGCCATTTTTACTGTCAAGAAAATATTTCTTTACATTGTTATGCTTACTGTTAACATTTTCCAGTCATGGAAAATAACATTTGTGAGTGCTTCACACATTTTTGAACTGATTTGTGTTACAGCTGCCAAGATTCAAATTCTTTTTCGGGGAAATTGCCGCTTTAAAGAAAAGAACAGGAGATCAGGAGCCTTATTGTTTTCATCATGAGTTCAACAGGAAACACAAAGTGTATAAAAATACAATTAAAGCCTGTTACTATCTGTTTAGTTTCCAGAAAGAGTTCTCGTTTGAGGATAAGGGCGAGGAAACCAAGAACAACAAAGTAGTAGATGTCAATCTACTGGCAAATACACCCAAAGGTAAGTGGCATATACAGTATGTACAGCATTTTATCAGTGTAGTTCATGTGTTTATTAGATACCAGTGGAGTGTTTGACTGTCACTAGACCGGCGGTGTCGCATTCTTAGCAAGAATTGAAAGACATCTGCAGATTTCTTGTGTAGTGGTATTAGCATAATGGTTAAGTATCTTAAAACAAAGGTTGCATGTTAATCCCAAGAAGAAACACTAAATGGTTGCTTTGATTACAGTCTTGTTGTACTATTGCTTTTCCCTTGAGCAAGGCAAGTGTATTGCATTCACATTATGACACAGCTCTGCTTCATGGAAAGTGTGTAACACTACCCAGAATTCCCTGAGCCATGTACAAGCCATGTTCCAAACAGTCCAAAACTGTTGTCTTGCTCACATTTGTTTTGATGAGCCTGGACTCATGGGGTCTTGGGGGATGGACTGCTGATGGCCACCTGTTGTTGTTGGACTAGAAGTCTTGCTTATTGGCCCTCAAAATGTGACAGTTGTGTAAAAGAAAGTGTAAAGATCCAGTGAAAGTGTAAACGAGTTCAGAACATGAGTGAACATGGTTTTGTTTCACGAGAGCAGCCTGCTTCTGGTATGGAAAAATATTTTGGCATATTTCTGCATAATTTTCTGTTACTTGTCACTGATTTTTCTTTTTTATACATCCTGAGGGTAATACAGGGTTTCAGTTTCTGCGAATCAGAATATTTGTTAAATTTAGCTTTTTAGCATCAGGATTCTTTTAAATCAGGATTCGTTTTAAAACTTAAAATCTTTAACTTAACTAACAAGAACCTGTGTGCCGGTAGATCTGTATTAAGAGTAGAGAACTTGTGTATGTTGCTAACTAAGTGTTTCTGTGCTGTGGTTAGTATTGGCTTAAACCTCTTTAGGTTGGTTTTATTGCGTTTTCTCTCATGTTACTGGCATGGTGTTCTTGTAGTTGAGTAATCCTGGCTTGTTAACTTGCCTGTTTAACGTCAGATTTAATCTGCTATTTGTTGTTCTGTATCTGTTCCAAGGCTCAGTTGATCAGGAATAAGATTTGAAGAATGCCTTTCATAACCCAAACACCATTGTGTTGTGATAATTACAGTATATTTCATTTGTGTCAGTGACAAATTGTTCTTTGACATTGTAAATATCTGTTCAGCAAATGATTTTAAAGAATTGATTACAAGGGGGATGAAAATGTCTTGTTGACTACAAAAAAGGAAATCCTGCTCTACATGTTTGATTCTGTGACTCAGATCCTTGCTTTGATTCTCAGAGACATGGCTCACAGTGTGCTATATGTGTACGCATTAGGTTACATCACTCCACGAACACCAAAGTTGGAACATGTTTCTGTGTTTCAGATTTCCATTATTACTGCATTCACTATGTTACCTGTAATTGGGTAACTTGTGGAAACAGTTACCCAATTACATAACTAATGCAATGCGTGATGATTTAGCGTAAGCGGCTTTTGTTTCGAAGAACATGAAGAGGGTCTGTCAGCCAGACTGTAATAGTGCTTTTTTGGAATTGCGTCTTTCTAAGAACATACGTTAATGTCAGTGTTTAAAAAGCTCTTTTTGACTAATACTTTTTGGTTAATTCTAGTAGCTGTGAGTCTTGCATAAAAAAGTAAGTGTTTCTAGCCATCTTTTAGAATCTAACAGTGTTATGATGCACAGTGGCCTGTAAGCGCTACTGAAAATATTCTTGATTACATCGTGAAACATGACTTATTAAACAACACCCATTAAACGGACTTATGCCTTTTACACAGATGCTGTGATGCGGTAATGTGTGTAACAAAGCATTAAACTCTCTACTTTTTTCACTACTTTTTAGTTTAAGTTTTATAGAAGCACTTGGAATGATGTCTTGTGTTTCAGTATTTAAAATTAGCAATTTTCGTCTTTCTCTAGTCTCAGAATTAAGGAAACGTTTCGAGGGTATAAGCACGAGTCAGAGTTGGGACATGAACAGGTGAGAAGAAATGGAATTAGCAGAGAGTAATCTGATTATGAATTATGAATGAATAAAGTCATATTCTGTTTATTATATTCTGTTTTCGTTCTTGTCACAGGAAAGAGCGAATTGCAAGGCGTCTGGAGGGTATCGATAATGAAGTTCTTCAAAATCTCCCAGGATGTGCCGGTCTAGTGACCAATCGGCTGCTAGAGGAGGACACTCCGAGATACACCCGTGCAGCAGACACCTGTGACCCCTGTACAGGTCAGAAACGTGCTTTGGTTAGATTTATTCATCTAATAATAATAATTATGACAAAAGTAACATGGTGCATATCTAAATGCATGATGTTAGTTGTAAATAATTTAATGCTAATACTTTCATTAGAGTTATTATAAAACTTTTTAAAGCTGCAATCTGTAACTTTCTGTGATTAAAAATGAACAAAGATGAGTTATTGACTAAGTAAAACAGATCAGTATCTCCTTACCTTAGCCTGATTCCCAATGATAAGTTTATAATAATGATTTATAATTTGAGCTGCCAGGTCTGATTTCCCAGGAAATGTCAGTTTGGCTTAATTGACTTTAACATGCATAATGAAAAGTAACCCGCAGTTTTATGTTTCAAACAGAGGTGGCGATAGAGAGGCCAAAGTTACGGATTCCAGCTTAAAGTAAATTTCTCTCTCCCTGCAGTTTCTCTTCAGCACTATGGCAAAAATGACCCAAACCTCTCAAATACGCACAACACAGAGGTTCACTCCAGATCCTACACCGTCCACTCGGAGTCTGACTCCACCCGTGTGGCAGAGCTGGACTCTAAAGCTGAACGCATCGCCCGCTACAAGGCAGAGCGCCGACGCCAGCTAGCCGAGCGTTATGGTATCTCTCTGGATCAGGAGACAGACCCTGACTACACCGCTCGCTACCCCAGAACCTCCAGAGAGCCTGACGGGTCAGACCATCATCGCAGGATGAAGGTTGAGGGTGGAGAGGGGGTGGAGCATAATGCTTACACACCTAGCCTCCATGAAGATAAGGCCAGCTCACGCATTCACACAGATCCAGAGTACAGCCGGGAAGGTAAAGACTCTCTCTCTGAACGTGAGAGGTTGATGAATCTGGAGAACCAGAGACGGGTTCAGGAAAGGGATGGATTGCATAGAGGTGGTGGGGTTGCACCTGACACATCTGCAGCATACATGGACGTATCGGGGTCTGCCAGAATCCCAGGGAGGGAACCAGGGGCCACAAGGGTTCCCAGCTCACCCACTGCAGGCAGAAGGGCCGCAATGCCATCTCCCAAAGAGGGAGCATCTCCCGGTGACCTGTTTATTGAGCAGCAGGCTCATAATATTCTCCACAGACAAGGGTGAGTCTGGTCATCACAATTATCGGTATATAATTATCAGTAAATATGTACTTGTGTATATTATTTATTGGTGTATATTAATGTGTTTTTTATACAATAAGATACAAGAGGCAGACTGTTCCTATGCAATAAGCATAAAGCACTATGGGTGCAGTGCAGTAATACACATAAAAGCTTGATAAAGCGGACATAGCTGGGCTTTATTGTAAATAAATCTTCTATTGACCAATCATCATCAAACACTGTAACACAATCCATTTTACAATGACTAAGCAGAATCAAGGACCAGAACTATGGTTTTATTATGCTTTTCATACTCCTATTTGCTCAGTGTCTTTTCTCTCTCCCATTTCTTGGAAAAAATGTTGGCCGGTTTTCTCCTGAATCTGTCTTTTACAGGTATTTTCCCATAAAGAAAAATGTATTTGGCTCATGTACTGTTAGGAGTGTTTCTGCAGCTCCCTAAAGATGGGTGGGCTCTGTTTAGCATGACACATTGTCCATTAGACTTGACCTTCACTATACTTTTTTGGCAGCTGTTTCTTTATAGCATGGGTCATGGCTCTGTTGAGACGCATTGTTGCTTAATTTGGCAGGCACTTTAATTCCAAAGCATTTCAGTGGAATTAAAATTCCTAACACCAATATTCACAAGCCAGGCCAGAAATAATATAAATGAATATGATTAAAAAATGATATTGAAAAAATACTTGTCCATAATGTCAGTATAAATCTTGATTGGTTAGTTAATGTGAACAGATGAGGACGTGGCCTTTGAACTTTAGTTCCCAATATGAGCTTAATTTGAATGATTTGCCACAGATATACATACAATCTACTGTGTATGTGAATATTATTTTTAGTTTCTTTTTTCCCTTTTTTTGCTGCTCATTTTTTTTTCCTCACTAGCCATAAATACTCAGCCATTGAGTGTTTCACTCTCTTGTGGGTGTTTCTGAACGCGTTTAGCTCCTGTAGCCAGTCAGCAAACCCATGGTCACTCCAGACTGATTCAGAAGGAGACACCCTTTCTCCGATCAACTGGCCTTCCAGGTACCTTTTGGAGTTGGCGGGTGTGTTTGACACCCTTCCCTTAACGGTGGTCCCACCTAACCTCATGGCCCTATCTCAAAGCATCTCCGGTCCTAATCTGAAATCTCCAGTCAATTTCAGCAACTGATTCTTCCACTAAAGAAATTATTTTAGCTACCTGGTAGACTGCTTTTTTAGCTTTTCCAGTAGACCGAATTGCTGATTTGAAATTAAAGTGTAAATTAAAAAGTAGCTAGTATAAATAGACAAAAATATTCAAAATGCTAACATTATAATTTTTATTATAATGTTTACATATGAAATATATATGTATAAATATGAATTATACATACTATGTATATTTGTTCATACTATAAGTACTATATATTATACAAGTTTTAATATAATTAATTAAATTCATTGAATAACTTTAATATAGCTTTAAATATAATATAGGTTAATATAGCTTCAAATATCAGGTGGTACAAGTAAATAATTTACTGTAGGTTGTGGGGTTTAACTGAGAAAATAACCTCTAATGTTTCAGGGTGTTTGGAACCAGAAAGGCATGATTTTGAGTTGGGCCCATCATCTCCGTAACAAAATGGTCATTCTAGCCCATTTCTACCACTCATCACCCACACTGTTAATGAATACTACATGTATGGGTTTGAGTTTGAACCATAGAGCCACTTGTTGCCATTTACCTATTTAATTCTCGCTAATATACGCCAGCAGTTACAGGCTAGTGAGATTGTATGTGTGTGTGCGTGCGTGCGTGTATGAGATTTCATCCTTATAGTTATTATCCTCATTGTTTATGCATTTTCAATCACCTAACTCTGTTAAAACTAGTGTGACTTGTATAAGTTTGAGTACTGTTCTGGAAGAGAAAAATGTTGAGCTGTGAGTCACCAAGCTTAACAGGAATGTATACCCAGATCACTGGGCCTGCGTTTGCTCAATATGCCAAATGGAGAGTGTGATAACTTCATTAGTCATGCAAAACACCAGAGCCAAGTTTTCTGGGAATCATTTCACAGGCAAATTGTGTTCCCATTTTGCATCAGTTTTCTTCTTATCCTCTCTCCTTCCCCTGCATACTTTCAGTTCCTCTGCTGACTTAAGTTGTCTCGTGGTTTGTTTACTGTATGCAATAGTTCCTCGCCACTTCGTCTCACTGACTGTGACAAAGCCAGACATATAGTAGATAAATGTGTAGTGTAGAGAGAGATAAAGAAGAATGTTTTTACACTGCTGCTTTCCTAAAACAGCAGAGTTTGCAGCAGCATAATCAGTATATCACAGAAGTTTGCTTTGTTTATAGTGTTTTTTAATTCTAATATTCATGTAAGTAAATACGTTAAAGTTAAAGGCAATACTTCCCATTTTACAAGCATAAGAGCCTGTTTTATCTGCGTCTGTTAATTTACATTGGAAGTAAACTCAAGTTTAAATTTTAGCCTATTACTAAGTACTACTATCCTAGAATTTTTATTGGTGTACATTATTCTATAGAAATAAAGTGATTTATGTAAGAATATGAAGAGAAGCCTTATGGTAGCTTAAGTGTTATATTCTTTCCTTTTCTGCTGATGTGATCTCCTCTAGACGCCTGTTTTACAAAGACCAATTTTATGATTTAATTTTTTTCTGGTTTACACCGCTTTAGAAATTGTTTTTGTGTTTATATTCTGTTTATTTTAACCTGTTTTTCATGAACTGTATCCCAAACATGGTTCTTGGCTACATTTTGCTCTGTTGTTGAGGCCTTTATCTAATTTAGCCTTAAAAATGAGGTCCACTTAGAGAAGGTTAAAACCAGTTCACATGACTCAACAACAATTACAGCGGGCAAAACATGCTTTCACTAAACAAGGGTTCCAGTGAAGTTCAGTATAATGCAGTTTACCGTATGTGAAACTCAACTGTGTATAGAATGCAACCATCAGGATTTGTGAATATCTGGAGTCAGAGAAGATTCAGAAAAGTCATGATGTGTGAAATGCAGTTGTATTTACTTTTATTTTGGATTACAGCAGATCGTGTTCCTCTTAGCTGCTGGACGTCCAGCTTTGAAATGGGTAAACAGGTTGAAACTGGTGGAATCACAGTAATGTTTATTGATGTCTGACAACAAGAGTGAGATATTGGGAAAAACAAAAACAATTTGTTATTTATATGAAAATAACATGTTTCCCAAACACTCCGGCTATTCTCCATTGGTTGCACCCAGTCCTGCCCTCACTCATGCCATTGGCTAAGCTGATGGTGCTATATCAGGCTCGTCCGGATGCTCAAACAAACTTAAGTGGGTAAAGTAGGATGTAGCTAGGGTGGGTAAAGTGTTTTAATATTGAAAAAGTTACACACCTTCTCTCTGTGTGTCACCGCATTTGTACTACAAAGGTTTTTCAATGGGAAGATCTTTTCGCATCTGCCTACTGACTTTCCTGAAGTCTGAGTCTGACCTGAAGCTGAAGAACCAGTCATCACAAACTAAGCTAGTTTATCAGCAAACCACTCTCACTCAGCCGCCGTTTATACCAGCATATAATGAAATGCTGCGCAGTGTGAAATTAGCTGGGTGTTAGGATGCCCATAGCTACATATTTATATGATAATGTATTTTGGAGTAAGGGCCTTTCTCGTAATACTTAAAATGCTTTACGGCTGTTTTGCACATCACAGATTTGCTTATGTGGAGTCTACCGAAAGCTGATTATTTTGGATTCTAAGCCATTTGTATCTGCAGGACTGTAGTTCTTAATATAGTCACTGATCTGAGATTGTTTCAGTGTGTTCAATGTTTGTGTTGCTGCTTGATTTGTTACAGTGAGTGCAAGAACTTTTCACATGCTTTTCATTATGGCGACCACTGAAAAGATAAACTGATAGAATTTCTTGTTTATTCAGAATTTCTTTCATGGCAAATCCCATGAAATATTTTGTTTTCTTATGCAGGGTCAGTAAATGGAGTTATTGTTCCTCTAAGTGAACGTTAACCCTTTTCTCTTTTCCTGAAGAATCCGAGTTAGGGAGAGACTGGTTCGTGATGAACCCTTTCCCAGGAGTCCAAAGATGGGCTCCTCAGCAGAAGGGCCTGCATACAACCAATCCCCCCAATCATACCCTCGATATCATTCTCACGCTCCGACACTTCCTGATACTCCAGTCAGACAAAGAATGACAAGTCTAGGGACAGTGGAACGCCATGATCTTGGGTGCCAAAGCTACTTCTCTATGGGCAATGAACCTGGTTCCAAGCATAAGCAGGAGAACCTGGAGGTGCTTGAAGAAGCAGAGCGCAAGATGGATGGAAAACAAGAACCGGGGACGGTGGGTCTCCTGAACAGCAGGAAGGCTGTGTTACCCTCTGAGATCCGACGAAAAGAGAGAAGCATTGAGGATCCATACTGTGGAAATGCTGAGAACATGGAGGCCAACCTCCAAGTTATCAGTGGCCGTGGAAGAGAGGGACTTCCAGAAAATCCCAGAGGGCGGTGTGGAGGTTGGTCAAGACGGGAGGTTTACACGGAGCATGTATCTCGACTTCAGGCTGCGGAGTCCATGCAAGCAAGAGCCAGAGAGGCCCAAAAAAGAGCTGATGCTAGCTACCATCATCAGCAAGGATCCAGTTATGCGCCACTCCAAACATCTACCCAAACCCCTGCCTTAACTTCCAGTGGGAAATGGGTGCCAAGTTCATCCAAACCTCTCACTCATTCCATGTCATGTACTGGAAGTGTCCAAAAGGCTGCTCCACAACAGAACCCCATTCAGGACCCAGTTCACATCAGACAGGCTCCCAATCAGGAGGAAATGCCCAGTGGAGATCACCCACCCCCTGATGCCAGAGTTTCAGTGGCCCAGCTTCGCCACACCTACCTGGAAAATGTTGCGAGCCCCCGGAAAACCGAACTGTAGGTGGTGGTACATTAATGTAACGTATTGGAATACTAACCCGTCTAACATCGACAAGTGTGTTTTAAAGAACTATAAATTAATCTAATGAGCTAATCTAACTGCTTGGAGAATGAATTGAAGGAAAAGACTGTGGTCTTGTAGAGGAATCAGTGGTTCAGAGTTGAACAGAAAATCTTAATAGTCTTTTCCTTTAGATGTCATGCTCTTGAATATGTTGCTTGGCTTGTCTAGACCGTATACTGTGTCAATCATAATTAACCCCATTTCTGGCTCTCCTTCGTCTTTGTCTTACTTTGGCTAGACTTGGTCACTTTGCCTCTCTGGATATAGCCGGTGTGTTTAAGAAGTTTTGCACCAGTCAGCACAATTGGTATCATTTCTGATGTTTGTAGGGTTTTCTTTAGTTCACTTAACTCACTTAACTCATGAGGATGCCAAAGATTTTCAAGTACATCTCGGCTTAAACATTGTTTACCCCATGTCATCCATCATTTGCTCTCTCATGCCCGCTCGCCATTCATCTTGCTGTCTTGAATGCTGCCTTGTTCAGTCAAACTTTGTGACATAATAGGGCACAGGGACGGCCAGCAGTTACAGATGTACCCTGGAGAAGTGAGGGATGCAGAGATCGCTCATCTCGTCGCCCTCTGCGGTATATATGTCCTACTGAGAGTAGAAAGACGTCTGAGAGATTTAGAACTCAGCCAATCACATCAACAGAGCGCGAGCAGTCGGACCGGTAGGCCATATGGGTAGATTCATGCACGAGATTTAGCTTGGAGTGCAAATTATAATTACACTTGACTTATCCTATAAAATGGTTTTGTTTAACCTGGTGATAACCGTAGAAAGGTTTGTGAGTGACATGTAAGGACCAGTGCTTAATTTTGTCTAACTGCACTGTAATTTCCAAAATATTAATAACCTATCACAGTTAGTGTTTTCATTTATTATATAATGGTCTTATTTGCTCATTTACACACTCATTATTTATGTGTAGTGGATTCAAAGAGTTCAAAGAGTTGGGCAGTTATTTTTATGAAAGCTGCTTTGTTTTTTCTTCCGGTCCTGTGGCATGTATTTTAACGCTATGGATTAAGCAGTTCTTCTGGTTGCAACTTTCCTGCGCTTTCCAACAAAATAATCCTGCTGCTTTGTGTTTTCTCCTGATTTCCACCTCTTTGTTCTTTGTCTTTCTCAAGCCTAAACACAGTCCTAACACTTACGCTCAGATCGGATGGTTGGCGTAATAATTGTGAACGTAACAGATCTGAACTTTGATTGTAACTGTTCGCTAAGATTTGACTTTCTCTCCCTCTAGGTCTTGTCTAAGTCCTGAACCACCGAGTCCTGAGGGTGAGTCACAGATCTTTCATTTACACAAAGATTTTTTGTCAGTTCAGGTTGTAATGTAGCATGTCTTTCTATTGTTATTTTGTAAAATGGAAAGTCACTGTTCCATAGCAGGTTTAACAGAGGATGTTTCAGTGTGATTTAGGTCATTTGGATGCTGTCTTAGATTCGTTATAAACAAGAAGTTAACTGTGAGAAACTGAAAGGGGTGAGATTATGTAACATCGATACAAAACGTTAAGACATTGCATTTGTGTCTGTGCAAAAGAATGTGAATGTGATGTCATACCACCTCTTTAAAAATGTAGTTAATTTTAATTTCATTACATTAAAGTGAAATCGGTTTCATTCTGAACTGGGAAAAGTTGGGGAACAGTTAGAAACATACGGAGACTTGCCCCGGGACAAGTTACAGGATAACCAGAGAGAAATGGTTATAACGGTTGCTACGTTCAGCCAAACTGCAGTAAACCAAGACATTTCTCCTCCACTTTTAGATTTTTTTTTTTTTTTTTTTTTTTTTTTGAGTAGCACACACATTTGGTGAAATAGTAACATTTATTGTCAAGCTGATGGTTACCCTTACAATGTGTATGATTAAAGTTCAACAGAACTGTGTTTTAGCACTGGCTCTGAATCCAAATGTTATTAGTTAGTACTGCTTTGCTTTGCTTTGCTAGTTTCAGTTTTCTGTTTTCTCATATTTCAATGGTTTTTAATGCTTGTTGACAAGAACAATTTGTCTGAGTACAGAAGCAGAAATGCATTGTGTGAAAAGTTTCATTTAGGGGCCCCTTTTAAAACAGTGTTTACACAGTGCTTAACAAAAAGTAGCGTCTGGGAAACGTTTTTTCCATGTGTTTAGCATTGCACATGTTGTCCTCTAAAGTCATTGGGTTTCAAGACGCTGTTCTCATGAAAAGCCTTCTGACTCTTTTTCTTTGTTTTTCCAGTGGATGAAGAGAAGCTGGATGAGAGAGCAAAGCTGAGTGTGGCTGCCAAGCGCTCTCTCTTCAGGGTACGAGGAGCTGAGTGTGTCTGTGTTCCAAACTCTCTCAGTGAGCTGCTTCGCTGTCTGCTGTCCACAGGCAGCAATCTAGCTCAAAAAGAACCACATAAATGACTGATTTGAAACACTTGTGGCGTGTGTGTGATGTCAACAGACACTCGCACATGCTACACATGCACATGTCGCATAAAAATCGTCTGCAGTTAGGTTGATTCCAGTAGAGTCTTAGGTTACATAAGGCTAAGATAACAAACCCACAAGTATTGGTTAAAATACTGCATTTCAAATTAGATGGAACAATATTCCAGCTGTAGATACTAAATGCTGATGACAGTTTATAATCCACATGTCTCTCTGGCATCTTGGATGAATGTTTAATTTTTACTGCACGTTTTTGGCTGCAGTGCATACTGGGATAGTCTTCTTTATAAGGGATGCATTTGCTGCTGTCTTACATTATTTTTAACAAAACCTATCTTGTAGGTGTCTGCTGTTTTGAATAACCTTTGCATCAGGAGCACGCATAAAAATGTTATTCAAATTGGCAGCTTTTTTGACTTTGGGACATACTCGTCCGTCTGCCTGTGGAATTACTTGTTTTGCACTTTGCATTCCTTATAGTGTTACAGAGGACACACCTCAGTCTGCATTCCTCAGATATAACATTTTCATAACAGATGCTAAAGTGGCTTTAGAAAGTGAATACAAGACTACAGAAAACAATGTAACTCACATTCACTGCGTGAAGACTTGTCTGATCCAGAAAAAAATGGCATTTGAATCAAATTAGGAAATTTCCTTATTTGCAGATATTAATGGTCTACTGCAATATTTGTTTAATTCACTTCCTTGTTTAGGTTGACCTTTAAGCTGTTGTAAAGCAATTCCTCATATTTCTTGATGTTTTTTTTTTTTTTTTTTAGGAGCTGGAGAAGAATTCGGATGATTCAGTTCTGAAGTCCTGGAGTCGTAACCCTGCTGTGGAACGGAGGCTGAGGAGAGGTCAGGATCGCTCCCGCACTCAGCCTGTGACCTCGGAGGAAGTGGTCATTGCTGCTACGTAAGTTCATAGTCCGTGTAGCAAACATAGTCATTGTTTAGCGGGATGAAAACAAGGTCTATTGGGTAAAGCCCCAATGTCAAAAAAAAAGAGGATCAACTTTTACAATCAACATGAACCAATCCAGAAACCAAGATTTGCTTCTAAAGGATATCTTCCCTGCAGTTGTCTGTCTTGTCCTTTCCTTCTATGGTGTATGTAGTTATGATTTGTTCTTCCACTTATTTTCTTTCCATGCCCTTTATCCTTTTCTCCTTTTCCTCTGTGTGGTATAAAGCGTCCCTGGCCATGTGTCACAGTCCCAGACTGTGCAAACTTCTGTAGCACGTGTTCCTAGTCCCACTCTAATCAACAGCTCTGTGACCAAACAAAGGTACCCAGAACAACATATGAACTCTCACATGAGCCTGTGTGTGTGTGTTTGTGTAAGGCAGGCATGGCCATTCCCATCAATACTAATTATGTCAGTCTGTGTACTGAGTGCATGTATGTCCACAGATGTCATTTTAAAAATAAATTAAGAAATGCTCAAACATCTCATCTGTGTGATAGACATGTATAAGAGATTTTTCAGAAAAGTTAAAGTTTGCTTGTTAAGGTTTGAGGTTCACATAAGACGGTTGAACTAATTCTTCAAATTAGGAAACGGCACCCTCTTGTGGCATTGTGAAGTCATGCTTACAATAATAATTTACTGCTGGAATTAGAGTGGAGATCTTCATAGCAAGCCCACACAGCATGACGCGTCGCACGCTTCTATGACCAATCAATATATGTTTAAATTACAGACATTTATTCGTTGATGTGAATAAATGTACGGCTGTTATAAAAATTGTTTCTTGGTGGTGTCTTTGCACTGCTTGGTTCACATTGTTACATAATTCCCAATCACTTACATATTCAGTGCATGAGAAACTGAATTGATTATATTGGATTCAGGTGTTGATATAATGGCATTAATATGAAATGCACTGAGTGTTCCGGAGCAAACAGGTACGGATGTGTTCTTCAGCCTACAGGCTTCATCTCAGCAGAGATCCATGGTGAGAGAGCAGGCCAGAGAGGTTCGGCTGGCTCAGGAGGCCTCAGAGACGGATCGAGCTCGCCATGCGTCTCCTGGCGAGGATGGCCAAGAGGAGCCAGACCTTTCCACACTTACACTGGCAGAGAAGATGGCGCTCTTTAATCGGCTGGCACAGTCGTCCAGCCACGGTCCTCGGGCTAAGAGTGACACTCGCGCACGCAGGAGTAACGCCCGCTACCAGACCCAGCCAATCACACTGGGAGAAGTCGAACAGGTACTTACCATGTCACTTCATTCGTTCAACCATTAGATACAAGATGCATATGTGTGTCATTCTGTGTTTAACAGACGTGATTTTTATCTCGCAGATTGGGCTGTTAAAGCAAAGATAGCTGTACACTGTGCAAAGTAAATCATAGACAGAAATTAGACACAGCTCTTTTCATGAGCACCATAAAGTTAAATGCACATCCTGGGAAGCAGGAAGCAGGGACAGGAGGTCAGCCTCTAAACTGGTTCCATTAAATTAATGATCCCTCTTTTTGAATTAAATTAATGTGGGAAACAGAGTGTCTCAGGAAAATCTTCCTCAGGGATAAAAACATTGATCACATTACGTCCAAATGACAAAGTCACACACACCTATTGAGAGTCAGGGTAGACTGACACAAATCCACAGATTTTCTGTTTGTAGTTTTGTTTCTCAAAGCCCTGTTGTTATATGCATAATTTGTCACAATAAACATGTTTTAAATTTGTTACCATCATTAACCCGTCTAAGGTCTATTGGGTAGAAATAAGGCGCAGGGCATGCATTGAAATTTCACACCTAATATAACCAGTTCATCTCTGTCTATGTTACACACACACACACGGTCACATTTCAGCAATTAAAAAGGCTTGTCTCTGATGCAGGACGGTTCTGGTTCTGAGATGTTTGATGAGGAGTCTGAGTTCTCAGAGGTTCTGAGTGATCTGGAACATGTGAGAAGGCCCGAGTCCTCTAGAACTGTGTGATTTCTCATAGAACGCAAGATTTCGCTCTGCTTGACCATTAAAACCATTAGCCTGTGTTTTAACAGCAGTGTCCTAATGCTTCAGCATATTTTTCCCTCCGTGCAAGTAGCCTGATTTCAGAACGTTGTTTTAGCATCTTACTAGTGCACAGCCACGGTGAAGTCATTAAGCATGGGTGGTGATGTCATAATATTTTGAAGTATTTCAGGTTGCTCGTATTTCAGATACAGGCCTTGCAGTCCATAATTATCTGCTTTTGTAACAAAGCTAGGAAATGTCAACACAAATGATGTTTTGCCTTTGGTATCGTGCTCTAATAATGCATTAGCATTATTAGTACTGGGTGGTATGATGTGCTGGCCAATAGAGTTTTGCTATGCTGTTCATAAATCATACATTTGTCATAAATTTCATCATAAATTTGTCAGATTTGTTGGTCAAAGACCCTATAAATACAAACTCTTTGGGACTCGTTCTCTTGGGAAAGTCCGTGAAGCTTCAGATGGGATTGTGTCATGGCATTGAAGACGTCCTGTGTGAGGGAGTGTTTATGTGAAGAGGGGAAATGAATCAGTGTAATTGAGATCATTTTGCCGATTGATTTCCTCGTTTCACAGTCAATGAACTTGTACTGAATGTGCACCACGGCTCTGCCTAAAGCCCCAGTGAGCCACAGCCACAGTGTGTCTGTTGAGAGAATGAGTCACTGTGTCCGTTACTGGGGGCATGATGTGAACGGTTGGGTTCACTGTTTAAAGGGCATGGCTTTGAGAATGAGTTCATCATTGGCTGATTGATGCTGCAGGAAGTGCACTGAGTCAGCTGCTGGTTAGTCAGCATGACAATTGACACGTCTGTGCTGATGAGCTGTTGATGAATGCGCTGTTTCTTGCCCGTGTTGACCTACTTTATTCTCATTCCTCCCTCTCTCTCATCTCCCATCATTCCGTCTCCTTTTCTTCACCACCCAATAGCTGCAGCCTGTGGGCGGAGCTCGTTTTGCATCTGCCTCTTCCTCAGTCCTCAGATCCTCAACAGTTTCCACAGAACACGCCGGGGACATCCACCTGGCCGCGCCCAATCTGTCTGACCCCGCCTACTACGGGCAGGCCCTGTCCCCACCGCACCTTTCTCAACCTGCCCAAAAGCTCCAGACACATCAGGGACCGGATGTGCCACCTGTAGCTCAAGGAGAAAGGCTGCCTTTGGGTGTGGGGAAGAGGAAGCTTCCCTCTCCAGAGAGCACGAAACAGACACCACATGCTCAGCCAGCCAGAGAGTGGGTGGAGCTTAAAGGGCACAGTAAGGAGCTGGTGACCACTCAAGACCTTTCAGAAACAGATGGAGAGCACAAGTCAAACATAGCCATCTCAGGTAAAGAAATATATGCCACCTTTCATCCCAGACTTGATTCTTTGTCTGTATTTAATTGATTTACAGTTGTGTACTCCTGTCTGAATTGACTCTATTATCTTTATCTGATGAAAAATACTGTAAATGTCTGTCATTTCTGCTGCATACCAGTCAGTGACATGTACTATGTGTGTAGGGATGTTAAAAAAAAACGGTGCTTTTCTTCAGAGTCGGTACAAAAATAAACATCAATACTTGTCTCTCTGACTTGCAATATATATGTGGCCTCATAGATTAATTTTAATGAAACAAATAAATTGACATGAAAGTTTGAAAACCATGTATGCATTATGTATGCCTTTGTTTCTGTTTAATTGTATCATGACGTGGTAAAAAACTTAATATTTACAATATTTGCTTCATTGATAAATACTTGCCCAGATAACAGGGAATGTTCTCAAAACGTTAAGGAGCATTCTTAGACTGTTAGGGATTGTTCTCAGAACATTGGCTAACATTTTTCTAAACATTGTCTCAATGTTATCAGAAATGTTCATGCAGTAACGTTAGTAGACCATTTTTTTAAACATTATCAGTTAGTAGAACGTTTTAAAAACTTATATCCGAGCAAAAATGTTAATACAACGTCTAAAAAAAATGGATGTTTTGAACATTCCTTGAACTTTAAAATAAAAATGTTTAAAAACCTAAAATTGTTAACTGGGTGGTTACGTCATTGTTTTTAATTTAATAAATTGCATCAACATTAAAATATTTGAGGAAATTTGTCGTGTTGGTCATGACTCACTGGTTGTACCAGTAATAAATCATGTTGATCATGTGACTCATTATTGGTACCGCACACTGAAATTTTGGTATTTGGCAACCCTGTACATGAGAATACAGTGAGCCGGATACATTTTGACAGGGATGAGGGATAGTTTATTTTGATGGTTTCCTGCAGCATGGGGTGATGCTGGGTTTTATTTTTGCTGTGTGTTGGATGTCTTTGTGCTGATAACAGTGTGACTATACAAAAAGACAAAGCCATAGGATGTGATGTGTGTCCTCTCTGGAGATTGTAAAGTTTGAGTGATGCGTCTGACAGTTTTCCTTATCAGAACAGACAAAACAAGATCTTTAAAACCAGTAAGCCAGACAGAAAGATAGAGTAACCCACACGGCCACCACATACTTCCTGTGGAGCTTGTTTGCATATCAGCACAGTTTTAATTCGTATGTATGTGCTCAAGTATAACACTTAAAGGAAAATTGTGTATGTGAAAGTGTTTGTCTGTGATGGCTCTCTGTCACGTTTGTTATTGATCGCATCACCAGGGCTGCGCTAACCCTGTGTTTCCTGTGTCTGTGTTAAACAGACCTTCCTGTGCACACAGCCACAGTACGTGCAACCGCAGCGCAGGGCTCATCCTCTCTCACGCAGCACACACACGCACAGACGCACGCAGAGTTTGGCACACACCTCCCCGAGGACTGGACGAGAGAGCAGGAGACGGACTTTAAAGCAGAGGAGGGAGAGCTCTCAGACATCATGTCTGCTAGACAGTTGTCCATCAAAGAGAGGTGAGTGGTGTGGGGGTGTGTGTGCACATGTTTGTAGTATGAAATATCCCAGATGAGATCGGCTCAATAGGAGTCTTGAAGGTTTGTGTGCTATATGAGTTTTTTTTAGCATTTTTTAAGATTTTTTGGCATTGGGAAATCTTGCATGAAGCTAGTATGGAGTACCGATGTAGGTTTATATTGAAAACAGAGACATGTTGCTTGCTTATAAAACAGAATTTAAAAGAAGGACACTGTAAATTGTAAACAAAAAAAAAAGGCTTAAGTTTAGTATATTGTAGTTCAGAATGATTGTTATGGTCTTTGGATCATTTGTATTGATTGTGTTGTTTAGTCAGTGTTGTATTGGTGTGCTGAGTTCAGGATCAAAGTATTGTGTAACTGGCAGAAAGCGAGACAGGCTGCTACAAACAGGCTAATTGATTGACACAGTCAAAACTGCTGATGTCAGAGTGTACCCACACTTGCTATGAATTAAGTGTTTGTGTGTTTAAATGCAATAAAAACATGGAAGATGTTTATACGGTTGTTTTTTTTGCAATATTTTTGTTTGCATCATGCCTGTTTAGATGTACATCACCAGTTAAAGGATGCACTTACTGGGTCTTTGCTATTAATTAAAAATGATAATGTAAAATTATTTTATTTTTAAAGTAATCAAAACTGTTAAATAGAAACTGAAGTATTGAAATGATGTAGTGACCAACATGTTAAACAAACCCAAACTGTTTTTTATTTTAGCTTCTATGAAGTAGTCTAGACTTTTCTTTCCAGATCAAAGCTTTGAACAGTCTCTTATTCTCTCACCCAGCGCCGTTAAAATGCTATTTAAGCAGTTTTGAGCAAGTTTTCATATGCTGGACACTTGTTGCCATTTTCCTGCATCCTTTAACATAAAAACAATGTTAAACATTATTCAGGCAAAACTAATTTCAAGCATTTTAGCATAAAACGTTTTAAGGTCACAGAAATGAAAAGTGTACAAGCATTTGGGAATGTATTTGATGTGATCACATGTGACTCACAGGCTGGCTCTGTTGAAGAAGAGCGGAGAGGAAGACTGGAAGAACAGGATCAATAAAAAACAGGATGTGGTGAAGGTTGCCGTGTCTGAAAAACACGCCCAGCTGTGGGAGGTGGAGCAGAGCTTCAGGAAGAAGGTAACCTCTGAACTTTGAACCATCTCACCTGACCCTAAAGGTCATAGGTCACAGTGAATTGAAAAGACTGTATTCATAAACTGTTGGGTTGTGTTGCGGTGATGAATAGAAACTTGTATTATCAGATCTGGAAGATGCAGAATAAATATCACACTGCTAGTTAGTTATGTGATTCAGGAGTTATCTTTGTTGCCATAGTTACACTCAGATTAGTTCTAAGTCAGAAAAGTCTTTATCCTTTACGTGAGAATTAACTTGAATGCTGTTTTGAGTAACTCTAAACAGAGAATGGTATGTGCTGTCCATTATTTTATTTGCTTTTCTTCTTTGTTTATTTTGTCTTTTCTGTTTGCATGTTTTTGTGGTGTGGATGGGTCACGCTAAGGTGAAGGATCACAATTTTGTCCGATTATATAAACTCAAGCACAATAATGAACAGATTAGCCATGCGGACAGTTGTATTCACTGTAATGTTTGCTTAACGCAAGCTGTTACGTTCACATCTATTGATTTTAAATGCTGTACATTGTGACTGTTTCACTGCTGATTACACACGTTTAGACTCTGTGTGATGAAATCATATTTAAACAGGATCAAGTTGATAATTACATGTACAGTACAGCATAAATATTTGTCCCTGAGCAGTGTGAGTGCGCTCTACAGTGCTGTGTTTTGGTAAGGCCAGAAGAAGTCATGTGATCATGACATCATTATACATGTATACTTTATATCATCTTTGTAACAGAGTATGAATGATGTCTGTGTTTTAAATTGCATGTTCTTAACTATATTCTGTTAGTTCACTTCACTAACTGCATGTTTTGTTTGTTACCATTGACTTATTTTTTATAAATTATAATAAAAGACATTTTAAATGGATGCATGCTTGATAGTAATTGTCTAGTGTGGTGGGGGATGAGATTTTACATGCCTTTCTCTGTTTGGATTTATTCTGAGGACCGCAAGGGGTTGATACCTTCAGTTTGTGTCAGTCTGCTCTGATTGTTTATTGCATAACTTATCAGCACATTTATCAGATGTAAATACCAAATCATTACCGCATTCAAAGAAAACTGGCATGTAGATGTTTTTTTTTTTTTTTAAGAGTATACATACAGCGTTTAGCCCAGCTGACAGTGTGGCAGAACAGATTTAAGGATTACTAACAAAATGGAAAGTGAACGTTTTAAAAACATTTTTATATATCGGAGAAATGTTGAGCTATCTAATAAAAGTAGCGATGCAGGAACTGAACGACTAGAATAAGAATTTCCAGTGCATAGCATCTCAATAGGACCTCCGTGATGTTTTGTTTCTGTTGTTACTGTTGTGAGTGTTCTTCACACTAAGAATGTAAAAGTTATGTTCAGTATTTAAGCTTTAAATGACGGGGGTCATTTGTCCACTGTTCATTTACCCCTTTTTTTAGGACGATGGGATGATGATAGATGACTTTGCTGTGTCTGATCAACTCTGGGTAAGGCTGTTAGCAGAGCTGACAGGCTTGACAGATTATTGGTGGTATACAAGGGTTGTGGTTTTTTGTGTTTGTGTTTAATATTATAATCATGGTAATGATTTGGACCAGGATGACTTGCTTGTGGTGATGATTTTTGTTTATTTATGTATATCTTATTCCTCTCACATACTACAGTATGGTTTTTTTCTATTCCACAAAATGTGTGTTTTAATTTTATTTAAATACAGTTGTAGAGATTTTGTAATGATGGTGATGTGTAATGGTGGTGATGTGTTTTGTCACGGTTTTGGTGTGCTGTTAATTGCTTTGTTCAACCACCCATAGAGATACAGGTTTTCAGTAGTCCTAAACCTCAGACCATTTCATTTCTCTGGGACAGCATCATTTATGATGATAAGCTGGTAATTTTGTCATTTATTTGGCCTCATTGCTGTCTGTTTAGCAGCTGTTGCTCAGCTGTTCTCACTGTGGTCAACTAACAGAACTCTTTCTGCATCATCAAATTCAGGGTGGTTGTACAAGGCCAGCTAACAGGAAATATCATACATATCAAACACATTATTCTTAAGAAGTTAATATAATCGTTTAAAAAGTAAAATGTTTGAATATGTTACAATCATAGAATCAACAATAACATCAATACAATGTTTAAAAAATGGACGTTTTGAATGTTTTGTTGCTTAATAGAAGCGTTACTAAAATGTTTTTGCAACCTGAAATTGTTTGCTGGGTATGCATTGTACTGTAGTTGTGACCTGACGGTTGTGTCAGATATAATCATTGGCTTTGTGGGATCATGTGATGTTTAGAGGGTGCTGTGGCTGAGACTTGCCCTGCCTGCTATCTGTCCACGTGCCTCCTCTTCATTCCCTCAGTCTCATATGAATTCATATGTATTTCATACGTTTCATATGTATCTTTTGTCATTCTTCCCCTCTCCATTCTGTCTGTAGGACCCTGTCTTTTCCTCCTCCTTTTCATGTGCCTCTGAACCACTGGATCATGTAGCCATCCTCCCCCAGGTGAGCAAAACCCGCCCTCTCCTGCCTGTGACTCCGGCATTCCGCCTCTTCTCTTTACCTCTCATTCTTTTCTTTTTTTTGACTTTTATAACATCTTAACTGTGCAGAGACAGTCATCCTGAAGCTGCAGTTTTTGTTGGGTGGCAGGAGGAGGATAAGGCTGAAATCTGTAACCCTTTGTTTATCTCCACTTCTTGGGATTACAGCTGTACTTAAATTGTGATTTCCAAGAAGTCAGTTCATGGATTTTTTTAATGTTATTTTTTACCTCATAAGCTAGTATTTGTTCATTGTTTGTGTAATATTTATAAAAATCAATGAAGAAAAACTTTACCCAGCAACCACAAACAACTTGGTACAACAATGGAAAAAGCATGTCAATTTGTTAGTTAAAAGACGGGATGGGAAGATGCTAAAAGATGGGAATCCTACATATTTATTAAATTAAATTAAACGTCCAAGAGTTTAACATGTAACATGACTTATGTGCATGTTTAAATACCTTTACCATTAGTCATTAGTATAGTATAGAGGACATAATAGTCATGAACAATTGGTGGCATGCAAAGAAGCTTCCTAAACTATCATACTACCTTTCAGTTTTAATCAGTCTCATATAATGTAGTTCCATCATACCTCAAGCTAATAGACTGTAACACTAAACAATGGTCAGAGTCTCTCTAGCCTAGACTGCATCCTCTCATCCTTCATCCTTTCTTTACCATTCTTTTCTCATCCCTTTCTTTTCCCGTCTGCTCTTCCCTCTGTGTGAAGGCTACCCCCCTGCCCGTGCAGGTGGATGAGCGTCACCCCTGGAGACGGAAGGTGCCTCCCACCCCCCACATCCACACACATCCACTGCTCTTCCAAAACACAGTACTGCATTAAGACTGTTGTCGCCATCACGTCTTTTAAAGGCTGGTGTAATCAGCGCTGTTGATGCTGTTTTGGTATCTTTGTGTATTGTAGGCTGTTTATTGACTGTTGTTTTTATTTGATCACTCAGTTACTAGTTATTTTGACTCCAGATTAATGTATCATGTATTTAGAATCTTTGTTTGGCTTGTTCATAGTTTAACAGGAGGATAAACAATCACTGACTATTTGTGTGTATGCAAATAGTCATTTTTTTTTTTTTTTTTTACATTGTTGCATACCACATTTACATACGTTTGAAGTTACAATTGTCTTTATCAAAACTCCTATATATGGTGTTTTTATTATCATGTTTCTAGCTGCTTTACAACTTGAATATTTTTTTTAAAAACCTTTAAATTTAAAATAAAGCCAATGGCCTGTAGACCAATCAAACCAAGCATCACAAATGGATGTTTAAGACATTTAAACATGCACAATTTGTAAGTGTGAGAATGTGACGTGAATGCGTGTTTTTATGCGTAATCTTCTCTTCATTGTCATCTCAGAGGATTGGAAATGAGGTGGTGGAGAGTCAGAGGATCGAGCGGATGGAGATGTCCATTCAGGAGCGCAAACAGCTGATCACGGCGCAGGAAGACGCCTGGAAGGTCAAAGGTTATGGAGCAGCCAATGACTCTACTCAGTTCACTGTGGCTAGCCGTATGGTCAAGAAGGGTCAGTGGAAATAGCACACATTTGAATTCATCACTCTGTAGGAGCTTGTGTTGTCTTAAGTGTTGTATTGTATCCAACACTAAGAATTTGCTCCCTATTATCCGTTTCCCAGGCCTGGCAGCCCCCTCTGTTCTCTCAAATCCAGTGCTGTCCCCTCTGTCCTCTAAACAAAAAAATGCCTCCCATGCCATTTCAAAGCCATATGAAGGTAAGAAGACATACTGCCATAACCATCACATTGTGTTCAGCTGTGGCCTACTGTAGTTACCACATGTTATCTCTTAGTCTAATTGATCCACGGTTCTCCTGTGGTTTTGTCTTGTGGTATTTGTCCATTCCGTTCAGCTTTCTTCCTGTCATTTCCTGTATCTACTGTTCATAAGAAAAGAAGTAGCAAACAGAGACTGTAGTTCATTGTAACTGCTGTGTTTGCTCATGCAGAGATTGAAGTCAGACACGACATGAAGCTGGAATCAGACAAGAAGCTGGAGAAGCTGGAGTCATTTCTTGGTCGACTCAATAATAAAGGTAAAATAAACCATTTTTGAGTTCATTTACTTGTAGTATAAACACTATGGGTGTACATTTCTGTTTATGTGAGCATCATTTTAGCCCAACAAAGGAGCATTCATTCAGCCAATGGCATGAGTTGGGGATGGGGCTTTCTTTGTATGACAGATGGGCAGAGTGTTTGGGGAAACTTGTTTGTAAAATGCTTATTGTTTTTGCATTATTTCTTGTGCTGCCACTGTTGATGCTGAAATGACACGCCACCCTAACTATGAACCCTCAGTCTTCAGTTCTTTAATGTTTATCTATAGATTTCTTTCTTTAGTTTCAGGACTTCAGGAGACAACAGTTGCTGTGACAGAAAAGTCAGTGAAAGAGGTCATGACCCTGGATGATGAAACCTTCGATAAGTTTTATAAGCACGCAGAGGATATAGCCAAGATGAGCAGCAGAGTGGAAATCAACGACGATTTTGATGCCATCTTCGGAAAACAGCTGCCCAGGTAACATGCTACTGTATATGCAAATATTGTCTGTTTAGACAATTCTGATTCATCGATTAATCTATTTAACGGAATAGTTCCCTCAAAAATGAAAATGAGCATAAATTAGTCAACCTCAAGACATCCTAGATGTATATGACTTTCTTCTTTCAGCCAAGCAGAATCAGTTGTATTGAAAAATATCCTGGCTTTTCCCAGCTTTAAAATGGCAGTGGATGGTACCCAAGATTTTGATGTCTCCACAGTCACGAGATGCGAGAACCAATGAGATTTGAAGTTATTGACGTAGAGGCATTGTGTCACCGTGTTGGCTGTACTCAGATATTTTTGCATTCACACAAGCTGTATTGATCGCTAAATATGCTCAAAATATTGTTTTCTTTCACAAACATGGTTTCGCTTCAGCAGACATTTATTAACCAACAGGAGTCGTATACATTTTTTGATGGATGGTTGCAATTTTTGGAGCTTCAAAATCTCGGTCACATCCCTTTATCATTTAATCTTCTGACCTTGTTTTTTTTAGGTTGACCTCAGAGATGGTGCAGCACAAACGAGCAGTTCGGCCAGCCAGGAACGTTCAGTCTTCCAGAAACCCTCTGAAAATGTTGGCTGTTCGGGAGGACATCAGACACGAGTACACCGAGCAGAGACTGAACATCGGCCTTCTGGAGAGCAAGAGGATGAAACAGGAAAAGAGTAAGTCATAGACAATGTTGTGTCGTGAAAAAACCCTCTTCTTTGCAAATATGCAGTTTAGTTTCTTTTTCCTGCATTTTGCATGATAAAACAATGAAACACACCTACATTTGTATAAATGTTTAAATGGGCCCCCATATTTGAACACGCATGATGGGGAACGTCTACATTTAAGCCTGTTCATGTCGAAGGTCATCAGACTGTTTTTTTTTTTGTAGTGACTAAGAACAGTGGATTCTCTGATGTTGCTCTCGCTGGATTGGCCAGTAAGGAAAACTTCAGCAGTGTGAGCCTGCGAAGTGTGAACGTCTCTGAGCAGAGCTCCAACAACAGTGCCATGCCCTACAAAAAACTCATGCTCATTCAGGTCAAAGGTGAGTCAGACCCCTTTAAAACCCTCTTAAACCTTGTTTGGGCAAAGCTTTGTTCACAAAGCTCCTGATGAGCACAGGAATCTCACAGCCATGAAAGGTGGTGTGATATCATGTTTACTTTAAAAGCATGTCTTTCCAGTCACTGTAGCAGGAGGAGAACAGCTGGTCTTGTTGTGTGGACTGCTGCTGTAAGAATGATGTGGGATGGATGTGGATACCAATTCCTCATAAGGCCTCTCTCTCTCCCTCTCTCTCACACACACACTCACACACACACTCACACACACACTCACACACACACTCACACACACACACACACACACCACACACTCACACACACACTCACACACACACACACTCACACACACACACACACACACACACACACTCACACACACACTCACACACACACACAAACTAACCCTTTGTCCAGGTCCCCAAAACAACATTACACAACTCCCCCAAGCAAAACAGAGAGGGAAACCAGATAAGCTTCATAACAGAGCAACAAGCCAACAGTCCAAGAAAAACATGTTATGTTCAGCTGTAATAGTGTACTAAACTTTACAGGATAGTCATGCAACTAAGTTTTAACACTGTGATTGTTCATAGGGATATCGTTATGTGTACACTGAAAACAAGCAGTTCTGTCAAAGCAAATTGCTTTGTGTATTTTTATAATTTGTATTTTATATTTCATAATGATTAAGCATGTTGTGACACTAACATCGGCGTGATTTCTCCTGTGTGTTTTAATCAGGTCGTCGGCATGTCCAGACCAGACTAGTCGAGCCCAGAGCGTCTTCCTTGAACAGTGGCGATTGCTTCCTCATGATCACACCTCATCACTGCTTCATCTGGATCGGAGAATTTGCGAATGTGATCGAGAAGGCCAAAGTGAGTGCATTTTCACAAAAGCACATCACACTGCCACCTCATCAGGGTTTTATCTCCCTCTGTTAGTGCTAGTCAATGATAATCACATTTATCATCGTTGTAGCCATGCTTCTGAGTTGGGTTCATCTGTATTCATATCCTGTGTGCAATCAGTGTGTGTTCAGTATCGCTGGGTCCCCCACGTGCAGGAAGTAAACAGAATTAACCACAGAGGAAATGTGACATTGTAATACAGGAAGCAGGAGGTGGATTGTAACACACATACAATGAAAAGTGTTTATGTAAAACTGAACATCAGGTCATTGAACTCAGTTTAACCTACATTTTGCCAATTAAATGATGCTGAAGTCTGAACGTTTTAGAATGGAAGTCGGCTAATACTGTGCATACTACAATCTCTGTACATGTGATTAGAAAGAGGTGTGATAGATTTACGTATAGGTCATTAATATTTGTGTATCTAAATGTTATTGTAAATTATTACATATCTTTTGCAGTCAAATATGTTATCTGTATTATTCCCACGTTTCAAGGGATTAGCTGAAATAAAACTTTTTAAACAGAATACAACAGAGGACTGTTTGTTTTCTCTGCATTTTTTTTAATCAATTGAAATCGGATCAACTGATCTGATTTTTTTAAATCAACCGATGGTTTGCATCTTCCATCCTGCAGGCCGCAGAGTTGGCCACATTCATCCAGACAAAGCATGACCTGGGCTGCAGGGCCTCATATGTGCAGACCATCGAAGAAGGTGCAAACACTCATACTCATGCATCCAAAGAGTTCTGGAAGATTCTCGGTGGACAAGCCAGTTATCAGGGTGAGTTATGCTGTTATTTTGAGACAGTTCAGGAGTGTTGGGGTGACTGGATGCAAGAACACAACTGTATGGCAATAAAGCAAGCGTGCTGATCTCAGAACAGCATTTAATGACCTTCTGTACCCTACAGCTGCAGGCACTCCAGAAGAAGATGAGTTCTATGAGAATGCTGTAGTTGAGACCAACTGCATCTACAGACTGATGGAGGATAAACTTGTTCCTGAAGACGATTACTGGGGCCGAATGCCACGCTGCTCTATGCTCCACTCTAAAGAAGTACTGAAAAAATGACATACTAAATACCAGTAACAGACACAGATGTTTTGGCCAATATAGATCATTTTTTATTGCTGTTAATGAAGGTCATAAATCTAAAGCTATTACTGTTATATTATTATTAACATATAAGCAAACATTACATTGTATTCACAATGTGTTAAAAGCTGCAGTCCAAAAATTTATTTTCTAAAATTATATTTTACAAGTTAAAGAGAGGGTAGAGGCTAGCAATAGTAACCTAGCTTTGAAAGCATAGTATGCCTTCCTTTCTTCAGAGCGATCTCCAAAGCCACGGCTTCTCCAACACACAGTTTGACCGGCAAGCAGAGCATTCTGTCATTGCATCTGAACTGTGACGGGATGTACATTGTATAACCTGTCATAGAAAACAGTTTACTGCCTGAATTAAGTAAGGCCTGATGTTATTGTCATGAACTATCAGTCCACTCAAGCCAATACTGATGATGATAAAAACAAAAACGTTTTGGCGAAATATGAACAGTTTGAACTTTAGTGAACGTTTTAGCATATGAACCGCTGGAACTTTAGTGAACGTTTTTTAAAAAGCAGTTGTTGAAACAGACATGGTGAAACTGCTTTTTTCGTCTTGTGGTCTGTAGGTGCTGGTGTTTGATTTCGGAAGCGAGGTTTACGTGTGGCACGGTAAAGAGGTGACGCTGGCCCAGAGGAAAGTGGCTTTTCAGCTGGCTAAACACCTGTGGAACGGCACGTTTGATTACACCAACTGTGATATTAATCCTCTGGACCCTGGAGAATGCAACACACTCATACCCCGGTACAAAACAAACACACTTATGCACACACAAATACAGAGCCTAGAATGTTTGGCTCTGTTTATACGTACTGCTCCATTATAGATCAAGTTTTGGCACTCGTGACCTTTTAAAGCTTTAGCGCAGAGGTCTGTCAGGTCAACAGTGTGCTAATGTTGCCTCAGTGCTCTTAATTTACTGAACCTGTCACAACAGCAGCCAAATATTTAGGTGTCCATGAACACGATTGCCATTATATTGTCTGAGTGACACATTAGGTGGTATTAGTACCAAGTTAGTGCTGTTTCTGTTCTCTGTCTGCTTTAAAACCTTACTGTAAGATGTACTTACAAGCTGCAATCCGTAACTTTGAATTACTAAGAATTGTAGCTTGAATGTTTTCATTTCTTTTGCCTTATCTGTGTTTCACAGGAAGGGCCAGGGGCGGCCGGACTGGGCTGTTTTTGGCAGGTTAACTCAGCACAATGAGACCACTCTTTTTAAAGAGAAGTTCTTGGACTGGAGTGACACCAAGAAAACCTCAAAAACAAATGACCCGCATGCTGCCGAAAACAAGGTAGACGCGCAGCACAAGTCTTATGTGTGCCCCCCGTTATCTGAATAACTAGTAATACATACGATTCTGCATACGATTGGTGTATATTTCTTTAGGAGCTTCGGGGTGGGGATTGTAGGCCGTACGATGCATCTCTGATGTTGCCGGTGGTGGAGACACCAGTGAAGACCATTCTGGATGGGGTAGATGTTGGACGAGGTTATGGATTGGTGGAGGGCGAAGAGGGACGAAAATTTGAGATCAGCACGTTGTCTGTTGATGTCTGGCACATTCTAGAGTTTGACTACAGGTGAGATGCTGCGTGATGAATTATTTAACATTCATTCTTTCATAAGCTTTTGTTTATTACAAAATGTAACAGTGGTGTGAATGACATCCAAAGTATTTCTGCAGGGAATACACAGTCAGCCACTGTGATTTGAAGTAAAATGTCTTCCTGGCTCTTCTGTTGGTCCTAGAACACCAATCATGTCAAACAAACATAATGCTAACCTAAGTCTATGCATAACTCTAACTATAACTTACCCTTAAAATCAAAAGTAAATAATAGGTTTATAGGAATGATATACAAGCCCCTCACCCAGTCATAAACCTACCATTGACCCAAACCGAATCCTAAAATCTGATTGGCTGTTAGAAAGGTTGTTTCAAAACCAACATGTTGATGATTCAGTAGTATGTGCTACATGGTGAAATTGTTCACCATGTACAGTCATTTCATAATAGTGTTTCTCTCACGTTTTAGTCGTCTGCCCAAACAAAGCATTGGACAGTTCCATGATGGGGACACATACGTGGTCAAATGGAAGTACATGGTCAGCACAGCAGGTGAGTGTGTGTGTGGTTCTGGTGTGCACAACGTTATGCGGACCAAATATATCCACAAATTTAGTAACACCAGTAAATGTTGACCTTATTGGAACATTTTTAAGGTCCCCATGAGGAAACAAGCTTATAAATCATACAGAAATATCTATTCTGAAAGTCTCCAATAGCAGGTTTTCTGTGATGGTTAGGTTAAGGTGTAGGGTTAGTGTGGGGTATTAAACATACAGGTTGTACAGTATAAAAACCATAAGGCAATGGAATGTCCCCATTAAACATGAAAACCCAACGCTTGTGTGTGTCTCCTCTGTGGATGTAACAGGTAATTTAACAGGTATTATTCAGCTGCTCTGATAACAGCCGTGTAAACCAGAAGATACAGGGTGTCAGAGCAGGCACTACAGCTGAGCTCTTGTTTTCATAGCGCCGTTACTAATGATTGTAAACTCTCTGTTTTCTGTGCAGTTGGCAAGAGACTGAATTCAGAAAGGATCATTGGTCCAGGGAAGGAGAAGTGTTGTTATTTCTTCTGGCAGGGTCGTAACTCCACGGTGAGTGAGAAGGGAACATCAGCACTGATGACTGTGGAACTGGATGAGGAGAGAGGAGCTCAGGTATATATACTGTTATATACTATATATATATCATTAGTTATAAATATTATATATATTATACAACTTACTTTTACAATAGCCTCATAAGATTGTCCTTAAAGCTGTAATCTGTAACGTTCATGTCTCTGCCGCCATCTCTGTTTGAAACATAAAATCGCAGGTTACTTTACATACTTTCATTTCAAATTTTCACATATTGAATTCAAATGAAGCCAAACTGACATTTCCCGGGAAACTGGACCAGACAGCTCAATTATAAATCATTATTATAAACTTACCGTTGGGATTCAGGGTAAAGGAAAAAGGAGATCGTTTTGAACGCTGATCTGTTATCTGCTCACTAAGTTATTTTTGTTTATTTTTGACGCAAAAAAGCTTTACGTGTGTATTTATGCACTGTAGGGAACAAAATGTGGTCTGTGTAAAAATGTGTGTGTTCCGCAGGTCCAGGTACAGCAGGGAAAAGAACCTCCCTGTTTTCTGCAGTGCTTTAATGGTGGAATGATCGTTCATTCTGGAAAAAGAGAGGAAGAGGCGGAAAATGCACAGAGTAATCCCTTTCGCTTAGTATCCGTATTTTTCCGCTTCATTCAGTGTGAACTGGGGAATGTGGAAGAGGTCACGCTCACCTGATGTTCTCATGTGCAGATGACTGGCGATTATTCTGTGTGAGGGCAGAAAAACCGATTGAAGGTCATCTGCTGGAGGTTGTGTGCCACTGCAGCAGCCTGCGCTCTCGCACCTCCCTCGTTCTGCTCAACATCCCCAAAGCCAGCATGTACCTGTGGCACGGCTGCAAGACGCAGATGCACACGCGTGACGTGGGCCGTACTGCTGCCAACAAGATCAAGGAGCAGTGAGTGAATTGATACACATCAACATGCACATTAAACTTTAACATGGATTACACGCACTTTAAAAGTATTCAGTCAGACTAGGACAGTAACTCTTCTTTTAACCAGTCCAGTTTTTGTAAAGACAGACTAATTGGCCTGGATAATGCAACTGTAGCTCATTTAAGTTAATTGTGCTACATATTGGACCGATGCTTCAACAGACAGATCAGAGACAGTGTAAATGGACAGACAGGTGCCAAATGTAGCACGACTACTTAAAATACTCTTGTGGCTCAATTGGTAGAGCATTGCGTAAACAAACAGGTCATGGGTTCGATTCTAAGGGATCACACATACTAATTAACTAAGTACTGTGTATCTTAAATGCACTGTACATTACAAATATGTCATATTTATACATTTGGCAGGTGCTTTTATCCAAAGCGACTTCACAGAATATTTGAGTTCTACCTTCTTTTTATCAGTATGTGTGTTCTGGGAATTGAACCCACAACCTTTGTGCTGTTAATGCAATGTTCCACCAGTTAAACTACAGGAATTACCGTTGAGCAGCCTGACTACTACTGTAAGTCAAGTTATTCAGTATTTACAGTTTCACATTTTTAAATGTAAAATCCTGCTGTAGCTTCTTTATAACATGCTCACAGACTTGCAATAATCACGAACATCATGTGTGCCTGCATCACAAGTTTCTGCTCACAGGTGTCCTCTGGAGGCGGGGCTTCACAATAGCAGTAAGGTTTCCATCCAGGAGTGTGATGAAGGAGCAGAACCTCTGGGCTTCTGGGAAGCCTTAGGAAGGAGAGATCGAAAGGCTTATGACTGCATGCTGCAGGGTGAGTATAGAAGCGTGTCGCTGTGCGTTTGCTCATACGCCGCCGTGGATATAATTTATGTTTCGTTTGTACCTTTCAGATCCAGGAAAGTTCAACTTTACGCCTCGTCTGTTCCAGCTAAGCAGTACTTCAGGAGAGTTTGTGGCGGTGGAGTTTGTGTATCCGTCCAGAGAACCAAATCTAGTCAACTCGATGCCATTCCTGCAGGAAGATTTATATACAGCCACTCAGCCAGGTACTTGTGTTCGTTAAACACTGTTAGAAGTGCTGTTGTTTAATACGCTGGTTCACGCGTGCTGTTAGGCATTCAGGGTAGGTATCCGTTACACTTTAATCACACTTCTGCCACGTCTGGTGCATACATAATGTATTAAGGAAAAATGAGTCTTCGTCACACTCATTAAACAATCATGAGACGTGTGTGGGGCAGTATCGTAATTTCACTTCCTGTGTTGGATTTTCTTTTAGCCTTGTTTTTAGTGGATAATCACCATGAAGTTTACCTGTGGCAAGGCTGGTGGCCCGTGGACAGTGAGAGCACGGGTTCCGCTCGCATACGATGGGACACCGACAGGAAGTGCGCCATGGAAACTGTGCTCCATTATTGCAGAGGTGAACAATCAGATAATCCACCATTCCAATCCATTAGGACATCCCAGTTTCTTGTCCCATGTTTCTTACATGTTTATATTTTGGAAGAGGCTTTATCCAACACAACTGCAGTGTGTTAAAGGAAAACATTTTGTGAGTTAGAGGAATTAAAAGCAGGGTCATGAATACCATAGAAATTGAGAGGGATATTCCAATATTCCAATAATCAGATTAATATTCAGATTAATTGTTGGCCTCTATGGCTTTTCCTGTATGGCACTTGGAGATGTGGCTGGATTCTTAGATGAAAGTGTTTCTCTTTCACTTTTAGCAGCTTGCATTTTTGAATACTAAGTTCATCTTTGCTTTTGTCTTTGTAGAAAAGAATGAGAAGAAGCCTCCCAAATCATACCTGATCCATGCAGGGCTGGAGCCTCTTACCTTCACAAACATGTTTCCCAGCTGGGACCACAGAGAGGACATCGCTGAGATCACAGAGAAGGTATTTAAATACATATACAAAGCTTGTCCTGTTATATGGATGTGGTTTTGAGAGCTTCTCATGTGAAAATATCATCTTTTCATTGTGTTTCATGTGATTTTACAGGAAGCTGAAGTATGTAATCAGATCATTCTTGTAGAGGACGTCTTGGCTAGACTCTGCAAGACCACCTACCCACTGGCTGATCTACAAGCCCGTCCTTTACCAGAAGGTGTCGACCCGCTACGACTTGAGATCTACCTGTCAGATGAGGACTTTGAGGTGAGACGAAGCACATCTGCTCAACTGTATTGATCGGATGTACTTGGACAGTAGTGTTTAGGTTAGATCGGTTATTTTCATATTGAGCCTAGCTTGTATTTTAATAAGCTTTCAAAATGATTAGATTTTTATACCCTGGACATAGACAATACTAATATGTATATGTTCTATAATGTGTGTCTGTCTGTGCATATATGTTGTCTTTCACAGTCTACTTTTCTTTTGCATTTGTGATTTCATACTTTTCGTTCTCCCATCGTGTCCTGTTTAAGTATCCCCTCTTAACCAATCTCTCGCTCTTTTTCCCTGCATCTCTGCTTTTCCCTTTTTGCTGGTGTAGTCTGACTGAGGTTAATTTTTCCCTTCACATGCCAGGGTGTAGGGGCTTCTGGGAAGGTGAGTTTTGTTTCATGAGGAACACTGGTGTTTACCGCACTAATGCCACATCAGCACTGTTTGACCTGCTTCACCATTTGCTTTTACTACTTGTCTAGTATTTAGCAGTTTGTGGGTCACTGTGCACCACTGATAGCTTACGTTTGCAAGTATTATGCATGTGGTTTAATTAATCTATGACACTTAAGCATTACCTGTGTGGCTGTATGAGCTAGTGTTGCTAACTATTGTGTAGAATGTGTCATTCTATTTTGGTTCTTGGTGTAACGGTACTTTGGGTATTCAAATTCTTCGTTGGTGAATAGCAAAAACCTGTATACTACTGTGTGTGTGTGCACGTGTCAGCAAAACCTGACAAATCTGAGCAAAACCTCCTTCTTTTGTAGAAACAGTATAAAAACACTGTCAGTTTAGGTTGGGTTATTTATGACTAGCTGTGTATACTAACATTACAAGTCTATGGAATGTCCCTATTTAGACAAGTAAACTAAACGTGTGTGAGTGTTTGTGATCATTCATAAATGTTTCCCAGCACTTCAGAAAACTGAGTTTGATAACACTGTTTATATATGTGTATATAATGTGTATATAATATAATATGTATACGTATGTGTGTGTTCTCAACAGAAAGCATTGGAGATGACAAGAAGTGAGTATGAGGCATTGCCAGGATGGAAGCAAGTGAATGTGAAGAAGGCCAAAGGATTGTTTTAGGGTCCAGCTGCATTATAACTGCAGCTGAACTGCTGACTGATGTTTATACCGCAAGTGGAGAACTTTCTCATTCCTTTTGATCCGGACGGGAAGATCCACCTGTGTCAAACCACACAGGGAGGAGAAAAGGAGGAAGAGGGAATCGACAGAGATTCCCGGGGGTTTACCAGCCTCTTGTAGCACATTTCTTCCTATTTTGTTTCCTTTCATTTTCTATTTGCTTGTTCTTTTATTTCCGTTTAGTTTTGTTTGTTGTTTTTGTTCTGTGCTCTGTTTTCTTGCTGAATGTTTTGATTGCTCTTGTTGTTTTCTTCCTGTCCACATGATGGAAGCCATCCGGCTGCCCAGCATGCACAATGCAGCCCTCATGCACTGCCCAGCTTTATGTGAAGACCTAGTAAATGATAAATAAAACCTTATAGTATTATCTGAATATAAGGACGCTACAATATGTCATTGATTTTATGGGAGCACAGATGTCATATGTAATTAAGTTCTTGACATTCATACCTGCTTTCTTATGGCCTCCAGATGCATTTTACCTTCCAGGTAGGTGTGTGTGTGTGTGTGTGTGTGTGTGTGTGTGTGTGTGTGTGTGTGTGTGTGTGTGTGTGTGTGTGTGTGTGTGTGTGTGTGTGTGTGTGTGTGTGAATGGCAAAGCATTTGTGAATCTGTACAGTGTGTTAAGAGTGTCTCTTCAAACTGGCTGGATCGAAATAGAATGGTGGAATAAGAGAAAACGTCTTCTATTCTGCATTGTATAGTGCCTTGCTTTCATGTACAGTTTATATAAAGACAGATGCTAGTCTGCATTTTGAAGACTTATTTGTGATATAAATAAATATTAGAGCAAAATAAACACTGAAATATGTAGATAATTAAACATTTGTCTTGTGCTTTCTATTCAAAGCCAGAAACAGTCATCATTCACATGAGCAGTTTTAATTTCAGACATAAATACATGGTTTGATGTACTTCGGTTAAATGCATCCAGTCTAAACCGTTTAATGGAGTTTAGTGGGTTTTCCACATATCTACAATACAAATTACTTGCATAAAATTAAGCACTTAATCTGAGTACACATTAAAATAGTTTGACTGTGGTAGTCTTGTTGTCCAGCTGATGAATAACAACTTTTAGTACATTTGGAAACATGAGTTCACATGTAATAGTTTGAAACCTTAAAGACAGGGTAGGTCATTTCAGAGAGGCCAGCAATAGCAAGCCAGATCTGAAAGCATAAGAACCTCCATTCGACCAGCATAACAAAAAATGTTTCTGGAAAGGATCATCTATCTATCTGTCTATCTCTCTGTCTGTCTGGCTGGCTGTCTGTCTGGCTGTCTGTCTCTCTGTCTGCATAATATTAATACAAGAATAACTTTGTGTTAACTAAAGTCCAGTATTAAAGACCAGCAGGGGGCGCTGTTGTCGCACATATGAAAACCCAAATAAGTAGAAGATAGTAGGCAGAACTTTTCGGGAATTTGAGTAGATATTTGAATTTCTACATCTGCATTTATATAGATAGACAGAGATAGAGAGAGAGAGATAGAGATAACAATATATTATCATTGTATTTTTTAATCAAATTACCACATCTCTGTATGGAATCGCAATGCATTTTCAGTGGTTCTATAAAGAATAACTATGTGGAAATTTTCCTGTCTGTCTGACACTGTTCCTGGATCAGACATGGCTTTGCTCGATGACTGACTAAGACTGGTTACATAAAGCAGATGAACTTCTCCGTCCGTCCACAAGAGGGCGCTCGTGGCCGAAGCGCGTTAAACTTATTGGGTCAAAAGCGACTTAAAAATCACGTTTTAATGAAAGTCGAGAAAAATGTCCCATAAAGTGACTTCAGTCTGTCAGAGAGCAGACAGCAGCCAAAGATACTGGAGAGCAACCATGAAGAAATAGTCCAGCCAACAGGAAACGTTCTCTGAACGTTGGCTAACGTTATCCGAAACGTTCTTGCAGTAATGTTGGTAGATTGTATTTGTAACATTATATATGATGTATCAAAAACATACAGCATTGTTTTAAACATGTTACAGAATTAAACAATGTTTGAATAACTTTCTATATAAACAATAACGTGAATGCAATGTTTATAGACGTCCATGCAACTTCCAAAATAACATTGTTAACGTTTTTGTAACTTAATGGAAACGTTAGGGAAACGATCTTAAGTCTGTAGTTATTATAACAGGTTTGTGTGTGAAACATTTTAATAATTCTCATATGCATTTAACACACGCTGGCAAGATATTTCAGATGAGTGGATTGAAGGTACCCAGAAAATATGATAGTATGAAAATGTGATCATATGAAAATATGATTGTATGAAAATATGATTGTATGAAAATGTGATCATATGAAAATATGATTGTATGAAAATATGATTGTATGAAAATGTGATCGTATGAAAATATGATTGTATGAAAATATGATTGTATGAAAATGTGATCGTATGAAAATATGATTGTATGAAAATATGATTGTATGAAAATGTGATCGTATGAAAATATGATTGTATGAAAATGTGATCATATGAAAATGTGATCATATGAAAATATGATTGTATGAAAATATGATTGTATGAAAATATGATAGTATGAAAATGTGATAGTATGAAAATGTGATCATATGAAAATATGCTTGTATGAAAATATGATAGTATGAAAATGTGATAGTATGAAAATGTGATTGTATGAAAATATGATAGTATGAAAATGTGATCATATGAAAATATGATTGTATGAAAATATGATTGTATGAAAATATGATAGTATGAAAATGTGATCATATGAAAATATGATTGTATGAAAATATGATTGTATGAAAATATGATATATGAAATTGTATTATGTATGAAAATGTGATCATATGAAATGTAAAATATGATGTGAAATATGAAAATATGATGTGATTGTATGAAAATATGATAGTATGAAAATATGATTGTATGAAAATATGATTGTATGAAAATATGATAGTATGAAAATGTGATCATATGAAAATGTGATCATATGAAAATATGATTGTATGAAATTGTGATCATATGAAAATATGATTGTATGAAAATATGATCGTATGAAAATGTGATCATATGAAAATATGATTGTATGAAAATATGACAGTATGAAATATGATAATATGGGATTATTATGTTTATATGATGTACATTTAATTCACTGGTGATCCAAGATCTGTAACAACTGACTGCCACAAATTTCACAGGCTGGCAAGTGGGGCTGTCTAATCCAGAATCTCATTAACAACAGCCATGATCAGGGCAGACAAATCTGCTTTACCCGGGATGTACTGACCCTCCAGGAAAACAAGCTGGTTGGCTGAATGGTAAGAGGTCGCTGTGTTTGATTTGCTGAAATATCTGTACCAACATTTTCCTATTGGTTGAAACACGTGGGCTGGGTTGTTGGTAAGTAATAAACGACCTTGAGCACTATGGAAAGCCTTTGTGTCTGTGTATATGTCTATATGGGGAGCTGTGGGGATGTGACAAACCAGCAATCACTTGGGGTTGTAGAAGCCAATATATAAAATACTACAAATGTGAAAAAATAATAATAATGACAATCAGAAACATCAGAAAGAAGGCCAGCGGAGGTAAACAACTCCCAGTTTAGCTCTGATCTGCATAAAAGCTACAGAAGGTTGAGACGAGCCCGTCTGATGTTCTGCAGCACCTCCTTCCTCTGCTGTGACACTGGGTCCGGTGAATACTAGCTCACCGGGTCAGTACACAAGGAAGGAATCAAAGCAGATTTAAGCGATCTCATTAGTATCATCGCCACAGATAAACCGGCTAAACAAAGTGAAGGGCCCAATATACAAACAAAACGTCCGGCATTGCTCTCAGGATGGTCCCAGCATTTGTTTGGCTAAAAAACCTGTTGATTTTTGGAAAGTTAAGAGTAAGTAAAGAAACAGAAAATATTCAGGCCCACTTATATACCACAAGCTGCTGTTAAAACTACAGATGTGTGTTGTTGTTTGCTTGGTTTTATTATGGTTTGTAAAGGCCTTTTAAAAACCATCCCAGCATGTCAAAGGTTTGTGAAAATGCGCGTGCGCACCGGCAGGGGGCGCGCCGGCGGCGGCTCAGCGTCACACTCGCCGGCTGTACGTGTGTGAGTTTGTGTGAGTGTGAGTGTGTGTGTGTGAGTGTGAGTCCGTGTGACTCGTAATGTGTGTCAGGAGAGTGAGAGGGGAGATTTGTCTGTGTAACACACCGAAGCTAATGTGTTTAATAGCAGGGGTCAGAAAAACCTGTTAACAAATCCAGCTCACGAATCCCACTGCGCGACCGCCGGACTGAAAGACTGAACAAAACCGAGATTTATCGGGGAAAAGTTGTCGAGAGAGGAAGGAAATCGGCCGGACAAGTCACAAGAGGATCTTTATTTCGGGAGATCGTAATATGAAAAAGGACCAGGTCGAGATATTAGGTTTTGTCCCGCAGAAAGAGATCGTCTACAACAAACTTCTCCCGTACGCCGACAAACTAGACCGCGAATCCAATGACATTTTGGCCCAGATTAAGGGGAACTTGGGTCGGGCTGTCCAGCTCCGCGAATTATGGCCCGGTGTTTTGTTTTGGACCAGGAAACTCTCCACGTAAGTATAATATTGAAGGTAAAACCGTGTTGTGGGTTTCATTTATATAATAATATTAGCAGCGTGTGTTTAATAACGATACGGTTAGCCGGTAGCGCTTAGCCGTTAGCTCGCAGGCTAAAGGCTAAAGGCTACCTGAGTCACCCAGCTGCCCTTGCTTGTGTACACGTCAAACTCTCGTTTATTAGCCCTCTGCGATACCCTTTCATCATTTCAGGGGTAAATGAAGTGTTTTGTCAGGCTTGCCGGTGTGGTTTAGGTTGTTAAACGAAAGGAAATGCTGGTTTATTGCGAGCTTTTGTAAGCTAATCGGCTAACTGAAGCTAACGGCGCTGGTTGGATAAGCAGCACATGCATTAGATGTGCCCGACTTTAAAACACTCGAGCTGGAGGAAAACTGCGTGTTAAACCCGTGTAAACCAGCAGACATCCTTTCCTGTGGATTACTTGTTTTTATAATGAATTACTGGCTCTCAGTTTCTATTAATCGATTCATTTCGTGCTGTTGACGCTTGTGTTGTACAGTCATGTTTTGTCCGGGTTCAATAGCAAACGCGTTTTTATACACGTACGTATAATAATATCTGACGTTAGTTCCTTAAAGGCTCTTTAACAATACACTTCCTTTAAGAAGACGATTACAACAGAAGGGCTTAAACTTTATCATGCCTGACTTTATAATGCATGACACAAAAGCTTTAGATAAGCGGTTCTTTGTCCTTGTTTGTGGGATCCTACAGTACAGACACAGTATGCAGTGTACACTTGTTATTACAACACCCATGGCTTTTAAACAGTTGTAAGTTTAGTCTTATGCCAAGCATTGAACAGTATCTGCTTAAATGGGCAAGATATTTACACACCTTTGGCTTCTGACAGCATCATCAGTTAAACTGGGAGGCAAACACAAGTGACTGGCTGTAAATGGACACGAGAGCGCTCTGTTAACATGCACTTGAATGTGTTAAAAGTCTCTTATATAATCCACTTTCAGAGCCACGTTAGCCTGACTCAGCATTAGTCAGACACATAGCTCTGTTATTACATGATCACATGATGGCTGGATCGTGCTCGTCTATAGCGATAAGATCAGAATTGCTCCTGAAGATAAATGATGGCCATACGGGCCTCCCACCCAAACAAAACCAAGACAACTTTGTTTGCCAAGGCGTTTTTGCAATGTTGCCGTAGTTAGTGTTGTTTTGGGGAAGTGGAAGTCAGCTTTCATATGTTGGTCATTTGGTAGGTAATGTCTGTATGTTGACAGTGTGTTGAGAAACGCTTCAGTCATTGAAAGAGTTTTAAAGAGAGTGCGAGTTCTGATGGTGACTTTATATTGACTTTATGTTCTTCAGCAGGGCAGATTGAGTTAAGCTGGGTAAACATTTCACTAGCTGCACTCTGGAAAACGAGGATGGTTTCTGGATTCATTTCAGGATGTCTGCTGTCAAGTAAAATTAGAAGACAGCATTTATAACAGAACTGTAAAACTATCACATCGCTGAAACAGAGTGGTCCAGTGACGGCTTGTCCTAGATTAGAGGCAAGCTGTGTTATGTCAAGGAGTCAAGTAATTGGAGAATGTAAGCAATGTGTATTTTAAATAAAATATACTTGCAGAAAAACAATGCAATAGTGTATAATCGTTATTTATAAATGTACTGCAGTTAAACATGTTGCGCATTGTTCTTGTTTTTTATGAAGATAAAACGACCAGAAAGAAGTAGTGAAACTTTTTTACTTTTTGATGTTTTGAAACAGTCAAGTATTACGTTCTTTAGACGTAGATTAGAAAGTGTTGATCATTTTAATTGGACTGAACAAACAAAGTCATTATTATTCCATATTCCAGTCATCAAGATTGCGAGAAAATGTCAGATTAACTTGGGCAAATGTTTCCTGTAACACAAAACCCGTTTGACCTGCCATGCATAAAGTTTACATTGACACACAAAAAAAACTTGTCACTTTTCTCACCTTCATGCCTTAATCACGGGCAGATGCAAATAATGGGCCCATAAGTATATGTTCATGACAAAAATTGTGTTTATTTTCCTAGATTTAGCTATTTAGCATCTAACTCATGCTGTCCTTCTCTGTTCTCCACTCTCACCACTATGACATGGTTTTGGCAGGTACCTCCGCCTGTACGGGAGAAAGTTCAGCAAGGACGACCATGTATTCTTCATCAAGCTTCTGTACGAGCTGGTCACCATCCCCAAGCTGGAGATCAGCATGATGCAGAGCTTTGCACGACTCCTCGTCAACTTACTGAAGTACGCAGATGTGTCCCAAACAAACAGCTGGTCACTGACGCATATGAGTAGACGTGTTATAATGTAATTAATGCATGATGTGATGTAGTAAGTGTTTCTTACCATTGTGCTCTAATGTACAGGAAGAAAGAACTGATTTCCCAAGATGACTTAGAGTTGCCATGGAGGCCTTTGTATGATCTTTATGAGAGTATCCTGTACTCCAAAACTGAGCATCTTGGTCTTAACTGGTTCCCAAAGTAAGTCCCTCCCTCTGTCTCATTTTTCTGCCATTTTTCTGTCTCTTTCATCTTCTGATCCAAAAGTCTAAAGTCTTTAGAACAATATTTTCTCCTGAGACTGGATCTCTTTCAACAGTATGGTACCTCATGACCAGGCACTCGCAGAAACTTTCCTCAAAAGTTGGCACACCTGTTATTCACAGTGCTCCTGTAGCGCCATTGGTAGAGCATTGCGTTAGCAGCGCAAAGGTTGTGGGTTCGATGGGTGGGTACCAGGGAACACACAAATTGATAGCTATATATCTTGAATGTACTTTGTGGCATTGAATAAAAGCGTCTGCCAAATGTACAAATGTAAATGTATACACAAAGTTCTGTGTTCAGCTACCACTAAGAAGTTATGATATCTCAAGATATACACCATCATACCCCCAGGCAAATTTTAGTTAACAGTGCAGTAGTCTAAACCCTGAATGACACATACAGGGAGGGAAAGTGTTTGGTCAACGCTCAATTAAAACCATACGTGTGAAGTCTGTTGAAGTGGGTCAGTGTGAAAGGTGAAATCATGGAAAAAAACTTGCTGTGTTTGGTCATGGAAAACAAGCACCTTAATATACTTCCCGAGGTTTAGCGACTTACTTTATATTGTTTCTTTCCATTTCTTATTTCCTTTTGGGCCGTCTAACGAGCGCTGCTGTCTTGTAACACAACGGTACCCGTTTAACCTAACATGTACAACAGTCTTAGAAGGTCGATTAGAACTGTAAGATTGATGATGTTGGTATGTTTAGCATTGGCTTACGCATCTTTCCTTCTCTCACATTCAGTTATCGAGCAGAAGCCTCAACTAAACAAAAAATGCTTAATTATGTGCGCAAGCGGTAAGCACAGCCCGTGTCCTACATGTTGTACTGTACTTTTCAAGGGCAGTCGCTGATGTTTAATTGCATGTGTCCAAAATTACAGTCAAATCAACTGTGTAAGTAAATTACAAATGCCAGCACGGCTTATACTGCCTCTGTATTTACAATCTGTGTTCCTGTACTAGCCTTGTTAAAGCTATTTAATAACATGCCTCAAGCATATCAGAAAATGAATAGTGCTTCCTTGAAGTTTCTAACATTTTATCTGTGTCTGTCCAACATGATTCCTGGGGTGTCAGTCAGCTTTGTTTGACTTAGTTCATCTTTGTCCCCTCATAAACCATAGCACCACGATGACAGAAACGATGTGGGTTCGTTTTGTGAAGTAGCTAATATATTACACATGATTGAGTTTATACAAGACGGCTGGTTTCCACCATAGGTAGGAATAAGACTTTATTAATTGTCGACCGATACATTTTTTTTTTTATAATGGCCAGTGCCGATATTGAAAAAGCGTTGTGGCTGATTGGCCGATATATCACAAATGTGATTACAGTAAATAAGAAACATATAGAAAACTGATTAAAAAAAGTTAGCAGCATGTAGCTTAGCATCACATGAAAAGGTCCACACGTCACACAAGATATAATGTTAACACAATGCAACGTTACAATAAAAAGCAAATGATGATGTTACTGTTTGTCAGACATGGTTTTACTGGTCTGTCAGATGCTGGCTTTACGTCTGGGTGGCTTTTCTTCAAGAACAAAACTCTAACGCACTATATGGCAGCCAAGCGTAAAGATTTATCGTCCGATACCAATAATGAAAAATTACAAATATCGGACGATATATCGTCCACAGGCGATATATCGGTTTACCGCTAGACTTTATCACTTTAGAAAACCTTTGATTTGTTGCATATGTGGGCAAAGGGTCTATATTATGCTTTATATAAGTTTATATTAATGAAATTTCTAAATTATTGGTGTCAGTTCTATGGCTGTATAAATATATCGTTATACGTGGGTTTGGCTTTCAGAGAGGAAGGTCACCCAACTTTTGCCAGTTTTTCTCTTGGGTTCTGGTATGTTTGTGTTCTATTTTAATCACTCCTGCACTGAATATGGAAGCTGGTGTATGTTTACTGTTGCACCGAGAGGAAAATCGACAGCTGCTGTGTCTTGATTACACAGATGACTTGTCACAAGTTTTGCTAAGTGCTGTTTTTTGAAGGTTTAGTAACATTACTGTGTATTTGTTTTAACACAGCCTTTATTGTCATTGCCAATTTTCATTGCAGATTTCTGATTTGAATTGGCCGTCAGTGCAGTGTGAACTGTATTCAAAGTGTTTTGCGTTCAGTGTTATAAAAGGCGCATGAGGACTACCTGATCACCTGGCATGTCGCACTCATGCGCCAAGACTCTGGTGTTGGGAAGCTCTCGTTTAGACTTTCACACATCGCACTGTAGTTGGGTTTCTGCTTTGCACGTGTTCTAATCGCATCCCGAGCTCTGATTCGGTCTCAAATAAGCCTAGCTCTGTTAAGCCTGGTTATATGAATGCATTCTCTCCATTCATGTGTCTCTCCACTGTTTTTTTCCAGCTCGGTGGAGAACGTGCTGAAGACGCTGATCAAGAGCTGCAGACTGTGAGTGTCCTTTCAGTCCTCTGTTCCCTGCAGTCCTGCACCACTGTGTTGTCGGTTAAGGCCTATAAACACAACCGACCCCTTTCACAAAGGAGTTGCACATTGTGTTAATCAGCTTCCGTTGTGCTGTTGAAAGAATCATGTAATCAGGCCACTGTTAGACAAGCCCGCGGCTTTCAGACTGAGCCGATTACAGCTCTCTTAGCACACCATGCTGTTATATGACCGTTTCCTTTATAAAAGCCTTATTTTCTTCCCAGATGCTGTTTTGCAAGCACTCATATAACCAATAAACACCATGACTATGAGTAATTGACATGATTACTGGAGCTACGTCAGATGCCTGTTTCATAGTGTGTTTGTGTGTGTGTGTGTGTGTTTTTGTGTGTGTGTGTTTGTGTGTAGTTATTTCCCAGAGTCTGCCACTCAGGAGATGCTAGATGAGTGGCGGCCGCTGTTGTGCCCATTTGATGTCACTATGCAGAAGGCCATTGGCTACTTTGAGCTTTTCTTGCCCACCATCATGTCCCCAGAACTACATCACAAAGGCTTCAAGTAAGACCAGTAATGAACCACGAGGGTTGCAGTCTATAATCATAAATGACTTGAATTATAAATGGTATGATGCATGTTTTGATGCAGGTTATGGTTTGATGAGCTGATGGATCTGTGGGTCTCAGTGCAAAACTTGCCTGTTTGGGAGGGTGTAAGTAATTTTCTTATTTATATTGTTGCAATATCAGCTATTTCTTGTTGGGTTTATTCATCTATAATTAACAATAATGATATGATTGTTAACGTGAGAGCAAAATAATACATTGCCATGCAGAAGCGTCATGCAGACAACAGTTGCTTAAGTGTTGTATGCATACAGAGATATGCCTTAAACACTGTGGTACAAGTCAGCTTTTCAAATTTAAGATACTGCAGACGCACAACTGGGCAAATCAAGTTTTTGTAGATTTAGCATCTTTACAGTGGCTACCCTTTGCCTACAATTATCAGAAATGTTCTGTTTATCATTTATCACACAGCTACTTTAATGCTTTCTCTTCTATGCTTTTTAAACAGTATTGACCCTAAACTTTTAAATCACAGTGTCGTTTTGTCATCACCTATTTTCTCGTGGAACAGAAAAAGACATTTTCAAAATCTCTAAGCTGCTGTGTTCCATCCACGAAAAATACGTGTTGATTACTGGCTGTCAAGTTTATTACCAAGTTGTTGTTTACTGCTAAGATTATTTTATCTCACCTAGAGCACCAACCAAGATAAGGCTGCCACTGTGGTGACCCCTAAAAAACGTCTTTGATACCATGAGCTTGATTCTGTGTTAACCTTTCTTTCCTTTAACAGAATCTTGTGAATCTGTTTGCTCGTCTGGCTAATGACAACATTGGTTATGTGAACTGGGATCCATATATTCCCACGGTACTGTTCCCCTTATAATAATAACTTAAAGGCTTTCATGCATGTTATCAGAGCATGCGTTGATACTTCGTTGTTTTTCTACAGATCTTCACCAGGATCCTTCGTAGCTTCAATTTGCCTGTTGGCACCAGTCAGATGGTGGTTCCCAGGTACTTAACCAACTCCTACGACATTGGTCACGTTGTCCTCTGGGTTTCTTCCATGCTGGTAAGTGTCATATTTTTTTAAAAATAAAGATGTATTGATTTGCAGATGACTTATAATATTTTTCATGATCTCCATCAGGGTGGCCCACAGAACCAGGCCCAGAAACAGCTGAATGGGCTCTTCAGCAGTATAGCATCCTTCTACCACCCATCTAACAATGGCCGCTGGCTGGTAAGATATAGCACAACACAGCTGTAACCATAGCAACCTGCCATTGTGTTTTTAATTTAAAGTTGTTGGTGTCCCAAAAAGCTGTAGCACAACATCTTGTGCCTTTGAATGTGGTTAAAGTTTGTGGTCTGCAAAAAGACTCAGATCCTCTATATGCAGATGGTTACTCTGTCAGTAAGTGAGATCACTTCCTGTGTGGCCCAAGCTACTAAAATAACAGCAGCTTTACCATTATCTGTCATCTTCCATATAGACAGTCGTCCTGTTCCTGTTCTTACACACATGCAGTTTGACAAGGGAAATTTACATAGTTAAATATTTAACAAAGTATAGCAGTGAAGCCCGAATGCTATTCAAGGGTTGATGCAAGAAAGACGTGCATGTTATTAAGTCACTGTGCCTTTATACTGCATGTTATAAACTGTTCTTGTGACTTAGCTTCTCTGTTATCTGTGCTGAGTCTGTGTTTCCTGTGCTACTGGTGATGATGTGGCTCTTAAAACGTGCTACTTTGTGTGATAATCCGTAAATGACTCAGAAATTAGAAATGGGAGCTTTCATTTCACTATTACTTTTGAATTTTTATTATCTTTGTAATTGTTATTTAACATTTTCCAAATTAATTTGCATATATTTCCATATATATACTACAAGCATTGTTTCTCGTTCTCTATTTCAGATGAAGTTGATGAAGCTCCTACAGCGTCTGCCTGCCAGTGTGGTTCGACGGTTACATCGAGAACGTTATAAGAAGCCTTGCTGGATCAGCCCTGTACCGCCCAGCCACAGACTCACTGACCAGGATGTGACGGACTTTGTCGAGAGCATGAAGCAGCCGGTGCTGATGGCCATGTTCAGTAAGACGGGCAGCATGGATGCAGCTCAGGCCCTGCAGAACCTTGCCCTGATGAGACCTGAGCTGGTCATCCCACCTGTGCTGGAGAAGTGAGTGTCTGCAACTGCTAGAGATGTTCAGGGCTTCTCCCTGATATTTAAGGCCTCATTTGTGATGTACAGTAACGTGCAATTTCAGACTTTATAAAACTTCTGTACGCACCAAAAGTGAGCCAGCTTATACATCCTAAAACATCTTAAAGGCAGGATGGTGAGCTTTTTTTTTCCAGACACATTTTTTGTTGTCATATCCTGATAGCAGTCACTATAAAGCTCTTCTATCTTCTGGAAGACACAGGACCATAAAATGGTCATCCAGTCAGTGCATTCAAAAATGCAATGACAGGTCTTCGTACCTGCCTGTCATACTAGACGTGATCATGTGTTAATAGAGGTGTGGCTTTGGAGGGCGGGATCTTATGTGTTTAAAAGTTTTTGGGGGGGGCCCTTTCCCCTTTTAAAAAAAAAAAGGGGTGCTGCTGCCCAAAAAAAAAAAAACTTAATGTGGTCAATACTTTTATTATTACTCAAAAATAATTTGTTTAATTCTTCATTTTTTTTAAAATTAGGTTCCATTTTTATTAGAATTCTAATTCTGTTTTGGAATTTTTTTAATTGTCTTTTTTTTGGATATTTTGAAACAATTATGTAGTAAAAAAAGGTCAATGTGCCCATGTAAGTTAATGGCGATTAATTTGTTTAAAATGGGGTTTGTTTAGTTTGTTTTTCAATCTTTATTGTTGTCCATATTGTGGTCTTTTATTCATTGTTGAGGCTTTACAAATCCAATCTTTGTAAATAGGCTTTGTAAGCAGTCTTCTTAGAATCCAGGGTAAAGCAGGAGCTGGACTGATCCCAGCAGAGGAATGAGTTCATGTGTGAATGTGTGAATATGCTGCCCCCTGCAGGACGTATCCGGCTATGGAGACGCTGACAGAGCCTCACCAGCTCACCGCCACCCTCAGCTGCATGATTGGAATGGCCCGCAGTCTTCTCAGCGGCGGCAGACATTATCCAGAAGGGCCTGCGCACGTCCTGCCCCTGCTTATGAGAGCACTGCCCGGCGTCGACCCCAATGACTTCAGCAAATGCATGGTGGGTAAAATGTACAGGATTTCGTTCTTTAGCCACCAAACTTGTATAAAGTTGATCACTCAGTGTTGTTTTGCTCTCCATTATATTTTAGATCACGTTCCAATTCATTGCTACTTTCACTACTTTGGTGCCTTTAGTGGATTGTTCCTCAGCCCTCCACGAGAAGAATGACTTGACAGAGGTGGGGCTTCACTTCCGAGACTTCACATCATGTTTTACATGCATTAAATCAGCTATAATTGACTGTAAAGCTCTATTCATTTGCTGTAGATGGAGAGAGAGCTGTGCTCAGCCTCTGCAGAGTTTGAGGACTTTGTTTTGCAGTTTATGGACAGGTGAGTCATCTGATCAGATCGAATGATTCATGCAGTGTTAAGGATGCAGCGCTGCATCGCCGTCGCTCATGGCCCATGTTGTTTGTGTCTGTAGGTGTTTTGCATTGATTGACAGCAGCACGCTGGAGCAGACTCGTGAGGAAACGGAGACGGAGAAGATGACTCATCTGGAGAGTCTGGTGGAGCTGGGCCTGTCTTCTACCTTCAGCACCATTCTGACACAGTGTTCCAAGGAGATCTTTAAGGTGTCACATCTATGATCACACGGTTCTGCTTGTTCATCTGCTAACTCTTTTTTTGCATCTGTCCACAGGATGTTAAAACATTTGGTATCTTTCAGATAATATTGCTTTCAAAAAGTACACAACAAAGTAACGGTTCTTGGTTCAGTTGTGGTGATGTAGAGTACTGATACAAGATTCAGTGAGTGAAAGAATATCATGTGGTCTGATATCAGGTGGTCTGTGGTGTGCTTGTGTTTGCAGGTGGCTCTTGAGAAAGTCTTTAACTTTGCCACCAGCAACATCTTTGAGACTCGAGTTGCAGGACGGATGGTGGCCGACATGTGCAGAGCTGCTTCTAAAGTAATCCACACACACATTGGCTTTTCATGTTTTATGGGGATATTCTGTCCCTCTAATCTAACCCTTCCCCTAAATGTAACCGTCACAGAAAACTTCTGCTGTTTTAGATTTTCAGGATTAATTTATAACCTTAAAAATGTCCACACAAAGTCAAAATGCACTGGTCCCTGTGTTATAGTGTATAGCAATATATATATATACACATTATTTAGCTGTCTTAATGGAGACATTTTATAGATAGAGCTAGTTGTATAAAAATAAAATTTACTTTTAATATACTGTTTACTTTTTTTGTTGTTTTTACAAATGAGGATGTCCCCTAAAGGTGCCTTTGTCAGGTTCTGCTCAATTTTGGGGACAAAATTGTCTCCCAAAATATGGTTAAGCAGGCACACACACATTGACTCAGCTGTCCTCTGCTTCCCTTCAGTGTCACCCTGCTGAGTCTCTCAGGCTGTTTGTACCACACTGCTGCAATGCCATTACTCACCTCACTGCCAGTACGTACATAAAATCATTTGATGTTTCTTGTCTTGAGCCTGTCGCCCGTCCGCATCCTCACAGTGAGATTGTGTGCGTTTCAGATGAAGATGTTTCCAACGAAGAAGAATTGGATAAAGAACTGCTATGGAACCTTCAGCTGCTGTCTGAGGTCAGACAATGCTGAAAATGTATTTTCCTTCCTAGTGAACTGACATGTTAATACATGTGGAGTATTTTGGGCTTGTATCCAACAAAATCTGTAGTCAAATATTTGTACACTGTGTGTTTATTTGATATCTTTTACTAGAGTTAATCACAGTTTGGACAATGCCAGTATAGACAGTACATGACAATGCAGATCTTTGGAAGAATTTGGAACAAAGCTTTACTGAAGCTTGCATCATCTCACTGATCCTCAGGTTACCCGTGTGGATGGAGAAAAGCTCCTGCCATACCGCACGCAGCTGGTGCAGATACTGCAGCAGACCCTGCGACTGCGCTGCAAGCAGGGCTACACGCTCGCCTGCAACCTGCTGCACCACATCCTGCGTTCCACAGCACTCATCTACCCCACAGACTACTGCAGCGTGCCCGGGGGCTTCAACAGGCCCCTTCAGGAGTACCTGCCCATTAAGGTACTGACAACACGTGCAGATATAAGCACATCGACTGTGTAAGAGATGACTGAGGATGGAACTTTGAGCTCCCTTCTGATGTTTCCACAGGACTGGGGTCGTCCTGGAGACTTGTGGAACCTGGAGATCCAGTGGCATGTGCCAAGCACAGAGGAGACGGCGTTCGTGTTCTACATCCTGGACTTACTCCTGCAGCCAGAGCTCCAGCGCCTGCAGAAATACGCACAGGGAGAGCAGGACATGAGCAGGTCAGAGGTCACAGGTTAAAGTGTACACAATAACCTGGGCCGAGGTTTTATATGGAGACTAGAACTGGAAATCTTTAGATGCCACGCGTTTCAGATTCATGGAGGTTCTTGGTGCATTTAGTGATTTATCTGAACTATGTCTTGTATGACCAACTAGCAGCATTATAAGCAGCTGCATTTTTAAACCAATCCAGAGTCCTTTAAAAAATTATTTGTTGGTGAAACATACTAAAATGTGTTTTCTCTACACCTAATGGAGCTGTTTATACGTTATCACGTCTTTACATTAAATAAAAAATATTCATGTACAAATTTAAGGTCTCTAAATAAATCGCCTAATAAAAAACTGTAAATAAAGCACAAAACAAAATATCATAATTAAAGATGGTATTAATTCTAATAGTGGACAGTGCAAGTTGGGGTTGACAGTTTCATGTGATAAGTTGCTACTGAATGTTACTTGTTTCATTATTAATAACATTTAATTAATGTCACATTCCTGCAGAGATGATGTTCTTCAGAGTCTGTGTATAGTCCAGCACTGTCTGCTGGGAGCGGGCAGCATGCTCCCCTCTCTAGATGGACCCCCAGTCACTGGCCTGTAAGTGTTTAAGCCCACAGAGAAAAACATCACAAGAGATAACAACACATTATTATTATTATTATTATTATTATTATTACAGTGGTAATATGATTGTGTTGTTTATTCTCTTCTCTGTAGTGTACCAAGCATGGTTAATCTGGAGGAAACAAAGCTGTACATTGGTGTCGACTATGGTAAGCCACAATTGGGGAAGTTCAGTGTGAAACTGCTAATGAAACATGTTGTGTTTCCTGCTGCTGTTATAAATGTGCAGTTATTTTGGTCTCTGTAAGACATTACTGATTTTTCTGCAGATGAGTCCAGAGAGAACTACCGTGAGGCTGTTTGCAAAGTGATGAGACAGTTGCTTCGTAAGTGTTCCTAATTTACGACCCCTTTCTGCCCAACAAGCACCCTATACTACACGACATTACCCATAATTCCTAAAGCCCCGTCCACCTGCATCTTCTAATTATATTTCTGTAGATTACATTTTGGAACACTCGGAGGACGACACCAAATCGCTCTTTGCTATTATCAAGGTGAGTGTGTGGCCTAGATTAAAACAGAGGGAATAGATCTTTGGTCTTTGAGCTGTTGATTGTGTTGTGGATCGTGGCTGATTGGGCTGTTTTACCTCAGATCATCAGCGACTTGATGCACTTCAAAGGTTCCCACAAGCACGAGTTTGACTCTCGCTGGAAGAGTTTTACCCTGGTGAAGAAGTCTATGGAGAACAGGGTGAGAAGTTAAGCCTGAGAAATCTCGAGCCACTTGGCATTCTGTATTTGAAAGGAACCATTTTCACAATTTTCTCTCCTCGTTCTTTTCAGCTTCATGGGAAGAAACAGCACATTCGAGCGCTTCTGATCGACAGAGTTCTTCTTCAACATGAGGTATGAGCTAATGCTAATAACATGGAATCCTTAATGGAATGTAGGATGTTGTTGAAGTTATTCTGAAATATTTTTAAAAGTATTTTGTTTTTTCTCCTCTCCACCTGTAGATGCGCAAGTTGTTGGTCGAGGGTTGTGAATACAAGACTGTTCATCAGGACCTTCTGAGGGACCTTCTGCGTCTCTCCACCAGCACCTACAGCCAGGTTTGATTCCAGATCAAGCAGCGATACACTACCAAGGCGCCTCAGGATGGCTTAAAATGGTTTAAAATAAGACAAAACAAGCATTTAAATAAGCTAAAAACTAAAAATGAGAACTAATATTTCTTAGTGTTTGGTTATTTTAATAACAAATGTACATCTTGCTGTAGAATTTGTTTTATTGGGTACAAATTGTGAGTGGGAGGGTCTTCAAATATTGTAGTGGTGGGTCAAAAGTCAAAATGGTTGAGAACCACTGACATAGACCATCCTGCCATGTTGGAGTAATCTTTGTTTTATTTATTTATTTACTGGAAAGCATTTAATGCCTTTTTTTGTCCCTCAGGTCCGCAGCAAAGCTCAGAACGTGTTGTTTACAGCGCTGGGCACATATAACTTCTGCTGTAGAGACATTACTCCACGTGTCCTGGAGCTACTGGAGCCCACAAGAACTGATGTCACCCAGCAGCAGTTCAAGGTCCACATCAGCACACTGTTTCCTTCCTGTCGTTTGCACATGCTGTGCTTGTGTATTTTTATTGATTGGATGACGTTGTTGCGTTCTCCTGTAGGGGGCACTGTACTGTTTGCTTGGGAACCATTGTGGAGTGTGTCTTGCTAACTTGCATGACTGGGACTGCATTGCTCAGACTTGGCCAGCCATAGTGCGCTCCGGCCTCAGCTCAGCTATGTCCCTGGAGAAACCGTCCATCGTCAGGCTCTTTGATGACCTCGCCGACAAGGTCCATCGCCAATATGAGACCATCGGCATCGATTACACCGTGAGAAACTTCTCCTATTTGTACCTTTTAGCCTAAATTGTGTTTTTCCAGTGAATTGTATGCTGTATGTACAGTGAGAATCAGTGTTGCTTTCTCACTCTCGTTCATTTGTGTTTCTCTGGGCGAGTTTGCAGGTACCTGAGAGTGCAGTGTTACTGGGCCAGAGCATCACAAAGTCAGGCCAACCTACTCCACACATGGGCACCCCTACAGACCTGGAGCTGCAGCAGGGCCTGGCACTCCAACAAGCCAAAAACAAGGAGGCTGAGCAGTAAGTGATAGACACTAACACTCTAGAGCTCTAAGACTACATTACTCACAGTTAGGTTTGCATCATGGGTCTGCTGGCATTGATTTGGTTCAAAAACATTACAGTAGCACTTTATTTTATAGTCCTGTTTCACTTGTACTTTCACATGTGAAAACATTTCCCAAATTACTCCAGTTCCCATAGTGTTGTGAATGTTTTCTGTGTTTCCTATTTCAGGAAATATGAAAAGCTTGTGAAAGATCTTTTGGAATGTCTTGATGACCGGGACTTGTGAGTATCTGAGACATTTAAAAGAGCTAAAAATTGTCACTCATTTGTTAACATGCGTTTAATGTGTCTCCTCAGGCCTTGGAAGTTTGAGCACATAGCTATAGGCTTCCTGTCTCTGCTGTTAAGAGACGACTATCCTCTCCCAGCCCCTGCAGTGCTGTTCTTTGTACAGAGCCTCAACCACGACGCGCTTGTTGTACGCAAGGTATGTGGCCACGACGTTATCTTCTTTACCTGATTATGTTGCCTAATAGCTCAATAAAAATTGTTTAACATTATTGCCTATTAAATGTTATTTAATTTAATTGCCAGCAAATTTATTCTAAATATTTCGTAGATTTCTCAGTATAACAGCTAAAGTTGTCTTATGGTTGTATTAATGGGTTTGCTGGTTTAGATGGCGATTGCTGCTGTGGCAGGCATACTGAAACAGCTAAAAAGGCCTCGCAAGAAAATACCCATAAGTCCCTGCAGTATAAGTGAGTACACATGGCTGTCCAAACATACCAGTAACTACTACAATAAAATGAGGAAACAATGAAATGTCTGGACCATCTGTTGTGTGTGTGTGTGTGTTGCAGGTGGGGTAACAGAGCTAGAGGGGCTGGTGGCAGGAGACAGGCCTGGAAATGACTGGCTGCAGTATCACAGCGACAGCCTGCCACACACGCAGCAGGACTGGGATAAGTTCTGCTTTGTGGAGAAGACACACTGGGGCTACTACTGCTGGCCAAAGTAAACAGTTTGGGTTAATTATATAGCGATCGTTCTAACCTCTTTTGATCGGTGGCCTATTTTTTAGATTATAAAATTCTATACATGATGTCACAGACAGCAACACATTTTACTCTTTAGTTCATTTTCATTTCATTTTCAGTTTTTGGTAGACTCATGAATTGATTCATTGGTTTTTTTTTTTTTTTTTTTCTGAAATGCAAAACCATTTACTGAAAAAAATGTAAATGGTTTATAAAAATCTTACACAATCCATCTCTGCATCTCTGACAACACCATGGTTAAGAACCTCACTGCCCTGAGATTGCCCCACTGTCTTTGTTTCTCTGTTTACAGGAAGTTGATGGTATATGCCTCGCCAGATGAACAGCCTCAGGATCTCTGTCCTAAAAACATGAGTGAGGTATAATTACACAGATCTCTGTACAGCTATAATACACAACGCCGCTACATGTTGTTTAGTAAATGATATGCTGTCAAACCTGACACCACCTGTACGTTTCATGTGTCGTTTTCTTACAGAGGGAGCAAATCATCTATGACAGATTCACAGACCCCATATTCATCAAACAGCTCATCGAGTTCTTGTCCCTGGAGGACCGAAAGGGCAAAGACAAGTTTAATCCTCGCCGTTTCTGTCTCTTCAAGGTAATGGCATATGAAAACATTGATCATAGTGGAGATTAGGATTGTCACGATGTTAGATTATGAGATTATTGTGGCTCATAAGGCAAAATGTCAAATGAGGGAAATAGCACCACCTGCTGATTGTGATCATGATTATTAATATCACTGTTATTGTTAATACTGGTATGTTGCGACTTCGCTAATGGTGATGGAAGGTTTATTATTATGTTAAATTGCAATGTTTTAATAACACTGTCTACAAACCACCAGATTTTCTTGCTGGATGTTTACTTCCAGTGTCCTCTGCACTTTAAACTGCATAATTAACTCTTACAAAGGAGAACCCATTCACATAGTTCAAAGAATATATTAAATCCCCCATAATTCCTCTGGCCTCTGTTTTTGGCTTCCCAGCTGAGCTGATTTCAATTTGGCTTTTATTGGCCCATTATCATCTTGTTTATGTTTCCAGATTTCAGCAGTTTTGTTCAGCAGCATTCTGTGGCATTATTCCCAAACGAATAGATTGTGCAGTATGCAAGGATACATTTAGTAAATGACTTGTGGAGGACACTAAAAATAGGTCACATCTACCGCTGCAAATCTTGGCATTTAATCAGCTCGTAAAGCTGCCCTGCTCATCTGTGGTTTATGACAATACAGATGGCCTGCTTTTCATTCCACTCCCGCAGGGACTTTTCCGGAACTACAGTGATGCCTTCTTGCCCGCTCTGAAGCCTCATATGGAGAGACTGGCGAACGACTCTCACGAGAGCACCCAGCGCTGTGTGGCCGAGATCATCGCGGGCCTGGTTAGAGGCAGCAAGCACTGGAGCTTCAGCAAGGTGAGCATCACAGTAGAATTATGAAGCTCCTGAGATATGTAACCTCTTATGAAGGAGTAAAACATCCTCTCTTCGTCTCCCACGTAGGTGGAGGCATTGTGGACGTTCCTGATTCCCCTGATGCGAACAGCATTATCCAACATTACGGTTGAGACCTATGCTGACTGGGGCACCTGTGTGGCAACTGCTTGTGTATGTTCTCACTGATTGTTGCTCTGCTAAAACTGTATGCCTGTGATGGTTCAGTTCACAAGCTTTCTGATTTCATGGCAAGCCGACATTTTCAAGTTCTCAAGAGGGTCAAATAAATCAAAGTTTCTCATGCGCAGGACTTACAAAACACTGTGGCTCATTTTACACGTAAAGGGGCAGCAGCAAATAAGCTTTTGAAGTTTGTTTAGTGACAGGATGAAAAATTGTCAAAAATTACAACAGTTATGTATATGAATTATGAAAATAGTTTCTGTCACATTATAAATGGACATCAGGGGCCATAAATTCTGAAGCTATGAGAAAACTTGACTATTGATGTTTGATGTTACAGGAGAGCAGAGATCCACGAAAGCTCCACTGGCTTCTGGAGATGCTGATGGAATCTCCTCTCAGTGGGGAAGGAGGATCTTTTGTAGATGCCTGGTGAGTATATGTAGTGTGTACATTTATTTTGAGACATTCTGTCATCTGATTATAGAAATGCACATGCTTTTACCTGAAGCAAGCTCAGTTTGAGTTTAAGAAACAACATTTATGGTACAGTTGATGTCAGGTTTAACAGTTGGTTGGAAAAGCCAGCAATTATATGTGGATCTGTCTTCCCCATTCAAGTAGATAGGAGTTGGTCGTGTTTGACTGAAATAGTTGCCCAAAGGCATTGCAAAGATGGCTGCCGAGTGCAGAGACTTCTTTAAAGGGTCTTTGGTTGTAGTTAAAATTTACCAAGGATGCATCTCTCTCTTTCCATGTAGTCACCTGTATGTGCTTCAGGGTGGTCTGGCACAGCAGGAATGGAGGGTCCCGGAGCTTCTGCACAGACTGCTGAGTTACCTGGAGCCCAAACTCACTCAGGTGTATAAAAACGTGAGGGAGCGCATCGGCAGGTAGGTCTTCTATTGTGGTCAGAGCAGCCAATCTGAGTACACTGGCAGATGCCCTGACTTTACAATTCTGTCCTGACGGCTTCACTTGCAGCGTGCTGACATACATCTTCATGATCGATGTCAACCTGCCGTACACTCTGCCTACCAAGTCCCCACACATTGCTGAGTTCACTGAGAGGATCCTGTCAAAACTGAAGCCCCTGATGGAGGGAGACGAGGAGATCCAAAACCACGTGGTGGAGGAGAACGGAGTGGGTGAGCAGGACGAGAGGACCCAGGCCATCAAACTCCTCAAAACTGTACTGAAGTGGCAGATGGCCAGCGCGGGGCGCTCGTTCTCCACGCCTGTGCTGCAGCAACTAAAGCTGCTGCCACTGCTCTTTAAGGTTTGTCTCTCTCTCGCTCTTTCTCAGTTTGTGCTTGGCTGTCTGATGCTGACCACTCTCGGCCTCTCTGTACATCTGCAGATTGCTCCTGTGGAAAACGATGACAGCTATGATGAGCTGAAGAGAGATGCAAAGATGTGTCTGTCACTCATGTCTCAAGGCCTCCTCTATCCTGAGCAGATCCCTCCGGTGCTGAGCGTTTTACATGAGGTAAGATGTATCTTAGATGGGATGGATGGATGCATAGAGATGTTTGGATGGATGGGGTAAAGGAACAGGTGAATGGATGGATAGAGATGGAAATTCAGGACACACTGGAATATATGTGATATATTGAATATTTATGATGATCATGTGATCTGTGTGATATATAGAATATATGTGATGATTATGTGATCTGTGTTATTTTCAGATTGCTGGCAGCAGCTCCTGGCACGCGCGGTTCTCTGTGCTGACGTATCTACAGATCATGGTGTTTTATAATCTGTTCACCATACTGAACAGTGAGCAGACAGTACAGGACGTCAGAGCTCTGGTCATCAGACTTCTGGAAGACGAGCAGCTGGAGGTACTTCCATCACACACTGCTGTCATGTTCTTTATTCAGTGTAAAGCAGCCGTTCATTACACCTGCACACGTCTCTGTCTGTCAGGTGAGGGAGATGGCAGCCACCACCCTCAGCGGCTTCCTGCAGTGTAACTTCCTGACCATGGACACCTCCATGCAGACTCATTTTGAGGCTTTATGTAAAACCAGACTGCCCAAAAAGAGGAAAAGAGACTTGGGATCTGTGATGGACACCATCCCTTCAGTTGGTACAGTGTTCACTTGAAATACCAACAGTGCTGTAATTATGTGCCACAGCGTTCACACGCGGGCCTGTATCATTTAAGAGCCAAAGTCATTAAACTCCTGTGAAATGTCCCTTTTTTGTTCCCCCCTCTACTCTCTGTTCTGAGCCTAAAAAAAACAAACAGCAGTGGAAATATCTAAACTATATTATAATGAGATAAAACTGCAAGGTCAAGGTTTCCTTAAATAAAAAAAAAATGTGACAAGCTGCCAGTTCTGCGACCTACATGCGCTTATATTCTAGATAAATTCTCTAAAACAAAAGTCTGAATACCTTGCAGTTTTTCTCATTGGGTGAGTTTATCTTGATTTAAGGATCTTTCAGTAGATTTATGGGTTAACAAGACAAGGAAACTGAGCTCATATTTCTGGAGGTGGTTCAGATGTTTGTGGTGTGTCTTCAGATCTGGTACGGCGTCATGCAGGAGTGCTGGGACTCAGTGCTTGCATCTTATCCAGCCCATATGATGTCCCAACCTGGATGCCTCAGATCCTCATGGACCTCAGTGCACACCTCAATGACACACAGCCTATCGAGGTACACCGCTCATCCCATACCTCTCTCTCACTGTCTGTCTGACTCTCTCTGTCTGACTCTCTCTGTACTCCTCTGTACTCTCTTTCTCTGGAAATCAACGTAGGTCTTTGTATTTGTCTGCTTTAGATGACTGTAAAAAAGACTCTGTCTAATTTCCGCCGCACTCATCATGACAACTGGCTGGAGCACAAGCAGCAGTTCACGGACGACCAGCTCGTGGTGCTCACAGATCTTCTGGTGTCACCCTGCTACTATGCATAGACAGGTATGGAACACTCATTTAGAAGTAACACAGCCGGGGTCATCTTCATTAGGTGGAGACAGCGGCTGTCTCTCAACATCTCAGCTCTGTTCCAAAACATGGTGAGGGTTTACAGCATACGCTGTGCTCCTTATACAAAGGCTGTTCAGATTGGTGGGTAGCATCATGTATCTTTAGCAAAGGCAGCAACTGCAAAAAAAAAGTCATTCAAGATGGCAGACAATGACATGGAGCATTTTAAATCAGTCACTTTAAAATCCTTTGGGCAGAATGCTTTATGATGCCTTAGAAGACATCTGCCTAGCGATAGCTGCCTCACTAAATTGAGCAGAGCCCTAGACAGCATGTTTGGGCCCCATAAGCAAAAAGATGGCCCAAAGATGTTGTCTAGGTTGGCTGACCAAGTTTTGAGAAATTTGACCGTGTTAGTGGTTTTTGTTGCATTGCAGTAAAAACAAATAGAAGCTGTTATTGCCTGGAAAAGCTGCTTAATTTGTTTTTCAATTATAGCATTATAGTCTTAAGAGATTTTTATCTTCGTTTCTTTTCAGGATGTGACGTGTTTCTGCAGGTTTTAGTTATTTCTTTTTTAATTTTATATTCAAAGAAATAAAATCTATATTATGCATTCATGAGGATAACGTGGAAGAACACAAGAGGAACACCAACGCTCTGTTCATCTCAGGCAGCAGCCGCAGAACCTCCTGAGCCCAGATCCAAGAGCCCAGTAAACCAGCAGCGCATGAGAGGAGGCATGTATGGGCATGAAGGACTGTATGGTGTTCTGAGATTAATAACCTACCAATACATTCTGTACGTACTGTTTGTATGTATATATCTAGCCCATATTTTTGCATTTCAACTATACTTAATATTTAAGGTTTACCAGCGCAGGGATGTACGGCCTGCAGTCTATAATGTTATTGTACAGATAGTGTTGTTTTTTTCCCCCTCATCCTTTTTGTGTTGACATAAATGTGTGATGAAGGACAGAGTGCAATTTCCAATCCACAGGCCTCTCTTTCCCATCATGCATCATGCTCTCTGGAGTGTGGCTCTTAATATCTGATGTTACGATAGGGTTTTCCTCAGCCCGATGTTTGAATTCATTACATACAGAATCGGAAAGCACTGTCAACTCTTGTGCTTTTCAGAAATGTTGAAGTTCACCAGATTTGACGAGAGCAAAACGTTTTCTCCATTAAACTGGAATTATAATTTCGTGTGCTTTTTAGCCTTTTGTTTTCTGTAAACATTTCAGCAGTTCTAAAAGCATGTGAGTTTTGGTTTTGACATTATTGGCATACCAGCATCTTTTAAACTTTGATTCCTGAATCGGTACAGTTTCAAATCTACAATGTGTTCCTCTGTGGCACGCGACTCTTTAGAAAAAATATGGGGGTGGTAATGGTGACAGAACCTCAAACGAAGGTATATTTGGGCCGAGCCCTTGTTATCAGTCATCACGCAAGGATACATGTCTGAGTTCTGTATGGTTATTGTGGTATGTGTTTAAAGGCTGTTTGTGAAGTTAAACCCAGACTCACATGCTATCATAACAGGGTTTTGTGTCCTATGTGTTTGTATATTTATGTGTATGTATGTATTTATGTACTGTACATATGCATTTATCTATGCATAAAACAACTGACACGTCTGCTAGCAAGAAGCCTGACCAGATCGAATTCGATAAATCTCAGGCCAGTTGGTGCGAGTGGTCTCGTGCTAGTGTCTGTCCCGTCATGGAAAACAGTGAGATACAATATGCATGTTGGTGTGAGTGCATGTTTGTAGTTTGGCCGAGTTAGGGTTGAGTCTATTATGTTTTGAGCTGTTTCCTATTGGCCTGTGACTGAGGAATCTCAGATTTCTTCATCCTCTCACACTGGAGGATTTATTTCCGTCACTCTTTACTCCAGCCTCAGTACAGACGTACATTAGTTCATCCACTGAATCTCTCTCCACACACACGGCGCCAGAAGGGCTTCAGGTTATACCCTGTTTAGTTCTGTTTTACATTTTGGAGTGTACGTAACAGAATCATTGTTTAGCTTAGTGCCAAAACTGCAGTGATTTTCTCTATTTTTTTAGGTGTTTGCTTTGTTTTACTCTGAAGGCCAATAAATGTACTGTTTATAACAAATCAAAACGCAAGCCCTTTTTTCCCCACAAGATTCATATCACTATTTACACATTCCAGCTGATAACGTCCCTAAAAATGTACAGTAGTGCTAAACAGAACAAACGAGCCCGTATACACACTGTGGGTATAAATAGATCTTGATTTATACCCGTTTTGACATTTTATTATCCTTCATACATTAAAAGAGAAAGTCGTGTGTGGATGACTGTGCAAAAACCTGTTAAGAACGAGTCTGAAACCAAATTTTCCCTCTAAACAAATAAGACAGTATTTCTTATGAGAAATCATTAAGAAAAATGGGAACTACAGGTTACAACACTCAAAAGTAAAATATTATGGTAATGAGAATTTACAGGGACAAAGTGCTTAATTGTCATTGAAACAATGACAAAAATGTGACAAAATTCCGCTTACCATGGCTTATTTGGAGGTGAAGTTTATAAAGAAATGAGTAACAGATGGCTTTGCACCATATCCTATATGAAAAACAGAACGACCGTAGTATTACAGCTTATCTTATCCAGTAATCCCTTTTACATTTAGCAAACGCTTTTATCCAAAGCGACTTGCAAGGTGAGGAAAACAATGAAGCGATAAATCATAAAGAGGCAATAACATCAGCAATATACAGTTACAATTACTAATCTTTTAAGTGTGCATCAGCTGTCATAGTGGATAAAAGAAACATTTAAACAGGTTTTCTGAGTCCTTTAGAGGATTAAGGACCATGTAAATACATCAGTTCACTCCATCTTATCCTGCTCCTGCAGTTCCTTTACAAGACGCTCCAAAGAGAACAGGTGATCGTCAAAATCTTCAGGTACTAGTTTCCTGAGGGCATCAGCGAGCTCAAACAGGTAATCTGTATTCTTGCCACTGGGACCTACAGACTTCACAATCTGCCGAGCAATTGTTTCCAAAGGTGCTGGGCCAAGGTAATTTGGGTTGTCAGGGATTGCAATGTAGAGCAATGTGTCCGGCATGGGTTGGTGCTGGTCTTCTTTGGGATAAAATGTAACTGTGATCTCTTCGTACCCATCGCTCTCTCGGTCGTCTATATGTTTCTTAACCTCCTTTTCCTGGCCTGATGGCAATTTATAAGCAACACCCCATACACAACCCTGCCCAGGCAAATGAGGTGAAAGTGATTAAATGAGCTTTAATCACACGAGGAAATGTAAGTACATCATATGTAAAAACTGACAACACACTATTATTAGAAATAAAAGATCTCTCTGTATTGAATGTCTGTTTTATTACTAGTTTTATTACTAGTGACTGTCAGATACATAAATCAGACTGATTTTTGGCCAGATTTTAATAATCTGAATAATCTCAATTCAGAAAACACAATTTCTGTTTTCAGATGTTTTCAATGACCTTCAGTGTTATTATTTATCATATATTATTATTATTATATATCAGTATTAACTATTTATGTTCCAGATGGTGAATTATGAAAGAGATTAAATGAAGAAAAGGTTTCATACATCTTAATAAATAGCTCTCTAGATGTCAGCATTTCAGTCAAGAACTACATTTAACAGTAATTACCTCACGGTCTTCAATTATTGTGGCCACTCGTCCAGGCTAAAATAAAACAAGAGTAAACATATTAATAGCAATATGATTGTGCACCAGCCTGTATGTCATTTGTATGGAGGAACCGAGTCCATACCTGTCCAGGCACCCCCCGATGATTTGTGCTTCCCTGCCAGAACCTGCGACTGAAGCCCTTCACAAAACCAACACGTTTCTCCTCGTATGGAAAGTCAACTTTCCAAATCAGAGATCCGTAACCAAAAACCCACATCTTTCATTCAGGCCGTGATGTTTCTGAGTCCTGCTGATGTGTCGGTCCTGCTGTTTTATATGATGGTTTTAGGTGTGGACTTAAGAGATGACTGATGCTGCTGGTAATCAAAAATAAAAGTAAAAATATTTAACATACTTGTCAAGGGCAGATACAATGACAGCTTATGAATGCAGTTTAGTTAATTTTATATTTGACATTCTCAAGAAATGCAAACTATAATCTCTGTTTTTATCACATACTCACGTCAGACCACCTCGGAGCGGCATGAAATGTTTTCTTTGCAAAAGTTGTTTTTATTAGCCCTAAAAAATGACAAATGTCAATCTCATAATCAATACCAAATGTGAAATGTTGCCTAAAATACAACTTTCATGACACAAGCCTCTGTTTGTGAGATTTTCATTTTATTTATAAGAAAATATTAGTAGTATAAATGTATATAATAATCTACATCTATTAAACTCAAAGGCAGTTTAACCTAGAGACATGAACTCAACTGTATAACACTCAGAATATTATTCAGTATATAGTACAAGGCTTGTTTTGGAGAGTAAACCTGCCCTGTTTATACAGACTTAATAAACCTTATAAATCTAAACTCAGTAGCCATTTGACCTAAAATAAATTAACCAACTGGGTTACTAAGAGAGTAAAGTCATTCACTGCGGTTAAGTTAGTTTTATTTTTCACATTCACGAGAAATGCCATTATAATCTCTGTTTTTATCATATACTCATGCCAGACCCCCACAGAACAGCATGATTAAGTTTTTTGCACAACACAAAGCATAATTAAAAGGTTTTTTATTAGATAAAAGGAAATAAATGGAAAATAAGATGTAGTTACATGATGTCGTCATTGAACTCGTAGACCGTCATATAGTTGCTGTTTGTAATGTGATATAAGTGACAGTGTTCCTCTTCAGTCAGTTGTGAGGACTACGTGAACTCTTTGACACATAACTCGGAGACCCCGCTATACTTTGCTGCGAGGAACGGGCACCTCCGGGCAGTGAAGCGGCTCATTGAGGGTGGTGCGGATCTGAACAGCACAACCAATGACCTGTTCTGTCCCCTCTTTACAGGTATCTCATCTCACATCATGTGTAATGTCTTTGTTTCTTATATATAAATCTGGTTTTTACGTGCTTATGTTTCTTATTTCAAGCTGTAGATGGTGGACACAAAGAGGTGGTGAAGCTGCTGGTGAAGAATGGTGCAGAAGTCAAAGATTCTCGCTCTGTGTCCGGCTGGTCTTGTCTCCATCATGCTGTTTACAGGGTATAGCTTCAGATCTAGAAACACTGGCCACATCTGTTGTTCTGTGCCAAATGTCACTTTCACTTTACTTCACTGATGTCTTGGTGTTGGTATTTTTGATCGGTTTAGGTGTGGACATAAGAGATGACAGATTTTATTGTGATCAAAAACAAAAGTATCTGACAAACTTGTAAAGGCACTTTGAATAAGGTTTCATAATTAATTATGAAAGTGAAATGTGACCTCTGCCTTTAACCCATCACTGGTGAGGAGTGAACACACACACACACCCGGAGCAGTGGGCAGCACTGCTGCGCCCGGGGAGCAATTGGGGGTTAGATGCCTTGCTCACGGGCACCTCAGTTGCTACCTGCCAGCACTGTAATCGAACCAGCAACCTTCTGATTACAAGCCCGATTTTTTCCACTGAAGCCCTTCACAAAACCAACATGTTTCTCCTCGTATGGAAAGTCAACTTTCCAAATCAGAGATCCGTAACCAAAAACCCACATCTTTCATTCAGGCTGTGATGTTTCTGAGTCCTGCTGATGTGTCGGTCCTGCTGTTTTATATGATGGTTTTAGGTGTGGACATCAGAGATGAATGATGCTGCTGGTAATCAAAAATAAAAGTAAAAACATTTAACATACTTGTCAAGGGCAGATACAATGACAACTTATGATGAAATATCCCGAAAATGACTACTGGGGTTAAATTAATTTTATATTTGACATTCGTGAGAAATGCCATTATAATCTCTGTTTTTAATTATGTCCTCATGTCAGAACACCTCAGATCGGCATGAAGAAGTTTTCTTTGCACAACACAAAGCAGAATTTAAAAAAATAAGTTGTTTTTTTATTAGCCCTAAAAAAATTAAAAATCTCATTCTCATAATCATACCAAATGTGAAATGTTGCCTAAAATACAACTTTCATGACACAAGCCTCTGTTTGTGAGATTTTCATTTTATTTATAAGAACATATTAGTAGTATAAATGTATATAATAATCTACATCTATTAAACTGAATGGCCATTTGACCTAGAGATATGAAATCAACTGTATAACACTCAGAATATTATTCAGTATATAGCACAAGGCTTGTTTTGGAGAGTAAACCTGCCAATAAACGTGTCATCGTGCTGTTCTGTTCTGTCCCCTCTTTACAGGTATCTCATCTCACATCATGTGTAATGTCTTTGTTTCTTATATATAAATCTGTTTTTACGTGCTTATGTTTCTTATTTCAAGCTGTAGATGGTGGACACAAAGAGGTGGTGAAGCTGCTGGTGAAGAATGGTGCAGAAGTCAAAGATTCTCGCTCTGTGTCCGGCTGGTCTTGTCTCCATCATGCTGTTTACTAGGTATAGCTTCAACTCTTGAAACACTGGCCACATCTGTTGTTCTGTGCCAAATGTCACTTTCACTTTACTTCACTGATGTCTTGGTATCTGACAAACTTGTAAAGGCACTTTGAATAAAGTTTCATAATTAATTATGAAAGTGAAATGTGACCTCTGCCTTTAACCCATCACTGGTGAGGAGTGAACACACACACACACCCGGAGCAGTGGGCAGCACCGGGGGTTAGATGTCTTGCTCATGGGCACCTCAGTTGCTACCTGCCAGCACTGTAATCGAACCAGCAACCTTCTGATTACAAGCCTGACTCACTAACCAGTAGGCCTAGTGCTACCCCACGGCTGCATATAAGGAGTGGAACTAGTTTCGATTTAATGGGCAGAACAAAAGAAACTATGCATTGATATTTATAGACTACATAATAGACAACCTATATTGACTCTATGTTATGAGCTGTTTCCTACTGGCCTGTGACTGAGGAATCTCAGATTTCTTCATCCTCTCACACTGGAGGATTTATTTCCGTCACTCTTTACTCCAGCCTCAGTACAGACGTACATTAGTTCATCCACTGAATCTCTCTCCACACACACGGCGCCAGAAGGGCTTCAGGTTATACCCTGTTTAGTTCTGTTTCACATTTTGGAGTGTACGTAACAGAATCATTGTTTAGCTTAGTGCCAAAACTGCAGTGATTTTCTCTATTTTTTTAGGTGTTTGCTTTGTTTTACTCTGAAGGCCAATAAATGTACTGTTTATAACAAATCAAAACGCAAGCCCTTTTTTCCCCACAAGATTCATATCACTATTTACACATTCCAGCTGATAACTGTCCCTAAAAATGTACAGTAGTGCTAAACAGAACAAATGAGCCCGTATACACACTGTGGGTATAAATAGATCTTGATTTATACCCGTTTTGACATTTTATTATCCTTCATACATTAAAAGAGAAAGTCGTGTGTGGATGACTGTGCAAAAACCTGTTAAGAACGAGTCTGAAACCAAATTTTCCCTCTAAACAAATAAGACAGTATTTCTTATGAGAAATCATTAAGAAAAATGGGAACTACAGGTTACAACACTCAAAAGTAAAATATGTGGCCGTATTATGGTAATGAGAATTTACAGGGACAAAGTGCTTAATTGTCATTGAAACAATGACAAAAATGTGACCCAAACATTTTCATGAGATTCTGCTTGGATTATTTGTAGGTGAAGTTGGTAAAGAAATAAGTTACAGATGGCTTTGCACCATAACATTCAGGTTTCCTGAGTAAAATAAACCAGCTTCTAGTTATAAATTGTCCATTCTCTGTATAACATGCAAAAGGGAAACTATATGGTTCCTTATTTGATGCATATCAATATTTAACACAAAACAAAATGTCAACAAGTGAAATGGCAAACGTACACCATGTTGTTACATATCAAGCGTGTATTAAAGGGTTTGGTAAAGTCTGGTAAAGAATCCTACATTAAAAACAGAACGACAGTAGTTTAAGTACAGCTAATCTATCAGTTTATCCAGTGATCCGTTTTAGTGTGCATCACCTGTCATAGTGAATAAAAACATTTAAACACAGATGGATTTTAAATTCCTGAGTCCTTTAGAGGATTAAGGACCATGTAAATACATCAGTTCACTCCATCTTATCCTGCTCTTGCAGTTCCTTTACAAGACGCTCCAAAGAGAACAGGTGATCGTCAAAATCTTCAGGTACTAGTTTCCTGAGGGCATCAGCGAGCTCAAACAGGTAATCTGTATTCTTGCCACTGGGACCTACAGACTTCACAATCTGCCGAGCAATTGTTTCCAAAGGTGCTGGGCCAAGGTAATTTGGGTTGTCACAGGATCCAATATAGAGCAATGTGTCCGGCATGGGTTGGTGCTGGTCTTCTTTGGGATGAAACGTCACCGTGATCACTCCGTACCCTCCTTTCTCTCTGTAGTCTAGATATTCTTTAACCTCCTTTTCCTGGCCTGATGGCAATTTATAAGCAACACCCCATACACAACCCTGCCCAGGCAAATGAGGTGTAAGTGATTAAATGAGCTTAATAAAAAGACGGAAACGTAGGTAAATCGCATGTAAAACAACCCAAATAATTTGACTACACGCTATCATTAGAAAAAAAAGATCTCTCTGTATTGAATGTCTGTTTTATTACCAGTGACAGTCAGATACATAAATCAGACCAGATCTGAATCATCTGAATAATCTCAGTTTTCAAATGTTTTCAATGACCTTCAGTGTTATTATTTATCATATATTATTATTATTATTATTATTACATATCAGTATTAACTATTTATTTTCCAAATGGTGAATGAAGAAAGAAAAGGTTTCACACAACTTAATAAACAGCTCTGTAGATGTCACTACATTTACCTCACTGTCTTCTATTAATGTCACCACTCGTCCAGGCTAAAATAAAACCAGAATAAACATATTAATGGGACAGAAATAAGACCAGCATCATCAGTATGGAGGAACCGAGGTCATACCTGTCCGGGCACCCCCCGGTGGTCCGTACTTCCCTGCCAGAACCTGCGACTGAAGCCCTTCACAAAACCAACACGTTTCTCCTCGTATGGAAAGTCAACTTTCCAAATCAGAGATCCGTAACCAAAAACCCACATCTTTCATTCAGGCCGTGATGTTTCTGAGTCCTGCTGATGTGTCGGTCCTGCTTTATATGATGCTTTCAGGTGTGGACTGAAGAGATGACTGATGCTGCTGGTGATGAGAAACAAAAGTCAAAACATCCCACATACTTGTCAAGGGCAGATACAATGACAGCTTTCAGCAAAACTGAATAAGGTCACTCTCTAATTGTTTGCTTTATGATGTAACCACTTTGTTTTCACTTTATTTTAGACTTTCTCTCAAATATGAATCGTAAAATCCGCACGCCATTATTTAGACGTAAAGTGGACGCTGGGTGGACGATGGGGTTTTTCAAAATAAAAGCCCCCTTTTTAATTATACAATCTTAATAAATGAAAATCATAAAAATTATAATAAATGAGCCATGATACCTGATATACATCTCATGTAATAAGCAAAACAATAAGCGATACATAATAAACAAAAAACTGTAGTAGGTTCTTATATATAAGACAAATAATACATTTATTGATTATTATTATTATTAAGTTTACACCGAAATCGTTACAGTCTGACACTTTGAATACGGTTTTCTAATTATAATAATTAAAATAATTTTCCTAGTCTGCCTAACAAAAGAAAATATGCATCGCGTTAGACAGCTTTGTTTTATCTTATGATCTTTATGCATGAGTGGAAAAGATGTTTCTGAGCTGAGCGTCTATTATAATGATCTCATGTTTTAAATAAAAATAAAATGTCACTACAGTGACTGAAATCTCACGGACATTTTTGACACGGAACGCAAGACAAAATGTTTATTGCTTAGCCGGAACTCTGAGCCAGCCTATCAGAAAACAGCATCGCCGGAAGTACCCCACCAACATCCGGTCCGTACACAAATCGGTTCCCTTATTCGTGTGCGAGTTTGCGGTTGTCTTAAGTACGAGTGGCTTTGACTTCTCGCTGTCTTTTAAGGGTGTTAGATCAGATGTCAGATATAAGCAGACTGATGCGGTGTCGCACCAGTCCGTGTTTAATTCCGCGATCAAAGCCTATCGATTACCTATAATGGAGAACCGAGTGCGACCCGTGCATTGTTTGTTTACTATAGAGGAAATAAATAATAAATCTGGGCTGTCGTGTGTGCATGATACAGCCGCAGTAAACTTCCGTGATGTTTATTAGGGCGTGTGTGTTGTTTGTAGAAGATAAATCAGCAGATGGACTTCACTGAATGTTATGAGGACTCCTGCTCGGCCGTCGCGCTGGCTGCCCGTAAGGGAAACGCTCGACAGGTCCGGAGGCTCATCCACCGGGGCTTCGCCGTGGATGTGAAAGACAACCGGGGCTGGAACGCCCTGCATGAGGCTGCAGCGGCCGGATCCGTGGAGTGTGTGCGCCGCCTGTTATCTGCTGCAGGTGAGGAGCTTCTGCTGGACCTTCACTGAACTCGTAGACCGTCATATAGTTGCTGTTTGTAATGTGATATAAGTGACAGTGTTGCTCTTCAGTCAGTTGTGAGGACTACGTGAACTCTTTGACACATAACTCGGAGACCCCGCTATACTTTGCTGCGAGGAACGGGCACCTCCGGGCAGTGAAGCGGCTCATTGAGGGTGGTGCGGATCTGAACAGCACAACCAATGACCTGTTCTGTCCCCTCTTTACAGGTATCTCATCTCACATCATGTGTAATGTCTTTGTTTCTTATATATAAATCTGGTTTTTACGTGCTTATGTTTCTTATTTCAAGCTGTAGATGGTGGACACAAAGAGGTGGTGAAGCTGCTGGTGAAGAATGGTGCAGAAGTCAAAGATTCTCGCTCTGTGTCCGGCTGGTCTTGTCTCCATCATGCTGTTTACAGGGTATAGCTTCAGATCTACTTCGTGATGCTTTTTCATGTGCTTGAAACATTGACATTACATTTAAAGTCACGTGTAACTTAGCTCTATCACATCTCTAATAACATTTCCAGGGTTATACCGAGATCGTTGGGTACCTGGTGGATGTGTGTCTTCTGGAGGCAGTGGATGACTATGGGATCACACCCTTATTTCTTGCTGCACAGTATGGACGTCACGAATGCTTAGAGATTCTTGCAAATGCTGGTGAGGCCACTTTAATGATTTACTTGAAGCAAGCTACATCTTGCCAATAATATGTTATACGTTGCTTGCTTTGGTCCATGTTCATTGCTCTTACAATGTCATCAGGGCTATTACGACTGTATTTACAACCCTTTTAACGGTGAAACATTATTTAGAGGCAGATAAGCGGTTTAATAAAAAAACAATTCTTAAATAAATCTCTCATGCATTAGAGTTTGGTTGCCTAAGCAGGTTTTGTATTCCTGTAGGGGCGAATGTGAACTGCCAGGCAAGCGATCTGGCCACCCCATTGCTCATCGCTGCTCAAGAGGGCCACGTGCGTTGTGTAGAGAGTTTACTGGCCCACGGAGCTGACCCCAACCTGTACTGTAATGAGGACCGCTGGCAGCTCCCCATCCATGCTGCTGCGCAGTTCAATCGGCTTAGGTATGGCAGCTTGGTCAATGATGTGCTGCGTTCACACACCAATGTCTGTCAGGTGCTTACCAAGATCTGATTTGAAAAATAAACAATAGTTATTTAGTGTAATCATAAAGGGTGCACTGAAATTAAAGTGTTACAGTTTTCGTGCAGCTCAAATGGAGTGTGCACTGCGGCCCTAGCAGTGACAAGGATAAAATGATATCTTTAATGCACTGCATGCTGCTTCAGATCGATAAGAATCTGCCAAATGTGTAAATGTAACAGTAGACTTTGATTTTTTTTGTTATATTGCATTAATCAATATCATCATTCTAAAGTGTTCTAGAAAAACTGATTCCGGTAACGAATCGAGAATGCGATCAGGGTGAGGACAAGGTCAGCCCGGTTTACTTGGCAGTTCTTGGCGGGCAAGCGGACAGCCTTCGGGCCTTGCTGCAGGAGGGCTACAGTCCAGACGCCCAGAGCTGTGGACAGTTTGGCTACAGCTGCCCTTTGGACATGGCTTTATGGAGCACCTCTTGGAAGTATGACATGAATGCACATTTACGTCCTGCATTTGATTTGAAACACCAGCATGACACATTTTATTCTTTCTCCTGTTGTCTGTCAGTCTGGACAGTGAGTATCAGCAGATTCGGGAGATCACTCTGATGCTCTTGATGACAGGAGCCCATGTGAGCGCAGACATCTACACTGTCGCATTACAGGGCCACATTCCAGAGCACTTGCCTTTGGTCCTGGAGCATGCCGGCCTACCTCAGGGTGATCGGCTCGGGGAACTGGTCCAGAGAGCCCTTGTTGAGGTGCAGAGCGCCTCCTTCTGGCTCCCCCTGCTGCTCAAAGCAGGAATGGACCCTATGCTTCTCCTACAGGACAAAATGTAAGCAACACATTTGCACAATTTTTTAAATCATCAGTGGGCTCACCATCCATGGTTTTTAATAAATGATTGTGCTTTATTATTGTCAAAGTGAAAAAACACAGTGTTAAGCTCTTCATTTCATTCCGGCTGTTATGCTGTAATTGGGTGCAGGCTTGAAGAAGCTGAGAGCAGAGTGCTTAATTTCTTTCTGGAGTTCATTAATTGGAAAACTCTGCCCTCCTCAATGCTTCAGATTCTCTCTCACCGCCGAGCAGCCGGGACGTGGACGCCACTGAAGCGATTCGGTAAAGAACGTATTGACATTTTCAGTCATATGTTGATTTGTGTGTCAGTTCAACTCAGAAGCAATGAAACAATTCCAAACACTTTGCCACACAAACAAACGCAAATCGTTTACAGAACTGTGGCATTTTCATGTATTACAATGTTTTTGTAAAAATGTGTATTGTGAATATTGCTATTTATTATGTATTGTTTTGGTGGTCCATAAAAATGAAATATCTTTTCATTTGGGTTAGTTTAGGGAAGAACAAAATTAAAACATGCTCAGGCTATTTTAAAAGGAATTGTTTACCCAAACATATAAATTTTTTCATTTATTCACCCTCATGTCATTCCAAATCTCTATGGTATTTTTGCTTCTGAGGAACACAAAAGAAGATATTTTCAAGGATGTTGGTAACCAAACAACAGTGGCACTCATTATCTGGATGCTTCCCATTGACGCCCCATTATATGGACACAAAACAGCTGAGACATTTCTCAAAATATCTTCTTTTGTGTTCCACAGAAAAGTCATACGGGTTTGTGATGACATTTTTGCGTGAACCATCTCTTTAATTAGATATTAAATCTAATTGGCCACAGTGGCTGGTTGCATTAATTGTGGTTCCTCTGTTTTAAATAAAAGTAATCTTTAATTGCAGTCTGTTGAGCATTATCCTACCATCTGACGTGATAAGCGACCACAAGTCAGTAATCTGTAGCTTTTGGTTGCAGAATCGGCTCCTGCTCTGCTTCATCTGTGCAGACTGGCACTACGGGCATCTGTGGGAAGTGATGCTCTGTCTAAGCCCTCCTTTGTACAACAGCTGCCCGTTCCCACAGTGCTTCAGTACTACCTTCAGTTCAGCGACATCCACAGCAGCCTGCCTGTCAGTCGTGTCTAATTATCTCAGGCTCGTTCCACTGCAGTTTTTTTGTACATAAAAGTTTAATGACTGTTCACTGAAGCTGGACTCGGCCTCCTTTCATTACCTTGATATTTGGAAAATGTGGGAGGACAAATGTAGAATTTCTCCAATTTATCGTGAACTGTTACGGTCCCCTCTTACACAGCTGGCCTTCAGACAGAGTTGCTGTTGAAATTCACCTCTGCTCCGTGTCTTTGGTCTGCCTCGTTATCTTATTTCTCTCTGCAGCTCTCTTCTCTGTCTGCTGCCAAGGTCACAGCGCCTCAAATGCGCATTACTCTCATTGAATGTTAATTGCCGATGCAGGCGCACCGATTCAGAGATGTTACTATCCCCCTCTTGCCATTATTTCACACTTTTTTGTGTGTGCTGTGCGTACTTTTCTGTGTTTCCATCATTTCAGGTTTGCGCGTATAGCCGCCTTCGTCTGTGCTTTCGCATCGCCGTCGTGCATCATCGTTTCCCGCATCTTGCATATCATGATGCAGTTCCTCCCGTTCGCCTTGGCGATGAAAGAAACATTGGGTCTGAGAATTGGACTTGTAAAAGCACTGAAGTCTTCAAAGCCCTTGAAAAACGCTGACATTGTGAATTCACACCTGCGGCTGATCGCTCTGTATTTAATCCACCAGGTTGCTGCGTTGCTTGGCAACCGCATGCAGCCTCCGCTGTGTTTACTCCACTATTATTAAAGCATCTTTAACTATCTGTTTGTCTCCTGTATTATAGGTCGTTTGGTGTTATAGTTTATAAGAAACCAGATGACAAACTTCATCTTGATCTTCATCATGCACAAGATGCTCTTTCATATAACGCAGGGTACGGGGTTTGTTGTTTTTTGTGGTATATTGTACATTGTATGCAACCAGCCTGCAGTTCTTTTTAATTGCAGCATAATTAAAACACTTAACTCTGTGCCTATAGTGGCTACTGTTTTAAAAAAGCCCTTAAAGCATCGTGCAATAATTTTCCTAAAGTTGTTTTAATGTCAGTAAAGAGTTTCTCTGTTTCTCTCTATGGGGATATTGTATACCATGTGCAAACAGCAGGGGGAGAACATGCATAACAGTGACAGCAGTACGCAGCACCTGCGTCTTGACTGCATGAAGGGGGGAGACATTTCTGCTCCTTCCCCGGTATTTCAAATTCAGTGCAAACCCAAGTCTGTGTCTCAGCAACTCTGTGCCTTGTTCTAGACAATCAGGCCACCTCTCTGTGGGAGACTGTGGCAAGGCAAGGCATCAGTAATCATGTGCATTAAGCTTTTCTTGTGCTGCAGGTAAGCTCAGGTCCAACACTTAGGCTTTGATTAGCAATCAGACGTTTTGAAATACAGCCAAAAGACTGACTTTCCTGTATTCTTCCTTTCACACGCACGCACGCACACATTCTTTCTTATTATAAGAATAATTTTGTGCATGATTATAAATAATATTTTCTATTTATATGCATGATAGTATATTATTTAAAGCTGTAATTCGTAGCTGTCTGAGTTAAAATGCACAAAAATTAGTGCATGATGAAGTATATGACAGATCAGTGTTCAACACGATCTCCCTATCCTTATCTTAAACAAACTGGCAACAGTAAGCTTAAGATAATGATTTATATATGAGCTGTCGGGTCTGATTTGGAGGGAAATGTCAGCTGGGCTTCATTTGACTTGAGTTGTGCCTGTGTAATGAAAACGTAAAGTAACTTGCAATTTTATGTTTCAGACAGAGATGGCGATAAAGGTGCAAACGTTACAGACTGCAGCTTTAAATATTCATAATATTAATGTTTACCTCTGTTTTTACCATATGTTGCCCTCAGATAACCCCTTGATTTCGCTTTTCCGTAATTAAAGCATGACAGCAGTACAGAGAAATTATGTCCAGAAAAGACTACGTACATAATTGATGAAACATAATCTAAAGTCGTGAAATGCGATGCGAGCATTCTATTAAAAGCTGCTCTGACGTGCAGCTCTGAGCCAGTTCATCGAGTTAGAGCTCAAAAGCTGAACTGTTGTGCAGCCTCCACCCTCTCATACTCTGAATTTTGTTGATTCCAGAGTGGCTCGGGATTCTGAGTCAGAAGAAGCAGTTCTGAGCTCTTCAGGAAAAAAAAATCATCACTCAGTGAAGCACATCGCCTGTCTCTTCATTTAGTCACATGGCACGTCTCACATTGAAGTGTTCGGCTTTTCAAAAATGTGATAAGTAATTCTCTGAGCTTCGTACGTTGGAGAATTGAAGAAACTGTATTTGACCATGACTGTGTTTTAAATGAATATTCTAATGTATAATAGCAGTGTTAAAACGACAGCTCTTTGATGAATTAATATACTTTTATGTATGTGAATTAGCTCTTTGTTCCAGTTTGTGGAACACATAAGGGTTTGTCTCATTGTAAGATCTAGTTGGGAAACAGTGCCTTTATCACTGGTTCATTGTGCTATTCTCACCACAGACCTAAATTGCCAGGACACGGTTGCCTGGCGACCTGCTGATGGAAAGTATCTGCTAAAATATTTCCAGGAGAGCATGTTTTTCTCCAGACCTTCCAGAACATCCTCAACATTTTAACATACTGAGTGTTATTAAAAAGTAAATGAGACTTACTGTATAGAATTCGGTCATTAAGAAAATGAAGAACGAAAACATGGTTGGTTTGCTTAAGCGCATTACATCACCTTTTGGGATTCATCCAAGTCTGTTGCTGTGCGAATGATTTATTTTCCTCAGTATGATTAGATAATTCTTGCCGTTTTGATGGAAGAGTACTGCGTCTTATTGCATTTGTGCATAGTCTGTTACCCACTGCTAACACACTCCAAGGAAATAAACAAAGGTGATGGGCTTCTGTTTGCTCTCACTGAACATGAGATTAATGTGTTTTTCCAAGTCAATTTGTTGTTTTATCTTCCAGGTCCTACATGTCTCATCTCATTGATTTTACTCTTTGCCACCTCACAAACAGGTCATTATGTATTCGTTTGCTTGTGTTTGTGTCAGTATGTTTGTTTTGTCAGGAGTAATCTGGACAGAGGAAATGGCCCATTTCATTTGGACATTTGTTTCAGGAAATAGAGGAAGGGTAGTGCAACGTTGACATAAAACTTGCTGTTGCTTGTAAGCGTGTGAAGATGGTTAGTAAATTGCTGTTTTGTGATTGTTAAAGGGATAGCTGATCTAAAATTAAAATTTGTTATTGTTTACTCACCCTTTTGTCGTTACAAACCTGTATAACTTTTTTATTCCTGAGAACACAAAAGTAAATAATTTAACGAATATTCAGCTGGGTGGATTCAATTCAATGGCAGTGCTTTATGAGTCACTTTAACGCTTAATAAAACACCCAGGAGTGTCAGCAAGAAAGTATTTGCCGCTCACACAAACACTTTTATGGTACTTTTGTGGAGCTTTTCGGAGCTCAGCAGCTCTGGCCACTGTCTGCTTTTGTTGCCTGGAAAACAGCAGCTTCAACATTCAGCGAAACATCTTTTGGGTTCTCATATAAACACAATATGCAAAGAATGCTGCTTGGATATCAGTTAATACCAACTGGTGCTCTTTGCGTAAGAGAGGAGTCATATGTGCTCTGAATGACCTGACACTAAGTAAATTTGAAAATGTTTTAATTTTCATGAAAAATTGTTCCTTTCAGACAATTCTGTCCCAGATAACACAACGTGAACATGCTCAGAATGTTGGCTAATCTCTAAAAGTTCTCTCAAACTTCTCTAAAAGTTCTCTCCAACTTCTCTCAAAGTTACAAAAACATTCTTGCACTAATGTTAGTAGATCTTTACGTAATGTTATATATCAATAATGTTATTCTTGAGTTGTTATTGAAATGTTTGTAAAACAATACAGATTTAAAAAATGTTTGAATAATGTTCTTATAACCAAGCAACAATGTTAATACAATGTCTAAAAACTGGATGTTTTGAACATTTGTAGAACTTACTTTTAACATTTTTGTTGCTTTATTTAAATGTTGGGGAAACGTTCTTGCAATCTATTATTGTTAGCTGCCGTGTACCTGCGTTCTGTTACTTGCATGAACAGATTAGCTGAAATAATTGGTGTGGATCAGTACTTGCATCACACAGGTGTTCGGGTGTGTAACAGTGGCTGATTGTGCGCAGAAGTGGCTGATTGTGAGAAATTTGGACATCCCCGGTGAGGTGAGCGTCCCTTTAAGTAATGACTGCAGTCAATCACTTAGACGTTGTTAATCAGCGAGGTACAGAGCCCAGCAGAAGAGAAGATGGAGGAGATTACGGGCACTGGCCACAAACTAATCCTCCATGGTCCTATACTCTCCATCCAGGCGTTTATGTTTATCTATTGCGTGCGTGTGTTATTGTCTTTGCATGACTACATTAGCCTTATCAAAGACTCAGAAATAAAAATTTTAATTAACCTATATTAAAAGCGGGCCACTCTTCTTAATGAGTTTCTTGAATAATTAAATAGGCAAACCGGCACATTTTCACACTTCATGTGCTCTGTTTGCCGGGGATGTCCACTGTTGCTTGATGCCTGCGGTGACCCTGCTGGAATGATACGCCTGGGCTCTTATTCCCCGGGCAAAGAATCAGCTTTAACCTTGTATGTGATCTTAGTGTTTGAACAGTCTGTCTTTCTTATCGAGCTCATTCTCAACAACTGCGCCACCACTTGCAAGTCCATAAGCAATGACCTCTTGACAACCTCCACACCAGAAGACTCAACTCAGTCACAGACCCACCAGCCAGACGAACACAAGTGCCATCTGATGAAAGCGCGTCAAAGAAGGTTACGGTGACAGCCATGGCAGAGGGAAAAAGACAAGTGTTAGATCATTTAAATGCTAATTATCCATTTTCAATCCCTCATAAACTTTAACGGCACGCCTTTGAGATTTGAACAAAAATAACACTGAGAAAAAGGTTCTCTTGGGAGGCGATGTCTCTCCACTCTCCTTTTATTTTTTCGACGCAAAATGTGAAGTATTACTCACAAGAGGAAATTAGCATGCTCACCATTTTAATCCATATCATGCATATCAGAGTGTGAGCTTTTCCCATTTGCAATCTGCACAGGTATTACTTATTCATGCCACAGGCATCCTTGTCCTTGGTATTATACAGTATATCCATTTATGGAGCTATGTCATTTGCGTTAATCACAAGCGTCAAGGATCTATCAACTAGAAAGTCTTTTATTAACCACATCATTCTATCATGTGGCACATAACAATCCACAATGTGCCCTAAACTGATTCATTGTTCAGTTTATATTTATTGTTATATGACGTGAACTGAGTCATCGGCTTAAAATGCTCCTCAACAACACAAAAGTTTTCATTTCCTGGCCGATTCTCGTTCTCCTGCGCTTCTTTTCATATGTGTCACTTGGTAGGAGGAACTGTGAAAGGAAAAAAGAACAGAATTTGAAATCTGTCCCCACGGGATTGTTCTGACTCACTGACTCTAGAGAGTTTGTAAAGAGTAGAGGCTGAAACACAGACTACGCAAGTACGGGAAGGCAGATGCATCTCGCTGCGAAGATGCGATTTCACATGTCAGTGTGCAATTCATAACCAAACGTGTTGCGTTGTGCGATGGTCAAGCGATAACAGTGATAAAATATGGTGTTTTTAGAATAATAGTCAATTTGTACTGTTCTATTGATGTTAATGGGAAGAATGGTAACCACTGTTTATTGTCTGATCTATCAGAGTTGCTGTAGGCACTACACAGATTTAGCAACAATTAAAATATTAATATTGCTGATTATATACTGCAGCATTTATAAAAGGAACTGATTATTCTCTTTTATGGTCCTGCAGAATGATAATATAAATATATAAAAATATTTAGACCACTTAGTGATTGCTATCAGAATGTGAGGAAACCTTTAGCCAACACAACAAAAAATGTTTCTGGAAAAGATCATCTACTCTGCCTTTAAATGTCTACTTTATGTGTTGCCAGTGTTGATCAATAATGCCAATAAAGACTGATGTCTGAACTGTGTATTAGAAATCTACATTTTGACAAGCCATCAATCAAGCAGCTGCCACTAGATGTCACAGTGTAATCATCCATTCTTCTTCATTGTTGTTTCTGCCTCTCATGACAACACAACCCATTAAGATATAACAGACCTGGTGATGTCACTGTCATTCCATTCTTCCATGTCTATGTTTCTATGTGTGCTGATGGCTGCAATGTCGCCCAAATGCTTGACTAATAAAACTAATAATAGTATTTCATACTCAACAGATCGTCTACAAGTAACGAAACCAAAAACAGGCACGACACTTCATTTCACCCTGTTCCATGTTTGTTTTTCTCCTTTTCCCTCTGTAAACCGCACAACATTCAAACCCACTGGGAAGTCTCATGTTGGCGTTTTGTGTAAATAGTCATCTTGTCTTTTGTGTTGGGTTACTGTCATTTCCTCAGAGCTGGTTCTTTGGGGTGAGCAGCAATTCACAAAGCTGTTCCTAGGGACTGCACAGAGCTTTGCCTGATTGAGAATAGCCTCTGGAGGGAACCCATTGCTAAAGTGTGACTGCAGTCTTCTCAAGGTCCTCTAAAAGTCAAAGGCAGAAAATCAACTTGGCTCACAGCAAGCATTTCACAGACTCCGGGTAGGGCTCTGATGAAAGCAAGATGCTTTGAAAGGCTGTTAAACAAAAATGCGAGCTCTGCATCACGACTGCGTCTTCCGTCCTTTTAACTGCGGAAGATCCAAATCCTGCGCTTGGCCCCCAATGTAACAATGTAACAAATGTTATCTTGGTAATTGTATTTGCTGTATTCCTTGCTTAATGTTTTATCACTGATTCGAAATGTCATCGTCTTGGGCTTGTTGCCATGGTGACATTGCCTCCAGAAGTCACCTCAGCCCCTCCATACACACACCTTTAAAGCAATTACTTTCATCCGGCAGGAAAGAGAGGGCCATTTAGAACTATGTCACATTTTACCAGTCTTTGATGCTTTGCACTGTGGGAAATGTGGTTTCTTATGCCCTCACTTACGGTTTTACCGTGAACCTCCACGGAGCTGGACCTTAAAACAGCTTGAAATTGGCAGTCAACAGTCTTGTTAAGGAGAAAAGGATGACCTCTGTTCCAAATTTCGCTCTTGGAATTTTAACCATGTTTGATGTTTTCAAAGGTGATAAATGTACTACAGAGCGTTTGCCAGGAGCCAAGGCTTTCTCCGGCAGAGATGCTGAGGAGACGGAGCTGGAGGAATGCAGAACCCTGTAATCACGGCTCATTAAAATATCGTCGGCTTGTCGTTCAGTAAAGCCTTGCACAATCAGTTGTCATCATCCATTAAATTACGGCCTTCATCTGTGCCAGATTTGAATGCTTCTGCCCAGTTGCACTCTCAGCTCTGTCCTCACTTGTCAGCGAGAAGGCCAGGGTTATAATTATATTACAGTACGTTAAGGTGGATGGTTTGAAAAGGCTTAAACATGAATATGTATTAAATATGCTTTAATGTGTAATGTAATGATGTGACATGTGCGTCATTGGTTATGTGATTTATATTGGTTACAGCTCTGGCAAATGTTTAAGCAGGTACATGCATTAGATTAACATACTAGGTGGATTTTTCTGATGGACAGAAACAAGTAAACAAGTTCATTTCTTAATACACTTGTTTACCTAGTCAACAAGTTCATTTCTTAATACACTTGCTTACCTAGTCAACAAGTTCATTTCTTAATACACTTGTTTACCTAGTAAACAAGTTCATTTCTTAATACACTTGTTTACCTAGTCAACAAGTTCATTTCTTAATACACTTGTTTACCTAGTCAACAAGTTCATTTCTTAATACACTTGTTTACCTAGTCAACAAGTTTTTTTCTTAATACACTTGTTTACCTAGTCAACAAGTTTTTTTCTTAATACACTTGTTTACCTAGTCAACAAGTTCATTTCTTAATACACTTGCTTACCTAGTCAACAAGTTCATTTCTTAATACACTTGTTTACCTAGTAAACAAGTTCATTTCTTAATACACTTGTTTACCTAGTAAACAAGTTCATTTCTTAATACACTTGTTTACCTAGTCAACAAGTTCATTTCTTAATACACTTGTTTACCTAGTCAACAAGTTCATTTCTTAATACACTTGTTTACCTAGTCAACAAGTTCATTTCTTAATACACTTGTTTACCTAGTAAACAAGTTCATTTCTTAATACACTTGTTTACCTAGTAAACAAGTTCATTTCTTAATACACTTGTTTACCTAGTCAACAAGTTCATTTCTTAATACACTTGTTTACCTAGTCAACAAGTTCATTTCTTAATACACTTGTTTACCTAGTCAACAAGTTTTTTTCTTAATACACTTGTTTACCTAGTCAACAAGTTTTTTTCTTAATACACTTGTTTACCTAGTCAACAAGTTCATTTCTTAATACACTTGTTTACCTAGTAAACAAGTTCATTTCTTAATACACTTGTTTACCTAGTCAACAAGTTTTTTTCTTAATACACTTGTTTACCTAGTAAACAAGTTCATTTCTTAATACACTTGTTTACCTAGTAAACAAGTTCATTTCTTAATACACTTGTTTACCTAGTAAACAAGTTCATTTCTTAATACACTTGTTTACCTAGTAAACAAGTTCATTTCTTAATACACTTGTTTACCTAGTCAACAAGTTTTTTTCTTAATACACTTGTTTACCTAGTCAACAAGTTCATTTCTTAATACACTTGTTTACCTAGTAAACAAGTTCATTTCTTAATACACTTGTTTACCTAGTAAACAAGTTCATTTCTTAATACACTTGTTTACCTAGTCAACAAGTTTTTTTCTTAATACACTTGTTTACCTAGTCAACAAGTTTTTTTCTTAATACACTTGTTTACCTAGTAAACAAGTTCATTTCTTAATACACTTGTTTACCTAGTCAACAAGTTCATTTCTTAATACACTTGTTTACCTAGTCAACAAGTTCATTTCTTAATACACTTGTTTACCTAGTAAACAAGTTCATTTCTTAATACACTTGTTTACCTAGTAAACAAGTTCATTTCTTAATACACTTGTTTACCTAGTCAACAAGTTTTTTTCTTAATACACTTGTTTACCTAGTCAACAAGTTCATTTCTTAATACACTTGTTTACCTAGTAAACAAGTTCATTTCTTAATACACTTGTTTACCTAGTAAACAAGTTCATTTCTTAATACACTTGTTTACCTAGTAAACAAGTTCATTTCTTAATACACTTGTTTACCTAGTCAACAAGTTTTTTTCTTAATACACTTGTTTACCTAGTCAACAAGTTTTTTTCTTAATACACTTGTTTACCTAGTAAACAAGTTCATTTCTTAATACACTTGTTTACCTAGTCAACAAGTTCATTTCTTAATACACTTGTTTACCTAGTCAACAAGTTCATTTCTTAATACACTTGTTTACCTAGTCAACAAGTTCATTTCTTAATACACTTGTTTACCTAGTAAACAAGTTCATTTCTTAATACACTTGTTTACCTAGTAAACAAGTTCATTTCTTAATACACTTGTTTACCTAGTAAACAAGTTCATTTCTTAATACACTTGTTTACCTAGTCAACAAGTTCATTTCTTAATACACTTGTTTACCTAGTAAACAAGTTCATTTCTTAATACACTTGTTTACCTAGTAAACAAGTTCATTTCTTAATACACTTGTTTACCTAGTAAACAAGTTCATTTCTTAATACACTTGTTTACCTAGTCAACAAGTTTTTTTCTTAATACACTTGTTTACCTAGTCAACAAGTTCATTTCTTAATACACTTGTTTACCTAGTAAACAAGTTCATTTCTTAATACACTTGTTTACCTAGTCAACAAGTTCATTTCTTAATACACTTGTTTACCTAGTCAACAAGTTCATTTCTTAATACACTTGTTTACCTAGTAAACAAGTTCATTTCTTAATACACTTGTTTACCTAGTAAACAAGTTCATTTCTTAATACACTTGTTTACCTAGTAAACAAGTTCATTTCTTAATACACTTGTTTACCTAGTCAACAAGTTCATTTCTTAATACACTTGTTTACCTAGTAAACAAGTTCATTTCTTAATACACTTGTTTACCTAGTCAACAAGTTTTTTTAACTAACGAAGGCTCTTCAAAATGCACTCACTACTTTATTGCATAAATGTTTCGGTGTGTTTGTACTTGCATTTTAAAAATATCTGCCATAGCCAAAAATACACGCAGATTTAAGCCCCAAATAGCGCCGCGTTTTAAAGTGACGTAAACGCCGCGGTAGCGGACCCAAATGACGTCAGCGGCGGCGCGGCGGTGACGTCACGCAGGTGAGTCGATAGAAACGTGTAGTCCAGTTTAAAACGTGTCAGAAATCATAAATATTGGTGATATTGGACTGAATTTGCTTTACTACGAGCCATACAGCACGATCATCTTAATGCTCATCGTCAGTGATGGTTACTGTTCGTTTCGTGTTGTTTCTGGTGAAGTGAGACTTCATTTGTTTTAGGAGATGCTGTTTACTGTGTAATCATCGTGTGTCTGTGATGTGCAAGCAAGGGAAACGATCTGTCTGAAGAAACAGATCTGTGTCTTTTGTCTGTGTCTGTGTTTGTGTCTGTGTCTGTGTTTTTGTCTGTGTTTGTGTCTGTTTGTGTCTGTGTTTTTGTCTGTGTTTTTGTCTGTGTTTTTGTCTGTGTTTGTGTCTGTGTCTGTGTTTTTGTCTGTGTTTGTGTCTGTGTTTTTGTCTGTTTGTGTCTTTGTCTGTGACTGTGTCTTTGTCTGTGACTGTGTTTTTGTCTGTGACTGTGTTTTTGTCTGTGACTGTGTTTTTGTCTATGTCTATGTTTTTGTCTGTGTCTGTGTTTTTGTCTGTGTCTTTGTCTGTGTCTTTGTCTGTGTTTTTGTCTATGTTTTTGTCTGTGTTTTTGTCTGTGTCTGTGTTTTTGTCTATGTTTTTGTATGTGTCTGTGTTTTTGTCTGTGTCTTTTGTCTGTGTCTGTGTTTTTGTCTGTCTATGTTTTTGTCTGTGTCTGTGTTTTTGTCTGTGTCTTTGTCTGTGTCTTTGTCTGTGTTTTTGTCTATGTTTTTGTCTGTGTTTTTGTCTGTGTCTGTGTTTTTGTCTATGTTTTTGTATGTGTCTGTGTTTTTGTCTGTGTCTTTTGTCTGTGTCTGTGTTTTTGTCTGTCTGTGTTTTTGTCTGTGTTTGTGTCTGTGTCTGTGTCTGTGTTTTTGTCTGTCTTTGTCTGTGTCTGTGTTTTTGTCTGTGACTGTGTTTTTGTCTGTGTCTGTGTTTTTGTCTGTGTCTGTGTTTTTGTCTGTGTCTGTTTTTGTCTGTCTGTGTTTTTGTCTGTGTCTTTGTCTGTGTCTTTGTCTGTGTTTTTGTCTATGTTTTTGTCTGTGTTTTTGTCTGTGTCTGTGTTTTTGTCTATGTTTTTGTATGTGTCTGTGTTTTTGTCTATGTCTGTGTTTTTGTCTATGTTTTTGTCTGTGTCTATGTCTGTGTTTTTGTCTGTGTCTTTTGTCTGTGTCTTTTGTCTGTCTGTGTCTGTGTTTTTGTCTATGTTTTTGTCTATGTTTTTGTCTGTGTTTTTGTCTGTGTCTGTGTTTTTGTCTGTTTTTGTATGTGTCTGTGTTTTTGTCTGTGTCTGTGTTTTTGTCTGTGTCTTTTGTCTGTGTCTGTGTTTTTGTCTGTCTGTGTCTGTGTTTTTGTCTGTCTGTGTCTGTGTTTTTGTCTGTGTCTTTGTCTGTGTCTTTGTCTGTGTTTTTGTCTATGTTTTTGTCTATGTCTGTGTTTTTGTCTGTGTTTTTGTCTGTGCCTGTGTTTTTGTCTATGTTTTTGTATGTGTCTGTGTTTTTGTCTATGTCTGTGTTTTTGTCTATGTTTTTGTCTGTGTCTGTGTCTGTGTTTTTGTCTGTGTCTTTTGTCTGTGTCTGTGTTTTTGTCTGTCTGTGTTTTTGTCTGTGTTTTTGTCTGTGTCTGTGTCTGTGTTTTTGTCTGTCTTTGTCTGTGTCTGTGTTTTTGTCTGTGTCTGTGTTTTTGTCTGTGTCTGTGTTTTTGTCTGTGTCTGTTTTTGTCTGTGTCTGTGTTTTTGTCTGTGTCTGTGTCTTTGTCTATGTTTTTGTCTGTGTTTTTGTCTGTGTCTTCGTCTGTGTCTGTCTTTGTCTGTGTCTGTGTCTGTCTGTGTCTGTCTTTGTCTGTGTCTTTGTTTTTGTGTTTGTGCACAGCGCTGCACTTTATAAGTCTTTCATAGAGCAGTGTTGCTGATAAATGCCAGCCACAGTTTTAATCTTGTAATCGTGTTATAGGTAATTGAGTCATCATTGTCTTAACACTGAGTGGATCATAGCCTTACTAGTGCACACACTTGCCACTTAAAACAGTTAGCTACACACCTGTATGACTTATGAACACATATGTAGTTGATGGACAGAATGTATGGGCCAGTATTTGGTTACATCTATTGTTGTTGCTTTTGCTGTGGTAAGCTGCTCTTCTTGTCTTTAATAAAGAAGTTACCATGTTGCCAAATTCCTGAACATCTTTAAACTGTTATTACTGTAGCATGTCCCCCAGAGCTTTATAGATGGAGAAACAATGAAGCACAACCAAGAATGATGCAATTAAGAAGAAAGTTAACAATCAAAATTAAAAGAATGTAGTTTTTTGTGATACTCAGCACAAAACGCTTGATATGGCCTGTCTGATGGGTTTTTCGTTGAAAAATGCATCATTCCTTCGCTGTTCTAAGAATCGGCCCTTTGTGCTGTTTCCTCTAAGGTGTTAAATTGCTTGACATCAAAGAAATTGTGATTTCCAGAAATTACCTGCTTAATTCTCATTTTCAGTCAGGGAAAGGGGAACACTTGTAATGACATTTTTAAATCAGGAGAGCTGTAGTATATCGCTTTAATTATACTTAAAGAGTGAGCTGAAAGACCCTGAGGCACGGGAGAAATCGGGTTTTGCATTACGTAATGTCGCAGAAAATGACAACGGGCAGAAGAAATGGAATGCCCAGGAGAGGCACATTAAAATAAAAATGCACACCAGAGTCTCTTGTGTCAGGAATAAGAATGCCAGTGGTTTTCAGCATGGTATGTAAGTAGGGTGCATTGCAGGGATGGTAACTAGGGTGGTCACAAGGGGACTGGTGGTCAGGGTTAGTCGGATGGACAACTTTGACACATTTATATTCTCCTTCCAGGTCTTCCTACTGTATGTGCAGCAGCAGGTCTGTTTTGATACGGTGTTGTGTGTTATTTAGAACTGAATTGTTTTTTATTTCTGATTTTGTGTTGAATTTGAATTAAGGTTGCAGACAGAATGCCTTGATTTTCCAGCTTCCTTGAAGTTGGAAAATCAAGGAAGTAGAATGAAAATAAGAAGAATGTTGACTTGACAATTTTGTTTACGAAGTTTACAAATGCTGGAAGTGCTTGTGACGTTCCTTATTTGTAACTGCTGTGAATTAATATGTATAGATGGAAATGTAAGCGAATGATGTAAAATGGGAAGGTTTTGTAGATTTTACAGACAGACGAACATGAGACAGGAAAATAGATCAGTTTGTCACTTATGTAAACTTGTATTTAACTTGCATTGTTTTTTTATATATAGAGATTAAACTTTGATTTAATGGACCAGGGTGGAAACGGCTCATGTTTGTTACCCAGCTTGGTACTGTTATCTTGGTGACTTGTTTAAACTTTAGAATTTGCATTAATGTTTAAAATGCACCTAAAAACTCACGTCAATGATCAGTGAATGTAAGATGTATCAACAAGTGCAGCAGTGACCCTGCAGGTGAAGTCACAGCTCCATCATCTTGCCTGAAACTTGCTCACACTGGCCTGGAGCCAGCAGCCTTACTTATTGTTGAGCCACATTTCCACTTTCTAGTCATATGCCTGTGTTTTGACACAGTGGCTGCTGTCTATGGTCTGACAGCACTGCTTGCACACAAATGTTCTCGGGTGCCTACAGGCACAGAGTGAGTAATATTCACAATGATTTTCCGGCACCATGCAGAATTTGACCTAATGTAATAGCAGCTAATGGTATGTTTCCAGCTTGAAGTGCTGCGCGATGTGTATGTTTTCGTTGCTCAAGGTTACCGAGGGTGTTTAACTCAGCAGGCGATGTCTACGCGTGAAATTGCTGTAATGCTACGCTATTCTTTATTACTCTCAACATGATGTGCTTTGCTAATGGAACACATACATGTAAGACCACCACTGAGAGTGCTTATCATCAGCTGATGCTCATTAAAGTCTTGCATAGATGAGCCTTTTAGACATGCAGTGTGATGGAAACAGAACTAAGCACTTGTCTTGCACTGACTTTACATGCTAGTGTGTCGATTAGCATTCAGGACGTCACGGTTAACATGTAATAGTGCAGCCTGCAAAACGTGTTGCAGTTTTGATGATGAATGAAGGCTCTTTCTTCCCAAAGCTCTCATGTGCCATCTGTTTGTGCTGTACAGAATCCATATGGTAAAGAGTTTTGTAAATGTCATAAGCATTGTTTAAAGAGCAAGACCATTAGGTTTCAAAGGATGAAGGATCCTGACCTGTTGACCTGCATTACCTTCCACCGTGGAAGAAATCTTGTGGTCTTAATTTATGAAATACTATTGAACCCACTTTAAGGTTTATATGAATCAAATGACAGAATACGATACATGAACTTGGCACTCAAGGTTTTCCTCGTGTCTTCGACCTTCATGATGCTAGTAAAAGTTTTAAAAGATTTTTCTTCTTTTAAAGCTGCAATACATAACTTTTCTTGGTTAAAATAAACAAAAATCAATTATTGAGCAAGTACATAACAGATCATTGTTCAAAACAAGGTCTCCCTACCTTACCCTGATTTGCAACAGTAAGTTTATGATAATTTATAATTTGAGCTGTTAGGTTTGTTTTTCCAGAAAATGTAAGTTTGGCTATATTTTACTGCAATATACATAAAGTACATAAAGTAACCTGCAAATTTATGTTTCAGGATTTTTAGTGAATACCGACTTCTTCATATTTCTGTATTCATATTTCCTCCTCACACAAAGCCATCACATGGTTTTCATAAGAAAAACAGCACACAAGTCAGGGGACACACATAGCCAGGGAATATTTTTAATACTTTTATGTTGTTGCCATTGACAGCCCTTAGTCCCTATCCACTTCCATTGTATGGAAGAGCAACACAAACACTGAAACACTGGTGTTCATACAGGCTTGGAATGACGCGAGGGTGAGTAAATGATGTCAGAATTGACCTGCTCTCTCTGACAGTTAGCAGAGGCATAAGTCATTGCTGGTATGCCATAATCTGCAGAACGACGCATAGGTGACAACAGTGTGAACCCACGCCTCTGTCATTACCATTATCATCTTGCTGCATCTGCAGGAACTGCGAGCGCTAAATTCTGTTCTGTGTTTAAGTTGTTAAATATAATCTCAAACGCATCAAAGATGATACTATTACACCGCAGGAGAGGAGCGAGCACGCTCCTCATTCTGCATCAAATGAAAGATTTAAAGGCTGAATATTTTATTGCATTTTGACATTTATCTGACATTTGACGTCTTCATTGCTTCCCCCCGAAAATATGCTAATGCGAGAGCGAGTGCCGTGGCCCATCGAGTCGGAGTGTGTCATTGTTGATGTTTACAGAACAGCTGGATTGGACGAGATCTAGATTTGACTGAGCAAATATGTGCCTTTGATTATGGGTGCAGTAAGAGAGCCTGCCGTGGAAACCTTGCCGTAGGATATTAGGAGGCTGTTGCCATGGTAACAGCACCTCGGAATATGAGCGCAAGGCAGAGGTGCTCTCTTCTCCTCGGTTTGTGCTGTCAGATGTGTGCTGGAGGTGTATTTGATGGAGTTTACGAGTCTAGGCACTGCTGAGCGGGTCGACGAACGTTTCACATGTACAATGACTAAAGCATCCATTAGCTTGTGTATGTAGACTGTTATTGTGCAGATGGGATGTGTGTGTGTGTGTGTGTTGTTGTTTGGGGTCAATGTGTGTTTTGTGCAGTGGTTGCCCTTCTTTTGTTCATAGCTTCGCTCTGTCTTCGATTTCTGTCCCAGCCCAATGGCTACTCTAAACGACCTGGTCAGATGCCTGTTCGATCCAGTAAATGTGTGACGAAAGCCCTGTTGGCTTTTCACTAAAATGGTAAAATGTACAATGTGGACTGTTCATCTTTAGGGTTTTAGACCAACATATTTTCTAAATTCAGCATTTATTGTGCTGTTTTATTTAGCATTTGTTGTAAACCGTACTATTCAGGTAGAGGAGAGAGGAGGCAGTTGTAAAGCATTACATTTCTTGAATCACAAATAAGCCAGAATCACATAAGCGCACATACTCAGTAAATCTCTCTCACTGTCTGAGAAAAAGTGATTGTTTCCTATTTTCAGCTGTTTAAAGCTTCATTACTTTTGAATTCAATTTAATATTTCTTTCATCTCTTAGTTGTTGGTTTAAATGTAATCTGAATGGCAGATTCTAACACTGTTGTTCCTGCTGTACAGGATTTTAACATGGCTTTGAGGTTGGGAGCAATTAGTTACATTAGTTATGAAATAAAATCATGAAAACGATAGTTACACAGCAAAAATGGTCATTCCTCAACAAAAATTAACCATGGTTTTACTACAGTAAAAATGTAGTGAGCTTGTTTTTTGACACATGGATTTGCATTTATTTAATCACACTTTTACTCTACAAATACTATGGTGAATTTGTGGTACCATGGTTTAACTAAAGTAACCATGGTGTTTCGGTGAAAACTGTGGTAAAACTATAGGTAATTTTTGTAAGGGTAGTCATATTTGTGCATGTCTGTGATGGTGCCTGCCTAAAGCTTTGATGTCCATTTTGGAGGTGAGAGAGCCATTAGTTAATTAATAAACCATCATGTTTCCCACATGTTCTCGACTCCACACATTTACACACTGCGTGCCGTGATGCTATCTAGAACGTTCCAGCTACTTTAAATAGTCATTGGAACGTTCAGCCAACCAGCACAAAACAGCCCCCATCAAGATGGCCACAGAGGACCTTCTGATTATGCATCCTACATTGGGAAACAGTCATACACAAACAAGCATATGAATTTATAAACTAGTCAGCCTTAATTGCCTGTGCAAATAAAATCATAAACTCCCACTCATGTATCCCTCATATTTTCTATCTTTTTTCCTCCCTCTGCTGCAAGTGCAAAGAGGTGGCGAGATGTTCGTTCTGACTCACAGAATCCCAGCAGATCCTCCTGCACAGTGGAATGCAACAAGACATGGTGATTTACAGATAACTAAAGTAATTCCCCTTAAAACAAGTCCGGCTCGTGAGGGTTGAGGTTGTTGTTGTTTGGTCACTCGATGTGAAGAATTTGACAGTCTGGAAAAACAGACACAGTTTGTCAGGAAGAGGACGGGAAAAAGCGCTGCTGTGTTTTTTCCCCCTCGGCTTGACAGAAGTTCGAGGCTGATCTGCTGGTCTTTCCTTAAGGCTGTGCAGCTTGTCACGGACACGCTCTGAAAACCCCGTGGCCCTGTGTGGTCGCGTAAAACTCGATCCTTGACCTCTCAGTGGTGTACAGAATCGCCTGCAGGCGGGTCAGAGGTGTCCGTTCGCTCGCGGTGCTACGGCCTGTTAGAGGTGATACGTCAACCTCAGGGGACATCTTTGACCGAGTTACAGTGGGGGGAGAGAGCAGATCATCGTTTTGTCTTTTTAATTAACTTATTTTAGACATTAAATTTCACACACACACACAAGCTTGCTGTTTCAGTTTAAGTATCAGGTTTGTTCTCTCTTCAGGTTTATCAAAACCTTCATATTAAAATTTAGCCCTGAATTCTGAATGTGCATGTTTTGTCAGTTTTAGTTCTCAAGAAATATAAAATATAAATGTCATTTAAATTTTAATTGCTTCTCATGGTGTAAGAGCATTATAACATTAATATTGATATTATAATGTGATAATGGAACAGGCAAGGACAAGAGAATGTGTAAAATGTATAAATATGCAAATATGTGTAAATGTAAAATGTGTAAAAATGTAAACATTTACATTCCCTTAACAGCTAGATTAAGTTTCATTTTAAGGAACTCTGGGCCTGTGTCATAGCACTAAGAAACACAATATTTTGTTTGCTTGTGAAACATTGTCTTATGATTGTGAGTATTTGTTTGTATGCAGTCAAATTTGAAAGATAAAATATTTGAAGAAGGCTTTGCTGCTTGCACGCATGTCTCTTTCCATGATTATAAGCCTTTTTATTTGTTTTGCTAAATAAACTCGGGTTACTTAAAAGTCTAAAACATCAAACATGTTTCAGTTGTGTGAACCTTTTTATTTACCCAGTATTTTTATGTCTCTGTAATTCATTAGTTTTCCTAATTAATAAACTAAATGGCCATGACTTGATCCAGTACAAACGATGCCTTAAGCAAGAAGAGCATTTTGAATTCGGTTGAAGAAACATTAGATGGACCTTTTAAGCTCCCCAGAGAACATGTGCTGCCCATTGTCGTGTTCCATGACCGCTCATGTGGGACTGTTGTGGATGAATGCAGTAAACGCACAGGTGACTGGCTGTGTCTATCTTCTAAGCTTTTTGCTATTATCATTTCCAAAGGCTTATCAAAGGTCAGGGAATTTAAAGCAGAAGACATGGTGGAGAACCAAAAATGGCCAGACCAGACCTTGAATGGGAGATCTGGCAGAGCTGTTGGCAGGTCTCTAAAGCCTGCCTGAAAGATCCCAGACATGGGCTGTGTTCCAAAACCAAGCGAGCTGCCTTACAGTCTACTGCCTCCATAGGCAGGTGCCTTGCATCCCAGCCTCCCAGCTGAAATGGACCCACATAAGTGACCAGGTTTGAAATTTCTATACAAGCAGCAACTTTGTGCATTAAAGGTGCAGTAAGTGATTTCTGAGAAATGCTGTTGATATTTGAAGTCGACACTCAAACAAACACACCCCTCCCTTCATTGCTCTGCTGTTGCTGTGCAAACACTATTTTTGCGACACGCAGGACAGACATCTAGCAAATATTCACAGAATTGTTTGTTTGGGTTTATTTCAATTTTCAGCAACAATTCTCAGAAATGGCTTACTGCTTTTAAAGGCAGGGTAGGTGATCTTTCCCAGAAACATTTTTCTTATGCTGGTTGAAAATCTCTTCACATCCTGAAAGCAATCATTAAGTGGTGTAAATATTTAAATATCTTCTGTGAAAGGCGCAGGACCATAAAATGTTCAACCAATCATTGCATTTGGTCTGAATGCAATGAGAGGATGTCCTACCTGCCTGTCAAACTGGATTTGCATACCTCTGTGCACTATTGGAGGAGGCGTGGCTTTGGAGATCACTCTGAAGGAAGGGCAGGATCTTGCACTTTCAAAGCTTGGTTGCTATTGCTAGCATCTCTTAAATTGTCTACCCAACTTTTAAAGTACCATTCAACTCGGCTCACAGTTGATTTAAAGAGTCTGAAAATAGCATGCAGCTATTCTAATGATATACTAAGCAAAGATACTTGGTGCACAGAAGAATTGACTAAAATACACTTTTAATTTTTTTAATTAGGTTTAGCAGCATTATAATCAATATGCCTTTATTTGGCACACCATCATGGAGTGTGTTGTAGTTGTATGAGGTTGCCCTCTGTGTGAAGAATAATTATGTTCCCTTTAGGAACAGCCTTTGCATTAGGAGCACGCCTATGTGGCTTTAATATGCTGCCTACGTAGAGGGCTCTCTTGGATTTGGGATGGACTCATGGCGTCTTAAGCTCATGGGGGTTGTTATGTTAGCCAGATACTGGCATCTTCGAGTGCATGTTCGGCCTTTAGATGAGGGCCTCTTGAGGTTGTGCCATCTTGTATCGAAAGATTCTGACACTACTTCCACCACAAGGATACTTCATTCTGGAAAGTGGAGTAGATCTTGTCAATGGTGTCAGTTAAAAGGCTTCAGCTCTGTAAAATATTTCTTCAGCGTTATTGTTTCTCTTCGCAGCTGCCAGGTGAAGTCCATGAGTGTTTTTTTTTGGCTGCTGTTCTAGTAGAGTGTAGTCAAATTGAGAACAGGATAATGGTTCATGCCCTTTGTTGTCAGTCCTTTAGAGATTTTAGAATTGCTTCGTGATTTCCTTAATAATTCACTGATAGAATATGCAAATGATTTCCGGTCCCAAATATCATCTATTTGCCAGTTTCAGCATTATTCTTTTTTGTTTATCCACATGACTGAGCCAGCGTGTGTGTGCTTCCAGTTTGAAACTGCATTGTCCTCCTATATCTATATTTTTTCTTTTGGGGTCAGCCCTTTTATAAGAGCCCATGATTTCAAAATGAGGGTTTTGTGGCTTTTAGTCCACATGTGTTAGCTTTGAAGCCATCTATACTATAATACGCTATAGTGTAATGTTGACAAAATTCACCTTTAGCAGATATATATACGCCTTTAAAATTGATAGTCTTTCTCTTCAGGGAAAACTGAGCTGAAATATTGATGACTCATCCTGCACTACACAGATTGTCCAATCAGATGCTCTGTAGAATAAAAGTGCCCCTCCCAGCTGTAAAATGGTTCATAGCTGTGATGTACTGTGTCATTTAATTTGTGCAATCCAAAATTCTTGTTTCAATAGGAAATATGCCAGTGCAGGAAAGAATTGCCAAAACCAATTCACAGGGTCTTTAAAAGCATATCAAAAGCATGTCCAGTGCCTGGAGGTGAAGTACGTAACTTCTGCAGCACAAAGACTGACTGTTTAATGTGTGGTAATCGCTTACAGCACCTTTAAGAAGTCTGACTGACATGTTATTTGCCTGTTTTAAGATCAAAGAGGCATACTTTGTCAAAAGAGCACTAGACCAATGGACTGAGGGCATAATTGCTTTTCTGCAGTTAATCCTGCGCGTTTTCTTCAGTTCTGGTAAAAAACAAAACTGCAAAACGAAAGGGAAAAATTTTGTCATTAATGACATTTAATGACCATCACGTCAGTCCAAATCTGTATGACTTTTTTCTTCTGTGAAACACAAAGAGCCAGCCAGTCTGTACCATACAATAACAGCGAGGGAGAACTGGCTCTGTCAAGATGACTTTGTCCGAAAGACAAAAAAGAACCATGAACGAATCATAATAGGTGACTCGTGTTGTATTAATGTCTTCTGAAGTTATTCTAAAGCTTTGTGTGAGAAACGGAGCAAAATTTAAGAACTCATTTGCTCTAAAATCTTGACATTAACTCTAGCTCTCTCTGATCCATTCATGAGAGAAGTACCAGTGTCTGATTCATGACTGACATCATATGACTTATAATGTCAATATAAATATATTAAAATATACTTAAAATAAATCATTTGGACCACTTTTGTTTTTTTTTTTTTGGTAATTTTGCTACATGAAAGTGTGACCAGGACATTCTGTTTCACTGAATAAAAAGTAATTAGGATTAAAAATAAGGATATTGTTTTTAGTGAACTGCTCCTTTAAACCAATCATTAATTCAATACATTTTATTTCTAATTTTGATTCTGTTTTTATCAGTTTGTTCATAATACTTCTAACATCAGAAGAGGCATTGGAAAGATACAAGCATCAGAAAGCATCTTTCTCCTGTTTGCATTAATGGGTTTATCTTGCATTACCAACCGTATGATAATTACAAACTACAGCAGTCGAGGGAGCAGAAGAGAAAACCAGCTGGTAAAATGTTAAGATTCTATTAGAGGGATGGATGCTTTAAGATAAGCATCGTTCACTGTTTAGATCCTTTAATGTTTACAATGAGGGATGAGGGACGGCAGCATATGTAAGCTCAAGTCTTTTTGTTCCAAAATGTAGGCGCCGCATAAGCTCTGCCTTCTGCTATGGATTTCACTACTATTGCTAGTGATAAAACACCCACATTTTGTGACTGTAGGGGGTGCAAAAGGCTATGAGACATAGGAGATCTCTCAGGTGCTGAGGGCTAGATGGTTTAAAGCTTTACATGTCAGTAACAGGTTTTCAGCAGTCAATGAAAAGCTAAACAACAAGCTGTACTGCAGAGTGGATTAAAAACACTGTATGCACACGTTCATTTCTGGTAAGAACTTCTGCCGCTGCTGTTTAGACCAGCTGAAGTTTGCGTACGGATACAAAGAGGCGTCATACCTGCCATGCACTGCAATGATGCAAACAAGCTGAAGTTCTGAATGCATTAACACATGTCCCACATCAAATATGGAAAGCATGTTTCTCATCTTGGCTTTATAAAGCTGTCCTTTAAACATTATTAATGTGGCATTTCAAAAGGTGCAGTCAGTATTTTTTAATGTTAGGGATCATTAATTAATCACTGGAGTTTAAATGAAGCATTAGACAAACAAAAGTTTGCGGGTGGTTTCGTGCATTTCTCAATATCTGTTACTTGTTGTCAGAACTCTTCAGACGGGTCAGCGCAACAGCTGCGTCTGTGGACTAAACCGCAGATCAGTTTGTCATTGTTTTTTGCATACAAAATGCATTCAGTGTCCGCCAAAATTCATGAAATGTTTTCTCACTCAAATTAGCAAAACTCTGTATCTACAGGCCATTTGCACACATTTGCATACATTTTTCAAAATTGTAGACCTCAGTATCACCAGAGAGAGCAAACAGTAAAGAAAGCAAAGTTGAATAGCACTGTGTGGATACAATATGTTGTATAGGTATAAATGTGTGTGTGGATACAGTATGTAAAGGTGTAGATGTGTGTAGACAGTGTTTTGTTTAACAGCATTAGTGTTATAGGGACTAATTAGAGGTGCTATAGGGACTATACACCTTCAGTGCAAATTTTGTTTATGCCAAAACACTGTATTATAATCTCATAATTCTAACAATATTTAGTTTTTAGAGAAATTAATATGAGTGACATTGTTTCAGGTTGGTGTGATTATAATGTTATGAGAGCTTTCCTGCAGCTCAACTGAAGGTTGTGGGTTCGATTGCCAGGGAACACACATACTGATAAAATGTATAACCTGAATGCAATGTGAGTCGCTGTGGATAGAACCGTCTGCCAAAAGCATAAATGTAAATGTATGTATACTGGAGTGAGCTGATTTTGGGACATGCATAAAGTGCTTTGATAGTTTTGGTGCATTTTGTAAAAGTATCTGGTGTGTTAAGCTGCATGTTGGAAAAAGCTGTGTTAAGAGTTTAAAAAGTGTCAACTGTGTTAAGAGTTTGAAAAGTAAGTGTGCTGGGACTTGCGAAATGTGTGAAAACTGTAATTTTTTTAGTGAAAAGTGAGTGATATTCAGCTGATCATGTGATCACAACCCAGGGCGGTCACTCAGTATAAAATAAATCTGCTTTCTCTACACTAATAACATGACAGGATTCTGCATCTCATGTAAGCGTACATGATTTGACACATTTTTGAAAAGTGCTTTTCTTTTCTTTGTGCAAAACTTTTTAATGAGGGCAAAACTGGGTTCATCTTTAAATCCCTGTCAGTTGTGACACGAAAAACTGTAGTACAAGAAATCATCAAAACAAAAGATTGTGCTCATGTACGTAGTACATTCAGATGTTATTTATAGGTTCAGTGACTCACACCTTTATTAGAGAAAATTGCTGTTCATCTGGTCTATAAAGGTTTAAACACGGCCGTGTGTAAGTTCTCAGATGCTGTTCTCCAGCCTTTCTGAAGAATATTATAATCTATAACATCAAATGTAGTGGTGAGGTCTACAAGCACAGATATATACAAGCACAGAAATACATCCACAGTCAAAAGTAATTACGTTGCTCTGACAGGTGCTGTCTGTCTCTGTACTGTGACAAGACCTAAATCCTGAAGGGCTTAATGAACATTGTTCTGCTGGAAGGAGCACAGAAGAGCCAAGAGGACAAAGCTCTATATATATATATATATATATATATATATATATATATATATATAAGTTTTGCTGCTCATCTGGTCTATAACTGTTTAAACACGGCCGTGTGTAAGTTCTCAGATGCTGTTCTATGCAAATATATCTATATATTAATTATATATATATATTAGTCTGTGCTCTTATAGATTATATTTATAGCTATATATAGTCTATAAGAGCACAGATATATACGTGTGGATGGATGGATCTGAACTGAATGTGCATATATAGGGTCCACAATTCTATCAAATCTAAAATGTAAACGATTTTGAGGAGTTCTTAGTATTTGCTATGGCTCGGGTTTGCTTGATTGACAGCATGCATGCTGGCACGGACTGCAAATGTTTGTGCAAAATCATGATGCGTGTTACTCACCATGATTTGAGTGTTCCAGAAAGCGCCTGTGATTCATTTGATGTGGGGAAATCTGGCTTTTTCTACAAAGAAGTTAATTTTCTTTCGCTGTTATATTGTGTTGGTTATTTGATTAGGTTTCCCAGATGTTTAATGTGGTCTCAGACTTTCTGATGTGTGTCGTTCATAAGAAATTACTAAACAAGTTGTAAAAATAAAACCCACTCATATAACAGGTCAGGTGTGATTATTATTTTTGGTCCACTGTTGTCTTAATACAAAACAAATCATGTACAAGTAAACACAATATGGATCAATGTTGTAGTGAGTAATGTACGCCACTCGCTCACCTCGCTCTCGTTAATTACATCTGACTTTGTTCCCTTCGTCAACATGTCAATAATCCTGCAATGACGATAATAATTCTGCTCACATACTGTCCTCTTTGCATTTCTTTCACATAATAATCAAATAATCAAATCAACATTAGGACCCATCGTATCTGTAGCATCAAAAACGTCTCTGTTATATCTGATCTGTTAGAGATACTCAAAAGTACTTATTAAGCATACGTCTTGTTTCAGTTACCTTCAACGAATTTAGCTAGCTGTATTTGTTAACTCTTTGTGTGTTGTGGTTCGATATGCATATTAAAGGATACAGTAATACATTTTTTTCCATTTATTCTGCTTAATGTTTTTTGTTACTGTCCCTTTAAGAGCAGGTGCCAAGAACAGTACAAGGTTTGGCGAATGTTCCAGACCTTTTTCAAAAACTTTATTCACATTTTATTGAGGTAACGAGGAAGCAGACACTAGTATTCTGTGAGATAGTCGGTAAATGTCTGAACCGTGAATAAGCTTCAGTGAGGTGTAAATGTGGGTGGCAGTGGTGGTAATGTGAAGTGGGTGGCTAATGTTAAGATTCTGGATCGAGTCTTACTTGCAACACCATTCCAGTAGATGCTCTTTTTGGGTTTCGAGAATGACGGTGTGTTTTCACAGTACGTAGCCTTTATTTCAAAAGATTCAAAAGGAAATTTGGGTTTCTCATGACATGACTCCTTTAAAGAAGACTCGCTGTCCAATCTCTGTTCTTTTCCTGTCACGACTGATGAATGAATTATGGTAATAAATGTATTTATATGTTGCCTGACAAAATAAGAATCAAAGTGACAGGGTATAATTAATTAATTGGTGTAGTGAGTTAGTTGGCCTTACTCGTGTTGCTTGTGTGTGTTTATATGAGTGAGAGAAAGTGAACGTGTTAATTAGCTTTAACACAGAATGATAGACCATGTGTCTGCGCCATGTTCCTTTTTTGGCCCGAATGGCAAGCTTGACCTCTAGCTGAGGGCTGCGCTAATGGGCCAGTTGCACACAGCAGATGTGTGCTGGGAGCATGTGTGCCAGTGTGGACTCTGTCCAGCTCGACAGGCGGGGAGAAATGACAATGCAAGTCACTGACATCATTTATGAGACCATTAAACCTTCATTCCACTGTGATAATGACATGTGATGTAGCAGAGGACGAAGGCCTTTTTGACATGAAGATGTGTGTTCTGCTAAACCTTTGGCTTAATGTATACAGACATACTCTCAAGGACGGATAATAAATGGACAAATATGGATTAACCAGAATAAGCAGAGTATGTTTGGCAGGGCTGTGTTTCTTAAAGGCACAGTACACACAAAAATTCGTTAACTCACTGTCATGGTTTTCTAAACCCCATGACTTCTTTTTATGTGAAATGAAAGACGCATTTACTTTAATTGTGTGGAAAAAAGCATTAGCCTTCACTTTATTTTTACTTTGTGTTCTACAGAAGTCAGTTGGTCAGTCATGAGGTGAGGGCAAGTAAATGATAAGTTTTTTTATTTTGGGGTGCGCCATCTCTTTAAATTTGAGGTTTAGAAAAGAGAAAATTTCAATAAAGAGACGAAAAGAAAATACAAGAGATAATAAAGAAGCAGATTCTGTGGGCTGATAACAGGAAGAGTGTGGCTTGGTGGTAAGCCGTGATCTAACAAAAGGGTTAAACACACAAAATTGTGATGAGGATCTTGGGGCGGGTGACATGCAGAAAAAATGGTGGATGTCTGAAATGAGTTAGTAATGTTCTCAGCCAGTTCTCTCCCCTCCTGTGGAGAGAGACCTTTGGTGAATATTGAGTGATGCTAATGTCAGCCTGCTTCCAAAAGTCATTCTCATTTTCCATCGACCAAAGCAAGAAAAACAATTCTGGCTGACCAGCAGAGCAGGCAGTAATGAAGCAGGCACAACAAATTAGAGCTGAAATGAAATAAAGGTGATTACATAAAGCAAACGTGTGGGAGCTGAACACTTTGTTTGTAGATTTGGTGCAGTAGAGAAAGGTGGAAAATGGGAACGCTGAAAGCTCTTAGGTATTCGTTTTTCTTTTAACACATCATCAGTATTTTCAGAATGCTCCTTCAGAGGATGGTGTGCTCCAGAACAATGCCCGAATTGTTTATTCTGCATTGCAGTGTCAGTGGCAGCCGGCAATGATTCTGTGAATGGACATTGAATAAAATGGGCATTTATTGCCATGGTTACAACTAAAGCCTCGGCTCTCTGTGTTGTGTGATGGAGAACTGCTGGTTCAGATCTGAAGAGAGAAGTCTCTTGAACAGTGGAGTGTTAGGGCTCATTAATTACTGCAAAAATCAGTTACGCCTGGCCAAGTCACACATCTGTTCGACACTTTTGCCTACCGCTGTCTAATGCACCACTGATCTCGGAACGCAAACTTTCACGTATAATGATCCACATGTTCTGCTGCCTCTCTCGTTCCTTTACTCTTGGTTTCTTTCTGTCTAGGTAATCTGATTTCCCTCTGTGCCTCTGTAGCCTCGGTTTATTAAGACTTAAAATAAAGGGCATCAATTTGTGTGTGCTGTTCGTTGGTATATTGCATGTGGTTATATAACTTATAAAAAGTGGAAAATAATTATATTATATAAAAATTATTATAGGGTCCCTGACAGAAAAAGGAACTCCCCTGTTATCTATCCTCTTGACAAATGAAGGATTGACTGACACAAAGGAATTTATTATTTTTTATTTTAGAGTCCAGTTTAAGATGTTTTGCTCGACATATTTTGAATAAAAACTGCAAAAGCTCACAAAAACATTTGTATCAGCAATCCATATTCTCATCAATACAATGTAAAAAAATCTAAGTTTTTACTTTGGTTTTAACTAAGTTTACCTCTCATTTTACAGTTTTAAAACGTTATAAATGAAATTACAAAATAGACTTTAAATTTACATTTCTAATGTAAAATATCTGTTGCTGTTAAAAATAGCTGTAATTTTTTTTACAGTGTGTATATGCTTCATTCACTTGAATCAGCTTATACCTGCATTTCAGTGGTAGTATTTTGTTCAACCTTTTTTAGAAATGACTTTCAGGCTTGATGAATCATTTTGCTTGTGTGTGGAGGAACGGCAGGTTCATTAACACTGCAAAATCAGACACTCTGCATGTTTTCATACACGTAAACATTTGTAGAAACAGGCCTGGGTTATTTTCGTCTCTGTGTCACTCTGTGAGCTTTCAAATAGAAAAGCTCCCTGGACAACCATCTCATATGAGGAGCGAAAAGCCATCTAAGTTCATTTATACCCGAGTGGCATTCACTTGAAGCACTTGAGAGAGACATATTTTAAATATAACTGTGTGAGTGTTTGACTGAGAATTACAAGCTTGAGGTTTGTAATATTTGCCTGCTATCATCTTCTATTTGATGTGCACACTGAACGTCCCTTTATAGACTTACCCACAGAATGTAATATGTGCTGGTAATGCTAACTACCCAGCTAACAGTTTTAGGTTGCAGGAATGTTATTGTTCCTAATGTTTCCATTACATAACAAAAATGTTATTTTGAAATTTCTAGGAGCATTCAAAAACGTCCAGTTTTTAAGACGTTGTATCAACGTTATTGTGTGGTAATAGGGCACATTATTTAAATGTCTTTTTAAATTCTGTAACCTTTCTTAAACGTTCTACTAACAACTTAGAAATAACGTTTTTGATATATATTAAATATATGTTATATATATCAAATATATATATATGTTAATCAAACATTCTACCAACGTCACTGCAATAATGCTTCTTAATAATTTTAAGCGTTCTGAGAACGTTCCCTGTTAGCTGGGTATAGAGTATTTTGGCATAACGTCTGTTGAAAAATGTTCACCTGCTGGTGTCGGCACAGTGAGAACAGAAGGATTTAGTGTTGTTATGGTTTTAACTCTTTATACACTGATTGAATGTAAACATGAGTGTTATGCCGTATATACACTGATCATATGTTCATAATTAAGTCACTCTAATTATATGGTACATGCATGGTAACGCTGAATTGAATTATGAAAGGAGAGAAACAGATTAACAGGGGAACTCTTTTAATAACTGTAATGGAGTTCTGAAGCGCAGCCATCAGTTCTGTGCTGTTCAGGACAAAAATAACATGTTTCACTAGAAGTCTGTTCAGTTTGCTTTTGGCAACACTGTGCTTTTTAAATGTGCTAAAAACAGCTGTCTAAAATTAAAGTTGGGATTTTCTCACTGGTAGAGGTTTGATTAACACTATTTCTGTCACAGCTGGGTAAGCTGTGAAATCCTGTTTCTCGTGAAATGCGGGAGTTTGGGAAGCGTCCCTGTGCTGCAGTGTTGTGTGGTCTTGTGTGGTACCTGGATAAAGGTGCTACAGCATCTTTTACATTACAATTTACACACACCTTTATTTTTGTTGATTTTGGTGGATTGGTATGGTGAAAGGGTTGACAAAGATCAAAAAATAAACAGTGACATTGTCAAATGCTTGGAACATGTGGAAAGTACGTTCCAATGTGACACGCTCACAATACAATATGTGGGGTGAAAAGAGATTGCATGTGTAGGGTATTTATGTGGCTTGTTTCAATCCTGGGCCCGGCTGATCTAAAGCCTCCTTTTCATTAGATGGGAGTACAATTTGTGGTTTCTTTTGTCTTTTTCCTTTTGGTTTTGGTCTTTCAGAGACCAAATTTTGGGTGAGTGCAGTGCTACTCTTTGATCAGTGAAAATAACAAGCCATGATTTGGACATCAAGCAGCGCCTGAAGGTGTTGTGAAGAAAATCATTATCCTCTTCTTTTCGCAGATCTGTTGGAATGGAATACAGGTGTTGAGTGAACTTAAAGTGGCGTTTATTGGTAAAAAACCAGATAGTAAATGCGAATGTGCACATGGCAGCAATTATGATGCTGTTGGTGGGCTTATGATTGATGGTGGGGTGAATACATCCCTGAAATACCAGCAAATGCCACGAGCCCCTCAGATGCATCAAAACAACTTATCTGATCATGGGAAATGGGCAAAGTGGGGATCTGTCGAGTCTGAAAGTGTTTTTAAAAGCCGTCTTTTGTCAAGCAGTCTGAAAGAAATACTGTGTACTGCACACAAAAATCGTGAATTCAAGTTCAAAACGTTGCTAATTCCACAAATTGTTCTGTAGTTGTTCTAGCATACAAGTAAACTTAATCTGAAAGTTATTCAGACTAAATGTTTTGTATGTGGGGACAAAAGTTAAGGTTTAAAGTTTAAAATGTTACTTTAATTCTGCATTTAATATTTATTGTTTTTACGTTTATTATATACATATTTATTATATATAGTCTAATATATATATAGTGCAAGATTAAATGTTCGTCCAATCATTACATTTGGACCAGTGGAAGAGGGGGCATGGCTTTGAAGAACCCTGTGAAAGGAGGGCAGGGTCTTATGCTTTTAAAGCCAGTTGGTATTGCTAGCCTCTCCCCACCTTTATTTTTGCAAAGGGAAAAATAGGAATATACCACAGCTGTTATAGAACTGATTACACAACTGCCACATTTAACACGTGTGTGTGTGTTTTCTTACCGTAGTCAAATATTATTGCAAATTATTGGTTAATCACAATTATTAGCATCAATGACATCAATTTTCAAAATGTTATTTTTAATTTGGACAAGGCACAGTACATTGGCATGTGAATATAAATCAGGGCCAACAGGCAAAACAGATATATTCACAGACAACACAGATGGAATCTGTTCACCTCAGGGGTTCCACCTCTTCTTCATGTTATTTAGGCCACTCCTCCATATATGCAATATATGTCTGTTCTGTTAAAGGTAGGAGACGATTTCAGAGAGACTAGCAACAGCAAGCTAGCCTTGAAAGCACAAGATCCCGCCCCCCTTTTCAGAGTGCTCTTCGAAGCCACGCCTCCTCCAAAACACACAAACATGCTGACGGGCTGCGTGAAGGTTTAATGTTGTATGATGCATAAACAGCTACAGTTGAGTTATAAGAACATATTACTGTTAAATGACAGAGACCCCTGGGTGACCAGTTTTGTAACGTTTATATTCAGTCAATTAGTCTGAATGAGGGATATTATAATAGTATTAATGTTTACTGCCTGCTTTAAAAACAACAGCCAGACTTTACAGCAGTTTGGCTAGCCAATCGTTATGTATGTGTGAAGTCGCACACAGCAGTGCGGTCAACTGTGTGAGTGTGGTTTGGGTTGGTTTGTGTCAATTCAGGACAGAGCTAGTAAAAAACACAGTCTCTCTCCATCCCTTCCTCCCTTTCTCTCGCTCTCTCTCTCTGCGTGTATGTGTACTGTACCCTCACATAAAGCTGCTTTCAAGAGAAGACATGTGGCTCCAGGTATCTAGCTGTGAATTCAGGGACACCGTTAGTTTCACTCTGTGGTTTTCATGCATCGTCCCTAATCTGCAGAGAACAATCATTAGCAATTTATGTCGAGCTTTATGAATGGTTATGACTGTAGACTACATAAACTGTGCCATAAAAAGTTCGGCTAGAGCTGTTTTCTGCATTAATGACCATTTAATGGTTCTCCTCCTACCTTCTCCAATTTGTATTCTACTCGTGGGGTGCCGTATGTGTTCTAGGTTTCTCAGCCCCTCCCACCTCTTCCCTTTGCGAATCCCACCCCCCTCTCCTCTAACGCTCCACTTGTCTGCTGAATGGCAGGCTGTTTTTTTTTTACATGGGCCCATTAAGCTCTGGAATTCCACTTTGCTAGTGAACCAAATCTCTGTCTCCGGTCTCCAAAGTCTTTCCCTACGGACCGTCCTGCAAATATACAAGATGGTTTGTGTCACCGCAGCGTCCTGCTCTCTCAGATGCTAAAACGCTGTGGTCCGACCGCAGATCTCACATCGTGACATCCTGTGAACCCTGTGCTCTAGAGGCCATTGGTTCCTGTCTCTCTTCTTCAAAATATCACTTTAATTAATCCAGAACAGAAGAGGTTTAATATGCACGTCTTTGCTTTGGAATATAAATGCATATGAACGAAAAAACTGAGAGCGTATTGTAGTCCTTTGTGTAAGGAGTATAATATACATGATTGATTTACACGTAATGCATGCATATTTAAAGAGGATTTATATCTGTGATATGTGATGTTTCAAAATGAAGGTTTGTTCATTTCGTTATGAACAGAGACTTTTCTGTGCAGCCTGTTGGAATGGTTGGTGTATGAATCTGTTCTGATTCAACCCCTCACATTTTGCAGCTAAATTTACCTCTGATATGCAGTTTCATTGGTGATGTAAGGTTAAGAGCTGGGCTAAAGTTAGTCTCAATCTCAAACGGCACACTTATGCTCCACCCACAGTCTCTTCACTAGCCTTCTGATGCATATTGCACACACAAACGGAAATGCACTTGTGAAACTGCAACGGTGTGCCAGGAAACAAGGTACTGGGTTGAAGCTCAGTGCTTGTGATGTTAAAACTTTTACAACATAGTTTTTTGGAGGCATCTACCCAACTAACAATTTTATGTTGTAAGAAGGTTTCCATTAAGTAATAAAAATGTTAAAAATGTTTTTTGGAAAGTTCTGGGAAGGTGTAAAACGTCCAGTTTTTTTGACATTGTTCTAACATTGCTTGGTTACAAGAACGTTATTCAAACTTTTCTGTAACATTTTTATAAAGTTCCACTAATAATTTAAGAATAACATTTTTTATGATGTATAATGTTAAAAAGTTCTACTAATGTTACTGCAAGAACATTTTTATTAACTTTGTGAGAACTTTTAGAAAACATTAGCCAGTGTTCTGAGAACGTTCCCTGTTAGCTGGGTGGATATTCCTGAGAACTGTAGTTTTATATTATTGTGTCATCCCCCATTCCGGTTTTACCCACTCCGCTTCAGTTAAACTAGCTGTGATTGGTTGCTTCACATGTCAGTCAGATTGTTTTCCTATTTTGGTGGACCAAACTTTATCCCACAAGTCAAAAGTATAATCAGGGTTAGAGTTTTGACTGACATATGTGTGAGAGTGAGATCATTTAGCACCTTGTGGAACTGTATTGATATTTGAGGACTTAATATTTGAGGACATTTCATTCCTTTACACCAAGTCCATTTGGTCCATTTCCCTCCCAGTTTTACACTGGTATATAAACTGATACACACATCAAAACTGTCGGTATGATCTGTCCTCCTCTGTGTTCTTACCTCCCTACTAGATGTCAAAGGCACTGAACATCAGATGCTTTTTTTATCCTTGTGTGTGTGTGTTTGGTTTTTTTTTTTTTTTTGTTGCAGCTGCAACAAGATTTAAAATGTTCATCAAATTTAGTTTTTCTTTTCAAATTGAGCTTGTAATTGTTTTACGTTGTTTTGTTGCCAGATGCATATATTTTACTCCTCATTTCATACGGAGTGACTGACTAACAGAATAACTAACCAGGAAACTAAACACAGCTTGTGTAGTTAAAATGTAATTAAACGCATTCACGCCGTCAATGAAAAATGGGGCTCTTTTGTGAGCGTCTCTGTGTGCGCGTGTGGAGTTGACCAAGTGAAACAGGGTACTTACAGATGTAATCATTTATATGCAAATCATCACAAGAATTTCCAGTAATGAGATGACATTGTGCAAAAGAACAAAAATGACCCTGATGCAAAAAAAATCAGGGTGTACTCGGAGAGTATTTAATTAATGCAATCAAAGAGCTGGGAGGTAGATCAGCTGGATGATGAATATGCTGTTGCATCACACTGGACCTGGAGTTAAAAAAATGCCATTTTTTCCTCTCAGTAGAACATTAGGTAAAGGTTGTGTTGCTTGAAGCCTAAGGGCATTCACGATTTCATTTCAATGCATATTGTACTCCTTTTTCTCTTTTTCCTGCTCATATTAATAATGTAGGAAGGATTCATCCATGGTGACCTTGCTGTTGCTATGTATGTCTTCTCCCAGTTTAGCTTCTTGTTCAAAGATGTGGAGCTCAGCAGTGAGTTTGGTGACAGTGCCTTATGGGCATACTGTAAATCAGGGACATACGGAGTGTGGCAATGAACTACATGTGAGAAATGCTCTGGCCTCGTACGGTTCAGGTTACAGAGTTTTATGTGTTGTATGTTGAGCCTGCATTTTAAAGGGACAGTACACTCAAAATTAAAAACTGTGCCAGGCAAGAAAGACATCCTGTCATTTTATTCGGATCGACTACAATGATTGGGTGAGCATTTTATGGTCCTGCACCTTCCAGAGAAGACATTTAAATATGTAAAATTATTTATACTAGTTTACTTAGTGATTGCTATTAGGATGTGAAGAGACTTTCAACCAGCATAACAAAAAATGTTTCTGGAACAAATCACCTACCCTGCCTTTAAGTACTGTATTCGCCCTCAGGACATTTCAAACCTGTATGCTGTTGTATTTCTGTGAAACACATGCCATGCACTCTGAGGTGCCTTCAAGATGGAATAAATTCTGTGAATTATTTTGAATATTTCCATCTTTCGTCTGTATTATTCATCTCTCATCTATCATCTTCTGTTCTCTGACACAAGCTGTTCGGATAATTTTGTCAAAACTGAGTGTCTAGCCGCGATACGGCTCTCCCGCGTGACGCCGGCGATCTCGGTTATCACACTTGCAGTTGCTCCTTTGTTTGCGCTAAGAAGTGTTGACTCATTATCTCCTGCATGCAAAGTATGAAGGCAGCGGTTAGAAACGGACAGCAGTAGGAAGAATGGTTGCCTGGGGCTGCTATCGGCGCTTCTAAAGCTCCTTGTGCTTTTACGACCCTGTGAAGCCGACCATTCTTCATCATTATCAGTGGTTGTTAAGAGGCAAGCTCATCTGTATGCTCCTCGTTCGATGCGCGGCTTGCTCACACAGCATGCATTGACATTCAAGTCCAAGTGTGGCTCAACTACAAAAACGCAGCCCAGTGCTACGAGACCAACACCATGTGCCCATAGATTTCAGATCTTTTAAGATGCGTTCTATGTTTGCCTGTTTTTCTGTTTTTCAGGGGTCATGACATGAAGAATCAAATTTAGAGGTCTTGGTATCATTAATATATCATTAATACAATTAATATCATCAATGCATCCTCATATCTTAAACCATTTATGTATTCGCTCTTCAGAAAAAAACAACAAATGTGAAATGGCTGGATTTGTGACATCACAAGGTAGATTTTTTTGTATGATCTTCCTCAGAGCAAGATAATAACGTTGGGCTCCACCCACGGTTGTTCAGTCGCAGAGAAGCAGAAACAGTCCTCGCCTGACAGAACAACATCACAGCAACATCCTCTTTGTTTAATATTAATCACTACGACATCGCACAGCAGGCTGAGGAGAATACTTTAGAGGAGGCCAAAGATCCGAAGGCCTTGTTATGCTCACAATGCGATTGTGATAGATGCAAGTCAAATGCTGTGCTGTTCCTCGCTGCAGAAATCAAACATATTTGCAAAATCAAATTCAAGATGTTAGCCAATCATACACGTTGACAATTGCACCTAAAGGTTCTTAAAAGGGGAACACTCACACACATTTTTTTAATCGCAGGACTAAAAACGGTGGAAAACATTCAAAATAAAGTCATTTATGCCTATGGCCAAAAAACTTCAGCAGTATTATAATTACACCTCAGGGAGCAAAATAAAATTGAAAATGTCATGACCCTTTTAAGAAAACTGCAACGTTGTTTATTTATTATGATAGTAATGCTGGTGGCTATAGTACTGTGTGTTTCACAGTATATAGGACCAGCCAAGCTGTAGCACTTGCAGACAGTGCCCACTTAGCTTGGAAGTGGTAAAATGGTACTCTGGTCTGATTACAGACAGAAGCAATCTGACTGTTAAGCCCTTTAAAGCAGGAGTCTGCAGTGCTGTTTTCATCCAATCATGATAAATGATTTATTGCCCAACAGACAGCCTGCGCTGTAAAGCACAACTACAGCGGGCTCTTATTTCTTACTCCAGAAGCTGGCATGACGCATGTCCTAGACAGCAGGCTTTCTCCAAAGGTAGCGACTCAGCAAAGTGATGTCAACCAGAACACAGTCTTATTTCCTTTCTACACTGTGTGCTGTTACTTAATGCTGCTATGGGCCAAAAATGAACTAATTATATGCTAATGAAGCTGTCAGAGCAAAGCTTCACAATGGCCACAAAATTCCTTGGCCTTAAATGACAATATATCAAAGTAAGTGACATTGATTTAAAAGGAATATAGCAAGAATGCTTTTCAAGCAAAACTTTCACAAAAAGATATTTTGGTAGCTGGTTATTAAAAAAAAATTGATTTTAAAGTATTTGGTTGGGTTAGCAGATCTTGTATGTTGTTCATGTAATCAACACTCTGCCTGTACCTGAGCTAAACTGACTTCATATTCTGCATCCACTAAAAATGTCCTTCAAGCCAATTGGATAAATGTAATTTGCAAAAAACAAAGGCCTCAGAAATCATGAAGTTACTTTGGAGAAAAGCTCAAGCATCATGTGGTTTACAGATGACACTTGTCTTAATACTGTATGCTATTCATCAAAACATTTATGCATTTGACAGACACATTTGTCCAAAACGACTTGCAGTACTTTCAAGGTATACATTACATTACAGGAACTACTATCTGTAAAATACTTCTGTAAAATAGAAGAAAAACATGTTTTATCCTTTTACTATTTTCACTCTCGTCATGTGAATTTGGGAACTTGCTGTGTGAGAGAGTGTGATGTGTGTGTATGTGTGTGAACGGCTGCAGAATGCACACTGTGCCGTCTCTGATTGATAGAGTGTGAGGTGGAGCAGCCTGTTTGGCGACACCCATCTAACAGATTCATGAGTCAATTGCATGCCCGCAAATAACTCTGGCCCGCAGCATTTCTGCAGGAAAAAACGCCCGCAGGAGGTGACACCCTGCCCAGGATGAAATAAAGGCAGGCCCGCCCTGCAGACAGAAATCCCATGAGCCCTGTCGGAGCTGCCATTGTGCTCTTTTAAAGGTGAATTTAAAGCCTGACCTCTGGAACAGTAAAGGTTAAGTAGAATCCGCTGTGAGGCCATATACCATGTGTTGTATGTGTGTGTGGGGGGGGTATGATGCGCGGTGTCATAACACCCTCCCTCCCCACCCCACTTTCCATCCCTTCTCATATGAAATACACTCAGCCTTTCCTCTGGTCCAGGGAGGGGAAAAAATCACACCACATCAATATCGAACGGAGGGAAGATTGTATTTTAAAATTCAATTTACTGGAGCAGAATGAGGTGAAAACGTGTCGGCCGGCTTTCGCTGACCCGATAAGCGGATGGCAGCCTCACCGGTGCAATGAGGTCACACTGCGATGGGGCGGGGCGGACGGAGGGGCGTGGCACCTGCCCGGGCCTGTACGTGATATGTGGCACTACCTTTTAAAAGCCTTCTCATATTTTATTAGTTCTCCACCAAATGAGCAAACATTTTGCTTCAGATATAAATGTGAAAGATGGGTAAAAGAGGTCCTATCATGATTTTTAATCTCATTTTTCTGTAAACTGTAACATTCAAAACTTCCTCTTCCTTTTCAAAAAGAAAATGCATTTGAGCACGACTACCGACATTTTCACATTAAATAAACAAATAGGTGTCCATAGTCATCCGTCCAATCACAGTGAGGTAAATGGAGGAAGTAGGATAGGTTCTGTCATTCCTAACACCAGAAGGGGTGACAGTATGAACAGAATGTGGGAAAGTCTGTCAAATCTTGTGTTATTTCTGGCTGTGTGTAGCATGTGCCTCTCTGCACGTCCTTCTGAAGAATCGCACTGTTAGATGCGAGCAGCTGAAGGTTACTTTTAACGAGATCCTTGATCATTTCTGTATGATCTCAGTTTGAGTGGCACATTTCAACATTGTTTTGTGAACTTGTCACAATGTCAAGCAGGCTTTGCAAAGAGCTGTTATTGAAGGCTGGGGCAGTTAAAACTCTGTCCGTCTCACGAGAAAGGTGCGGTAAAGCCTGCATGTCATTTCACATGCTAAAAACAGCATTTTGCAGAAGCATCTTAAAGGAACAGTTTTAAAAATTTGTCCATTTACTCACCCTCATATCATTCACAAGCTACATTACTTTGGTATTCTGTGGAACACAAAAGAAGATATTTTGAAAAATGTCTCAGTGGTTTTGTGTCCATACAATGGAAGTCAATGGGTGGCACTGTTGTTTGATTATTAACATACCTCAAAATATTTATTTTGGGTTCCTCAGAGGCAAAAAAAAGTAAATACATGTTTGGCATGACATGGAGGTGAGTAAATGATGGATGAATTTAAATGTTTGGGTGAATTGTCCCTTTAAACACACAGCAGCAAAAATTCTGCCTGTTTACTTCTAAGGGACAGAAAGAGGTTGGGAAACGGTTATAGACAGTGAAAGTACTGAGACATTAGGAAATATAGAAACATATAATCCAGTAGAGGATTTCATTGTATTTTTAAATCCATGGCAAGGTGGGAGTATATGACACGTGTGAACTGGATTTATGAGGAGGGATGGCGAGAACTTTGATCTCTCTCGCACAGGAAGGCAGGTGTACCTCCCAACCAGACAGGTCCTGTCACCCACCATATCTGCCCTTTTCAGCATTCAGACACACACCGGCACATGGATGTACTAATGGAGGGATCAGGATTCTGGGTGCGAGGGTTCGCGGTATACCATTGGTCATCATTTCCAGACAGCATGAATCACAGCTTAGAAGTGAATGGCAAAAATAAAGACAGCTCCCCTGGCGAGTCCTCCTCACCAGACGCAACCACACACCTTTCAAAATGTCGAGTGGCTATTTTCCGTGACTGCTTTACGGTACGTGGCTCAGACTCGTATATATTTCTTCCACAGTAAGAAGAGCTGGTTTCTATTGGCACAAGGCTGCAAATAAACACTGTATATTGTGACCTCTTGACTTTATGTCCTGCTGTATTCAACGGCCTGATAAATAAAATATTTGATTTAGCTTTACTACTTCTGGTTAAGGGATTCAGTCCTCCGAATCAAATTCCACTTCTGCTGGGGCTAAAAGCCGTCAAAGCTGAGCCCGTAGGAGCCTCTAAGTAGGGTGACGGTTTCCCAACATATTATTTATAGCTCTGTTTGCTCAGACTCTGCGTCCTGCACACGTGGAAGAAAGAAAAAAAGCCAGACTCGCTCCCAAAGTGCTCGCTGAATGTCAGAGACTGTCTTTGAATTTTAATTCCCCATATTCCTCCTGAGCTCCTCATGAGCTCCTCGAACTTTTCTCACTGATTTCTCCTTAAAGGGGCAGCGCAGCATTGAATTACATAAAATAAAGGAGCAGACTTTGAAAATGTCAGAGTTGTTATTTTTCAGTAGTCCTATTTGTGTTGTTGTTTTGTTCCATAGCGCGCATGGAATTGGTTTATTGTGTTGTCACGCTGAGAGCAAGGCCGTAGTCAATACATATGGAACAAGGGGCACTTGGTGGTTTTGGGGGCTATTTTATATTATGAACCACCAAGGCTGACAGTAATTTACAGAGCCATGACCTCACCAACATGTGAAGTAAACTAAGGCAGCTATTTTTAGTTAATGTTTGTGCCACCTATAGGATCATGTTTCTAAACTATCTGCTTCTAAACGATTTTTAAATGAATAAATATGACTGTAAATAACAGTGCAGACAAAAGTGCAAGGATATGACTTGTTTTAACAGAAATCAGCTGAATTTCATTGGTCCATTTCATAAACCACTGAATATAGCAGAGACTGTGACGTATAGAAGGGTTTGTTAGAGGGAGGAGTTTCGGTACTTGCCTGTTGATTGGTTGCAACATGCTTCAAGATTCAATGACAGCTGTAGACAGAAGAGTAACAACATCAGGTTGAGTCTTTGATGAGGGTGTTGGAAGTGAGTAATGGAGACGGATTCCAGGCACTGAACAAGATGCAAAATTTACACAAACATCAATAGCGCATGAGTTGTGAGGAAATAATGCTTCAAAGTCAATGCGGCAGATTAGAGGCACAAAACCTGTCACATCGAGTCAAGTGAAGAAAGATAGCTCTGAGTTTTTAGCCTAAAGACTCTCGAGTATGACTTTTATGTCTGTTTCACAGCATTGAATATACCTAGTACTCAAAACCAATACTAGTACTCAAAACCAATACTAGTACTTAGATCCAATGCTAGTATTAGAACCTCATTCAATTCTCAACTTCTCTATTACAAATTCTACTTCATAATGTCTTTATTTAATCTAGAAAAGGTTGTACGGTAATTGGTAAGTTTAGCCATTTATCTGTTTTAGTATTGTATCGAAAAACAATGTCATATTAAAATATTTTAATAATTTATCATGTACACTTGTACACCTGTACTGTATGCCTGAACACCTAAAGAATACTGAAGCTGTTTTTTATTTGTATGTTTTATATGGAATGAAAACCAATGGGGACTGAAGCTGTAAGTCTCCAGCATTCTGGCTCACATCACCTTTCTCCTCTTGTGTATTATGAAAGAAAGTCCTTTGGTTTATATTGGGCGTCTTTAAATACTGTGTACTTAAAAAGCATGTGATGTGTTTTACTTACTATGTTGTTCTGAGTAGGTTTTGGGGTGGGTTTAGGGTTAAAAGGGTAATCGTATGAAGACACTTTAAATATAAGTACAATTTAACAACATGTATGTACACAACACATACAATGTATTAAGTTTCTCTTATGTAAGTACATTGAATTTAAAGACACTTGGGACCAAAAAGTGGGGAAAGTGGGACCAGTCATTTATATAGGTTTGAGAGATGATATGTTAAATACTTCATACATGAGTCAACGTTATTGTTAGATTTATGTGTGCAAAAGCTTTGGACTAATTCTCAAATTACATTTAAGTGTTCTGGGGTTTTGTGAATTGGCTTGTAATATAAACAGATAAATTGACTTGCTTATTCATGTTCCCTATATATTTAGTCATTGTTAAAAAAAAGTTTCTTCCTATGATTGTTCAGTTACGATTGACTGATTTAATAAGTTGTACATCACATGACGTTAACAGTACAAGATGTGCGTTTTTCAATAACAATAACATGAATAACTCTGGTATATTTTTATTGAAATATCTTTCTTAATAAAAAAGTCTGTGGAGTAATGACTCGCTTTAGGTCAAGGCAAAGGAACTGCAATGAAGTTTTTGAATGTCTTAAGTTTTCAAAATTATGACTAAAGTCTGAGTCAAAGGCAAGTCACTAGTTCTAAGCTCTATCAGTGCAGTGATAAATGAGGACGCCTAGAAAATGATGTACACTAATCAGGCTGCATGTTAAACTCCCGCGGCGCTAGATGTTTGTCACAACAAACCTCGGCTGATGTGTTCAAACTGACCCTGTCTCATTTTACAGTGTTTGTTGGGGTAATGTTGACCTGTTTTCAGTGTGGTAAAATGTCAAACAGACAAGAACAAGCAGTTATGTTTAATATTCTCCTTCAGAACAAGGTTGTAGCAATTTTGTCCCTCTGAGACAAGCAGCTGTAGTTTTATTCAGTAGAAATGGTCATTAAAGAATAAGCAAACGATGAACAAAAAATACGAACATTGTTTAAGACCTTTACGTATGATTAGGCGATCATGTTCCTGCTATCTTTTTTTAAAGATATGCCCTTAGTAAAGTTAACCATAGTTTTACTATAGTACCACGATTTTACCATGGTATTTCTATCAAAACAGTGGTTATATAAATTATGAATCAATGTGCCAAAAAACACTTTTACTGTAGTAAAACCATAGTTAATTTTTGTAAGGATGATGGCATAATGTCAAGATATTAACTGAAATGTCAACTAATTAACTTCAAGTGTTACTGTATAGCAGATATAAATAGAAAACACCCACTTCTGAAATGAACGTCAGTTCTCTAATGTTTCTCTAATTTCTCGAATGATTTTGATATTCAAACCACATGCATGCTTGAACTCACTGTCACGGCCGTCAGTGGAACACTCTGTAGCTTTTCCATTTACACTCAGTTCTGCTCTACACATGTACAATCCTACAGCGTCTCCGATTCAAATATCATTTTATTTCATTTTATGGCTTGTATTGATTGTGTCAGCCCACATAATGTTGTGAAACTTTACATCTTGCTGATCCTGCCAACTTTAACTCAAAAAAAGGATAAAATGGTATAGATTTTGTCAATACTGTACCTGTAGCTATGGCAGAGACTCACCCCAGTGCACACTGTTTTAAAGCCCAGCTAACAGAGTCGACATCGTCCAGTGAATATGAAATAAAACGGAGCTCAGTTTTATTGACATCACTGTTTTGTTTTTCATGTTAAGATAAATATATGCTGATTGATGTGCATGGCATATTTATAGAGATCCCCCCTTCTCTCATTTTGTGGCACAGCCGAACAGCTGTCTCACAGAACTGTTCATTTATTCAAGTTCTTTTCCCCCGGAATTTGGAAATTCCCAGGCTGTTAATTAAAAACCATGAAAGAGAACGCAGTACAACGTGCTGTGTCTGCCAGCCTGCTGTTCCCAGCAGCCCCAGCAGGCATTCGTATCTCTCTCTCTCTCTCTCTCTCTCTCTCTTTCTCTTGCTCTCTCTCTCTCTCTCTCTCTCTCTCACCTACCTTTCTGAGGGGGGTGGGGGAACAGAATCACAGCACCTAGTCTTGTCAGATGTTTCCAAAACCAAAAACATTTCACTGTATTACAGTAGACAACAGTAAGGTGACATGTTTGATGTATTAATAACTGATCAAATGTATTTGAATATAATGTAAATCTTATTAATTAACATGGGAACAGAAAGGTGTGTGTGATGGGATGTTAATCAGTCGTAAGATGTCAAACCAACATTCTGTAATTTCTATCATCTTGCCATTTATCAGTTTTGACATTATGAAATTATTATTTGCAGGTGATTACATAGGAAATCTATTTTGAATTCTTCTTTAATTATGAGCTATTGTGAGACAAGCAATTCGTAATTGTATCTTATTGTCTCTTTCATCTTGTGTATCTCATGTGTGTGCACAGGTTTCTGTAAGGTTTCTGTGCTTTGTAGGGTGTTTCCATAGACATAATGACTTTTATACTGTACAAATTGTATATTCTATCCCTCCACTCCTATCCCCCAAACCTAATCTTTAAAAAGTCATTTATCCCCATGAGGGAAACATCTATTTCCCAGTGGGGAAATAGATGGCTGGTCCCCAAATGTAGGTGTGTGTGACTTTTACCATCCTTGTGGGGACATTTGGTTGCCACAATAGTAGATAAACAAGAACACACACACAACATCCTCAGAGACAAACCTATGAAGTGGAAGATGATGTATTTAACCCTCCTGGAGTATTTTGTCTTTCGTTGTATCATCTTGTGCTTTTACCAAAGTGTAAAAAAGTACAATATATGACACGTTTTCTGTCAAGCTGCTAAAATGCCCTCAAAAAGAAAGATCTGCTTTTCTTAAATATGGACATTTGGCCCTGAAATGTCTTTACAAATTGACCATTTAGTGTTGCAGTGAATTTATTCGATTTTTTTTTCCCCTTTTCTGTGTTATATCCCTGTAAGTCATTTGTACCCATGTGTCAACATTTAAACCCACTAAGATGCTCTGCCTGTGGTTATATTTAGTTAACAGTTATTATAGTTTTATTTTTGGTTATATATGAGTTATATTTCTATTTATTCTCTCCGTTGAGAACATTCTTCTGCAGACACACCATCACTCTCTATACACACAGACATTTCAAGGCCAAAGTTCCCTGATAGAAACTGTATCTAGTATGAATCACACAAATACGTGACGTGAACACACACACACACACACATGTTGGCATATGTGGTTTATGAGGGCTATCCATAGACGACATGGTTTTTGTACTGTACAAACTGTATATTCTAATCCCTTTCCCTAAATCTAACCCTCACAGAAAACTTCTGGCATTTTTTTAATTAACAAAAATTCACCATTTATTATGTTTTTTTAAAAAGTAGTTTAGTTTGTGAGGACACAGGAAGTGTCCCCATAAACCATGTTTACATTGTTGTTACATTTACGTGTACAATAGTTAAGGACACCATCACCTGTGTAGTTACTGTAACACTGTATAACAGGGAATTATTTAAATGTGATCTGACCCTAATAATGACTTTAGCTGGTGTAACCAGGTTAAATACTACAAATACCCTATTAAATACTGTACTTGAACAAAACCAGTTAATTGTAATGTAGCACAAGTTTACATTACCTGTGTATGATGCTAGAATAGAAAAATAGTCTAAAAAAGTCTATTTGTAGTGATTTAGTAATTGTATTTTTGTAATACTCAGTTCAATGGATTGAACATAAGTCTCGGCTGACGGCATTGTTTAATAACGCTTCAGAGATTTTCACATTATTTAAAAATATAAAAAATGTTGAGAAGATCCCATTATTTTAAGTCACTTAGACATATTTGACTGTGTCACACTGACACTGAATCAAGATGACATGGTGTTGTATTTAATATTAAAACTGTTTTATATATAGTAATATAGAAACGTGATTTAGTCATTGCATCTGACAGTAGATTTGCTGACATCATAACAACAGGTTTTGGAGGGAAGATAATTAATTAACATGGCAATCAATCTTAATAGATCTGCAATGGCTTGTTTGTTCAGTTTAATTGAAGGCATGGCAACACACCATACACGAACAGATCTGTTTTTGAGGGTACTGTGATAATATGTTTATTAACAATGCAAATAGCTTTTAACTGGTTTTTGAACCGCAGATAAACTATATTACATATTCACTTCTTGTTTTTCACTGACAACATTTTGACCTGTTTTTAGTGCTTTCACTAATGATTTGCTTGGCTGCTGCCAGAGCATGACGTCTGCAACACCAGGGTTGAGGGTTCGATTCCCAAAAAATGCATGTACTGATAAAATGTTTATCTTGAATGCGCTATGAATCGCTTTGGATTAAAGCACCTATCAAATGCATGAATGTAAACACAGTGTTTATGCCTAATGGAGGTCTTTTTAGCAGGTTAGCACATTGACACACAAAGCAAACGAATAAGAAATATGCACAATGTGTCTGCTTTTAATCTTCGAACCACAGGCAGTGAAATATGTCTCAAAATGACACGGAGTAAAATAAACACTGACTGGAAACGTTTCACGCTAATATGCCTAGCTGCTGTCATTACCAGAGCTGTAGACAAAGCAGCGGGCTTGTTGCGGTTTGTCACAACTCAGACCTTTAAACAAAAAATAGAATAGCAAACGGTCCAAAGCCGTGATTCAGATTCCTCCTCCCCGTTTCTGCGACACCAGCACCGAGCACATTATGCTCATATTCAAAGTGACCTTTTGATGGAGATTAACATGGCGTACCTCCGCAGCTAATTCAGTTAGTCATTCTGACACGCCATTGATCATCAGGGAGAGCTGAGCTATTGAGACGTCACGCTGTAGCGTGCATAGCAAATATCATAGAGTGGGTTTCTCTGATGGCAAAGAAAAGAGGGCAGGGACACTGTGAAGGGAAAGACAGCAGTGGTTAGTATTAAAGGCGAAAGAGAGAGAGAGAGAGAGAGAGAGCAGTCTCAAAATGGCTTCCCTTTGACAACTTCATCAAATCTGTCAAAGACCTGTAGGCAATCACTGCTTCCTCGTCGTACAGATTTGTCTGTCATCATTCATAAATACACCCACATCACGCATATTTACATCTGTCTTAGACTTTACAATCAAACCTCGATGGCAGCGCGCGAACGTTCGGAATAGTATTGTTTTTGAGGGCGCAAACATTGTAAATACGTCACAAGTCAAGCCATTGTTGGCGCTGAAATTTCTTTCATTGCGCGTGTCAGTGGTTCAGTCTCTGCAGTGCTGAGAATGTTCGGTGGAAGAAGCAAAACAGAGCCTTTATCTTCTCTCCACTCTCACTCGCCCACTCTCCCACACCCCCCCGCGCTGTCAGCTCTATTAAATTTGTGTAAAAGTGCATGGAGCAGGAAATGCACGTTTATCTTTACAAATTACGCTCTTTGCATTAAGCATTTCATCTTCTGATGAATTATCTCCAAAGAGAATTGCTGCCTGTGCTAATTTTTTTGGCCTCGCAATTTGCACGGGGGTAACGCTAGCTCAATTAAATTCCTTTCAGCTTTTCACAGCCGGCCACGATTGTAGTGCGTACAAAAAAGGAAAATGTGAATTAAAGGGAAATGAGAAAAATAGACATGTGTCCAGACAACATTTCATGAAGATGGACATACAGTCAATATTGTCTCACCACATTCATTCTGTGCAGGAGGCTGTTCTGAGAATACAAAGTATCGTGATGGGTTTTGTCAGTCAAGCTACAGCGTGTAATTTCTGCATCACTGGTGTCATCCGAAATATCGAAATATATGTAATGGTTTTCAAACTGGTTTCGTGACCACTCCCCCTACCTGCCATTGGTCTGTCAAACATACAGTCCGACCCTAACCTTGCCTCATTGGTTGAGCCAATGTTGCTTCATTGTAACAAGTGTTTGGTCAGGTAACTTACCAAATATGTTTTGTGTGGTAACTTGTCATTTGACCAGTTATATTAAGTGACTAAACCAATTGAACAACATTCGTTTACACCAAAAAAAAGGCATTTGTAAGGGTTAGACCAAGTAGAAATAAATCTTTCAGGCAACAACTGCATTTTGAGATAAATGTTTTGAAAGCAAAAAAAAAAGATAAATGTGTTGAAAGCACCACCGAGCTGCAGTGTTTACGGTTTTCGGGGGAAATCAATGGTTGACTTCGGCTTTAACATATGATTCATGTTTAAAATTAGCCATGGCTTGCTTATTTTATGTGCTGTTTTTTTTTAGCGCCACTGGTATTGACTAAACTAATGAGCTGGTGCCGTTACGAGATGAGATACAGGAACAGGAAGTGGTTGCAGCACGACTGGAGTGCGACTACCCTTTGCCAAGGTTGGTAGACAGGCAAAGAGTGAGAGAGAGAGAGAGAGAGAGAGAGAGATGCCAGAAGAAAGTGAGGGGAAAATGATGCTCCGTGATGCTGTTTTGTCAGAGCCTCCAGCAGCCCATTAGGTAATTGGTAGTTTAGACTCTGTGCACTATGTTTCTCTGTTCTTGAAATGGGTTTGTGAAGGAGGGCCACGGGATGCAAGGTCCGGTCAGGGCCAAGAGGGTCTGAGGCGCGTGGAGGCCACACACGGCCTCCTCAGGGGCTGATCTGCTGTTTGAAGTTAAGAGCACAAAACAGCAGCATGGATCAGAGGGAGGTAAGGTTACCGCTTTATCTTGATGTGACACTTTTTCCAGGGCGATGGAAAGTGCTGGTATGTCTGTGTAAAGCTCATTCTGACAGGGAAGCATCTGAAACTGCGGTCGTGCCCTCACAACTTTGCTTGTGTGTGGAGGTGTGTGTATCCATTCATATACGGGGTATACCTCTGCAATGCTGCAATGACTTCGTTTAATGGTACAAATTTGGTTTACATAACATAACAAAGTTTAGGTTAATATAATAGGTTAGAAATATCTGACCAGTCTTCTAAGGGGTTAACATGGCCTATCCCCAAATCTGCTCCTGTAAAATCTATGCCTGATGATCTGATCTTAGCTTAAGAAATTTGTATGTATGCCCACACATTTTGTAGGTTATGTGTGTGTGTGTGTGTGAGGTGTTACACCATATGGGTCTACATCTCTATGGGAAGCTCACCACCTGATCCTCTGTTTTGAAGCGGGGATGGGGGTGTCAGTGGGAGCTCATTGAAATTACATTTTGCCTCTTCACTTTCATACTGCATGTGACATTGCAATACTTTGCAGTCTTATGATCAAGTACATTAAAACCGAAACGTTTTGATAGCACCTCAGAGTCGCTGTGTTTACCCTTTGCTGGGAATCAGCTTACGAATGGCTTGCGTATTATTGTCTCCGCATATTAAACTGGGATACGAAAAAGTATTTTATCATTGAAGAAATTACACACCACAGCTTTAAATTTCTTTGTAATTTCTTCTTCAGACTAACAACTAATTAAATAACAGTAAAATTATTCCACTAATGTGACGCTAACAGAAAGATACACACGCTCTCATTTGCTATTTTCATCCACTGTAATTTAATATAATAGTTGCTATAATGATCCATTTTATATGAATGCTATCATTAGGTTATAATTACACTATTTCTGGTTTAATGTAGATTTGCACCTTTGCTCCTGTACTCGTAACTTCCTGGGATGGAGATGCTCAGGGGAAGTGATCTAACTAAATATGATTAATAGAGTGGCACCTCAGTCCAGGAGGATGGGATGGGATGTGGAGGGCACCGCAGTGTTCACTGTGTTAATCTGCACAGGCAAGCTTCTGTTGACTCACTTTGCCTATGTGACACTTTCCTCCTTTCCTGTACACACAATTCCCTTGGAACCCAAGTTTCACAAAATGTTCTTCATGAAGTACTTCAGATAATGCAGACTTACACTGTAGAAAATGTTTGTACAAAAAACCTTTTAACTGGATGCATTTTACCATACAATTAATAGTGCAAAATGATATTCATTTTAAAGCTACAATTCATAACTTCTGCCTCTTTATCACCATCTCTGTTTGAAACATGACATTGTTACTTTTCATACTTTTCATATGTCAAATGAAACCAAATAGACCTGGGAAATTGAACCCAACAGCTCAAATTATAAATCATTATTATAAACTTAACGTTGAGAATCAGGGCAAGGTTAGGAGACAGTTATGAATGCTGATCTGTCATGTACTTACATGATCAGTAACTGATTTTTGTTCATTTTTGACCAAAAAGTTACAGATTGCAGCTTTAATAACAGGAGAATAAAGGTATTTATTAGTTTGTGTATGTAACACTGTGCCCTGTTTTTATTAGCTATTATTCAGGGTTTTTTATTTATTTATTTCATCATTTGGCCTTCTGTTTTATCACCTGTTATTATTATAATGGTTATCAGTATATTTTGTAACAACAAGTACAAAGCCCATAGTAGAGATTGGTATGTTAATGTTTAATTATGTAGGTTGGTATATTACACCACTCAATGATATTTATGGTTATGAACTGTAAAATATAAAGGCATCAAAATGTCATCCTGTAAAAACGTTAACCATAATTTTTACAGTGTTGTGAATTTCTGGCAATCACAGCTGCCAGTTTAAGAGGATTTGTATTGTTTTTTTTTTGCAATATAGAAATAAGTCTCCTTCGTTATAACTCCTACAGGAGTAAGTCCAGTTGTGTCATTTTAATGGCTTTTATGATATCACAAATATATAAAAAATGATGACATCATCACTGATGTCATACCTCTATGATGTCATCCAATCGCTATGATGTCATATCCCCACCACTGTTATTGTGGGTCCATTTGAGGGTGTGGTTCTGTCCCTTAATTCAAGAGGAATCACAGAGGCGTAGTGCTCTATTCCCATGGCACCGGCTCTGCGGTGGTGGCTCACTGAGTCTGGACCTAATTAAGCTTTCTGAAGTAAATACTCTGCACTGTTGCATCCCGACTCCTGCTGCGGCTCAGCCAGAGAGAGCTCAGGGCTTCTGCGCTTTTGTCCCCAGGCTTAGGAGTGGGAGGTAGCTCACGCTTTCATTAGATTCTCATTTGTTGATGTCCCCCATGAGCCTGTGCACCGCCTGCCATTGGAAGGCTGTTTTTATGGTTAATTAAGACGGACGTATCCAGTACAACAACTGTTTATTAAAAAATGTCAGACATCTAGAGATTAACTCTCTGTATATGAAAGGATCGTTTGGTTAAGCTCACGGGTGCTTTGATTTGTTTACGGGTCGCGATTCTCAGCACTTCACTCTTCGCCGCACAACACGATGCCTTCTGGAACACGTTAATTACTGCTAAACACTCCTCAAGAATTAAAGGGGAAAATGGATGCAGCCAATTAATTTTTGCTCAATAACAGGCAGGTTCATTAGGAGAGGGAAAAGTTGGAGTTTGGAGAAGCACCGGTAGATATGTCAAGCCTTGTGAGATTATGAAAAGCTCTTCATGTCTGTGCCTGGAGAGGATTATTCTAGTAATACAGTTGTTATGGTAATGATGATGCGCACACGCTATAATAAAGACCTCTGGGCTTCCAACCTGCGGCAAGGTGTGTTTCTAACTGATGTGCTGCCATTTCAGTTTTGCTGTGTGCCAAGCGTGCGTGTGTGTGTGTGTGTGTGTGTGTGTGTGTGTGTGTGTGTGTGTGTGGGGGGGGGGGGGCAGGCATGTAAACATCTGCCAAGCCGGTGTGTCTGTGCTTATCTTTTTCATGTTGATTTATTCTGATCCTGTCTGATTGGCTAAACCACATTTGAATCTAAATTGCAACAGAAACCGTGTTAAATCAAAAGGGACCTCTAGACGTAAGACGTCTCCGACGGTAAGTGTTTGACATATTGAATGCGCTCATTTATCTCCATTCAGTTTGCATTGAATATGTAGGAACGCGCTTATTTTGCGCACAAGCCCCTTGGTCTAATTTGTTCAGCCACTGCATTCTGAGAGGCTGTCTGCACCTCAGTGCAGTGAAGCAGATATGCAGGGTGTTTTTCTCTCTTTCGCCATGTATTTTTGATAAGCAGCCGTCTAAGATTATACAGATTATACATTATACAACTGCTGGCGAACTAACACAGTGTGACCTGTGAAGGGATTCTGACTCTAAACGAGGTGTGTTGTTATGGCCAAGTTGCAATATTTCTTCATCTTTTCTCCTTCCTTGCTCTGCCTTTATACTTTCTCTCTCTCTTCTGCTTTCTGGGTTAAAACATCTTAGCTGGGCATTTCTCACAGATGAGGGCCTCTGGCACTCAATGGATGGGGAGGCATGGCCCCTTTATTAACCTCTCCTTTTAGCAGAGCCAGACTCTTCACACCAAGCCACTTCTCCTTATCGAACACACAGCACACTGGAGATTAAGGGCACAATGAAGAAACAGACAGACAGAATGGATGTGAGCAACATGGGGCTGAATTAAGGGAGAGAGAGTCATTACCGGAGTTTGGGGGTCTTTTGGATGTTAAAATGTACCAATTTTTGTATGAACTGTGTCTGCTGCATATATTTACATTTCATTACACTCAAAAGTTTCATTAACTTTTTTTTTTAGTAAAAACAGGTATATGTTGAAGTTTAGTATGCTGGGTTGGTAAATGTTATGTAAATGTGGATTAGCATATGTAAATGGGAGTCTGGGAATGGCTGTAACATAGAGTAGTTGTCACAAGGGTTATATTTTAGGCTACAGTATATCAACTATAAGGTTTGGGTTAAAACTTCAATTACACAAAGGCAGTAGTTTTATATGTTCATTTTAAAAACATTCCAACAAATCATTTCCATAATGTGTGTTCTCCAAACTGGTACTATTAATTATTATTAGCTGACTAATAATAATTATTAATTGCATTATTCAGTAGTTTTATTTTTATGTAATATGATTTATTGTTGGCCAAAAAAACTGTGTTTTTCATATTTTCGACATTACATTTCACATTTTGATGTTGTACGAATGCTATCGTTGTACAACCTTTTGTGCTTGACAGTTGTTTAACTGTTTACATTTTGCCGAAAAGCCTTTAATGGACTGGTTCCCATTGTGACAACTTGCCCTATACTGTGTGCCAACATACCCTGCTAACGGTGAACGTTGTCATGAAAGGTCGGTGTGCTAAATGAACTATATCTTTTCCTGCACAATAACACCGAAAATGTTATTTTTCAGCTTTTATTTCTACCCCAAGACTTTAAGGCACGTGTCCATATAGACGAGAAAAGCACCTACTATATGAACAGCTCATCTACAATATTAATATGTTCAAATGAAAACCTGAATGCAAAACTCTCGTCTTCAGTGGGACGTGGTGATGCTTCTCTCATCAAACTATTTTGTTGTGAGCTCAACAAGAGGTCTTCAAAGAAACCTCACTTTCTGATAACAGTGAAATAAAACAGACATGCACATCACAGCAAATGTCTCCATATTCCCCAGAGGGATCTTCCAGCTTCTGTTTGTCGTCTTTTGTATCATATTACCCACATGCTGTGTTTGTAATCTCAGAGCTAAACTAACAAGCCCAGTAAAACAGTGGTAACTCGTAATTAAACTAATGCTTGCTTAACCAACACAACACCGCCAAACGCAATGAAGAGGATGCGGAGGCTTCCCATATGTAATTAAGTCTCACATCAGGTTACGGTGGAAAGGGATGGTTTTCGTTGTTGTTTTCGTTGTTGTTTTTAAGCTGTGTGTTGTTTGCTGACTGCTGGGGTTTCGGGGACCGGTTTACATTTCACCACGTCCCTTTTTTTCTCATCCGTATTCCCGGCGCACAAGCTCGCCGCTTCGTGCGCCTCCCGGTAGCCAAATACGCAAACTAATCGGTGACATCCCGAGCTGCTTTTTACTGCCATTACCAACAGCAAAATACAAACTCACACCCCGCCATTACGCACAGCGGATGCCAAGGGATTGACTCGCTTTTAATGTCTTTGATACCCAGATTTGCATGCAAAAACAGGTAGAAACGATCATCGTTTGTTCACAAATGAAATCTTTGCGCGGATTCCCCGTGCGCCTCACGACGGTGCGCAGTCAAATGCGCCGGGTAGAGAAAACAGCCGCTGTCGCACGGAGTCTCCATCACCTTGCGCCTCCGGAGACGTGCCTTTAAATACGGGAAAGCTAATGGTACGTTTAAATAAATGTGAAGGAAAATAGCCTGCGTGTAAAAGCAGAATTGTGGGTAGGATTTGTGTTGTGGAGACGTACCCAAGCACCATCGACGCAAATTCACGGCCGCTGCATGGCGAGAACTTGCGCAAATGGAAACCTTGAAGTCTTTAGTCTTTAAATGAAGTCTTTAGTCTTTAAATTAAGTCTTTAGTCTTTACATGAAGTCTTTAGTCTTTACATGAAGTCTTTAGTCTTTAAATGAAGTCTTTAGTCTTTACATGAAGTCTTTAGTCTTTAAATTAAGTCTTTAGTCTTTACATGAAGTCTTTAGTCTTTAAATTAAGTCTTTAGTCTTTACATGAAGTCTTTAGTCTTTACATGAAGTCTTTAGTCTTTAAATGAAGTCTTTAGTCTTTACATGAAGTCTTTAGTCTTTAAATGAAGTCTTTAGTCTTTACATGAAGTCTTTAGTCTTTACATGAAGTCTTTAGTCTTTACATGAAGTCTTTAGTCTTTACATGAAGTCTTTAGTCTTTAAATTAAGTCTTTAGTCTTTACATGAAGTCTTTAAATTAAGTCTTTAGTCTTTACATGAAGTCTTTAGTCTTTAAATTAAGTCTTTAGTCTTTACATGAAGTCTTTAGTCTTTAAATTAAGTCTTTAGTCTTTAAATTAAGTCTTTAGTCTTTACATGAAGTCTTTAAATTAAGTCTTTAGTCTTTACATGAAGTCTTTAGTCTTTAAATTAAGTCTTTAGTCTTTAAATTAAGTCTTTAGTCTTTACATGAAGTCTTTAGTCTTTACATGAAGTCTTCAGCGTTAGTCCAAAGTGTTGTTCATTGTAAACAGTTTATATCAGGGATAGCAGCACCATAGGTGTTAACCTAAATATTAACCATAAGTACAGGATGCTCAGATTTTCTGATAAATATCACACCACCACCCGGATAACAGCCACTTCCCACACTTAGAAACTATAATGCTTTGTAAATGTCAGCTAATATGTGATGCGAGCATACAGCTTAGTGCTACATTTATAACAGCAGACAAATAAAAAACAAACAACCCTCTTTCCGTTGCATGTAGCTGTTTTTGTATGCTGTGTGATGTTTTATGATATTCTCTTTGGGTTGTTTGCGTGCCGTCACAACTGTTTTCAGTTCAGTATGAAGTTCAGAGAAGAATTTTGCTAATTATTTTGCTGTCATGTTTCCCACAGATCAGATGTCATCCTGTTTGCCCACTACTATATAGTCACCTTTTAGCCAAGCAACATACGCTTTGACCAAAGCCCAAGTATCGCTTTTGTCTGTGTATTGAAATTACTCACGAAGTCGGACTTCATCAATTCTTGATGATCTACTAAAATTTCACATCGTCTGATGTGTTTTTCTGTGTTTTTCTTTATTTCAGAAAATGTTTTTGCAAGATTGCCAGTTAGAGAATTATACACCTGTAGAGTTACAAGTAAGTGAAAGACAGAAAAAGAATACATTCTGAACTGAACTTACACTATATTTATTCATTTATATATAAATCTATATAAATATTCATTCAGCAGATGCGTTTAAACGAAGCAGATTACATATGAGAGTAATACAAGCACAAGCAATTAATTCAAGGTGAATACAAGAAGTGCTACTGTACCAAGTATCTGAAAGTACTCGAACAGTGTAGAGCAGAAGTGTGAGGGAATTTTTTTAAGTCTAAAAGATACTTGTTAGTCAACGGAAGAGGTGCGTTTCCAGTCAATTTCTGAAGATTGCAGTGGATTACGCCGTTCAGGTGAAGGTTGGGACTACCGCCATCGAGGGACAGCGAGTGTGAAGGTTTCTGAAAGTGACTAGAATACAAATGATATCCGTGTTTGTACAGCATACAGTATTTGGGTTGGAAAAATAAAGCAGCGGTAAGAACAGGCCTATGGTAGAGCCATTATTGTTAGACAGCAGTTATTATTGAGGTGCTTCTAATGGCCTGATAGCTGTAAATTGGGACGCTTGCCCTTTAAAGGCTAGAATTTCAACACAATGATGAAAAAAGCCTTTCAGTGGCACTTAAAGCTTGGAAGTGAAATGGCTGGTGTTATTACACTCGTGTTTGGATACCTTCTGACCCATTGCTGATAAATCAAAGTAGAACCAACAGCTTCTAAAAATCCCTGCAAGATACTGTGATTTACACACAAACTGTTCCTACTAACAACATGTTCATTGAATGATGTTCTTCTTTCCTAAAGCTCTTGGTGTTAAGCTCACATTCATCTGTTTTGAAAGGGAGTGTCAATCACAGTTTTAGGCCAATAGTCTTTCTCTCTCAGGGATTATTTTGGTTGTAAAAACATCAGCAGCAGAAGGGACACGCCTTCTTATGTACCGAGTGTAATTTACTATAGCAAAGATAGAGGAGCCATTAAATCCGGTCATTCAGGCTTCCTCATACAGACAGAAGAATGATGGTGGAGCTGATGCTCTCCAGAGCGCATATAACACAGGACACCTGATCCAGCATTTATCACTTCTTAAACAACAGCGACAAGCCTACCAAAAATCAATTACACATCTGCTCAGGATGGATACTCAGGCAGGCTGGAGGTACTGAGGACCCTTCAGTGTAATCGCACTGATCTGAAAGGAACGCTATGGAAAAATCTTATATGCTTACAGAATGCATGGGCAGATTTTTAAATTTTACCGTTCCTTTTCCACCATTTAGATGTCTAATTTACGTGCTCTTGTTGTGTGTGTGGGCTCACCATTTAATTGGTTATCCTCTGGGAATGTGTGATCTTTTCAAAGAAGCCATGTGCTTCTCACACCATGTGCCAAGCTCCTCCAGCCCAGGAGTTCCAGGAGCTTCGGGTGCCATTTCTTAAGAAAAATGACTCTAAATCACTACAAAAGATTGCTGCTCTTTGCACATCAAATAACCCGAGACGTTTAAGACGACTTAGCTGTATTCTTCTCGTTATCTGCCAAGGAAAATAACACTGTCTCAATAGAAGACCGAACCTCTAGTGATGGATACCCATAATCCCCCTCATGTGGCTTCTCTAAGTATGGAGGAAGCACTCTAGGGTTCAACGGTGGTATTACACCCTTGTTTTCACCCCTGTGCAGGCGTGTGATAGTGTTCAGGGTGGAGGAGCTCCAGATGGCTGTGCTTGTTTGAAGCCCAGCACACCGTAACAAACCCCTCAGCCAGCTGCTCCACTCATCCTGGGCTGCTGCAGGATTTAGAGCGGGTCCTGGGAGCCCACTCCCGTTCCACACATACCCACACACAAACAAACAAATAAACACGTGCATACACACCGAGGCATCATTTGACTCATTGCATTGGCTTTCATTAATCACAGCTGTCTCGTCGCCTGCTTTTAGCATATCATTTAGACATTTAAAGCTTGAGAGTGCGTTTTGATAGTCAGGGCTAGACGGTCAGTGATGACACAAGATGCAGTGATGTTTGGTGGAATTGCAATCAAACCTGACACGTGATCTTGAGGATTGAATGAAAGTGGAAAATAGATTTGAAAGCTATGACAAAGAGGAAGATTTTCAGTGTGAAATGACTTCTGATGTTTTTCCTCTTAAAACTGTTTTGTGTCTAAAATATAGTGAAATATAGTGTTTTTTTTAGCTGAACAGCTCCAGTCCTCATTCACTTTCCTATTGCAGAATATAACAGTTAGGACATGCTGTGTAACATTTCCTTTTTTTGTTCCAGAGAAAAGAACTAAAATCCTACAGATTTTGAAATACATGAGGGAGAGTAAATGTATGACAGAAGAGTTTGTAGTTTTTGATGAACTATTCCTTTAAGGGAATGCCTGTAAAGATTAGTATGGAATTATGTGGTAATATGGAAATCTAATATCCTTAATACAATGCAATGCTGTTGGTAATTATTATTATTATTATTATTATTATTATTATAGACAGACTAGCCATTGTGAGAATGTTTATATATAAATGAGATATATAAATGATATATACTGTCTGAACCTTTAGTTCTGTTTGTAAAAAGTTTTGTCCTTTGTAACATCCCCAGCTTGTATTGTAAACATCATAATGTTACATATTGTACATATTAAGTACATATTGTTTTGCTACAATAAATGCAGCAAAAAGGCAAGTGAAAGTGTCAGAATACAATCTTCACATAACTCTATATATATATATTTATATTAATAAAATGTAATATGTTTACCAATTTCTACCTAAAAAATAAACTGTGGTGACTAGCAGTTCTGTTTTTCATCTAATCTTCAATACTGGAAATTGCAGCCACTTGTATTTCTCCCCTGATATCACCTTTCTAACACTGTGATAGAGGTGTGAGGACCACAGATAAAGACACAGTATCACAGAGATCACAGTGAGACCTGATTTGCTTTCCTTTCTCGCTGACGGATGATGTCAGCACGTTTTTTTCAGTGACCGAGTGTCTGACACATTAGGCGCTATTGTTGTCCCCTCAAGAAGTCACAATCATGCATTCAGTCATCGCCAAAGACGACTGGCCCCTTCCCGAGTCTGAGAATTACCATCAGTCCCTCGTCCTCTCTCATCAGGATGAACTATTAGCCTTGTCTCTAACGCATCAATAGCCTTAATTCCAAGGGAATAAGCAACAAAGCCTTTGTACGATGTTGATGATAACGACAGGGCTATTTTAAACCCTCAGAGGAAAAGACAGGAAGCTTTTGCTGTTGACAGGGTTCATCCTTGTTGCATGCGTGGGTAAACCAACATTGTGGTTTCAGTCAGTGGTTATGTTAAAGGTAATGTCTCAAAGTCTTCTCATTTTTTTTGGTGACAGAAAAGAAAGTTTTAAGGTGCTTTAATACATTAAACTGCAGAATTGTTTAAAAATACACATGGGACAAATTTATTTATTTCATAATATATCACAACATTATTATTATATTAATGTATATTAAAATTATTATACTTATTATATATTGTTGGCCACGTTCCAAAATTCAGTGTTTTTTACCTTGTCCAGTTAATGTTATTGTATTAGAACCTGTAGAAAGCAGAACAAGTTTTTATAACTTTTTATAAAAGAGATGTTATGTTCCGCAGTGCAAATTGTTTTCCAAGCAAATATTTGAGGCAGTTTTTATACTTTTATATAATGTTGTGAGGATAAAAAGGTAAACCGGGAATTCAATTTCAACTTATTTTTGAATTTCCCACATATTGGCCATATTTTAAGTTATATTGTCATGTTGTGTGGATGCTAACCATGTCTACAATGGTCTCGGCTCACAAATCCATCTGCAAATTAAAATCTTCAAGAACAATATCAGAAAGAGGAAGAAAATGAATCAGTGTACATTCTGTGGAAAGTTGTATTCTCTTGAGCTCAGACAGCTGCGAATGCATAAATCTGCTTATGCACCTTATACTGTATCTGCTTAGACTGCACACATGCACACAAAAAAACACGCAAAGGTGCACTTATAAACATACCCACCACTCCACCTCACAGTCAGGAGCATCGGCCGAGTGCTGGGTCTGCTCTCTCTGTAATTATTACAAATGTAACATGTTAAATGGTTAAGTGATAATCAAAAGACCAGCGAGTTTTATGCCTGCAAATGATGGCAGCTCAGCTGGTATCGTGATGGAAAAGGCCATTAGCACCAAACCATTTTTTTCAAATTGACTGGTGCGTGAACTACGTGTTGTATTGGCAGTGAAAATGATGAAATATTATATATACAGTGGAGCTCATTAAAAGCATATTACAGTTTTAACCTTTCCTGTGTATTTGAGAATGGCTTTTTCACAAACCTTTTTTTTGAAAAAACCTGAAGTTTACACAAAATAAAGTTTTTCTGTTTACACCCACACTGTCAACAAACAGAAAACTGAACCGAGCAGAAAGAACTTGTACGTGTCTGTTGGGAAGAAGAGTAAGCTTGTTGCATGTGCTGTATAAAGATGAAAAACTGTGGATGCTTTGTAGCACTGCTATTACTATGTAGTTACGCAGTTAAAAGCCTGCACAGCAGCGCAGATCAATTCTAGAGACAAACCCAGCAAAATATTATCTGAGTATTTTACCATCAACCCTATTTGTCTAGAAATTGCTCCTCTCTTCTTTCCTGTTTCAGATTCCTCCTGCTCAAGGCTGTCCGTCGACTCCAATGTATTGACGACCAGTTTGCCTCCCCAGACAAATGCATTAGTAATCTGCAGGCGAGGCTGCATGGAGGAGAGAGAGAGAGAGAGAGCGAACGAACATCTCATTGCACTCTGCAAACATCAACAGGCATGTACCATATTCATCGACCTTATCAGAGTGGTGCTCATCAGGGGCCTGGGCTCTCATGGCCCCCAGCCTGGCTCCAGTAGTCCCGCTCTGCCTTATTAGTGTGCCGGTGAGGCCTTCTTATCACCATGGCAATCTGCTGCTCATAAACAATGCAGCAGCCATGGGAGATCCACCTGGACCAGAGGAGACGGAGAGATTGAGGTGTGGAAGACATGGCCAATGAGGCATGTTTGCTTTCTCTCTCTCACACACATGCTTAAATTAATATGCGTGCATAGATCCAAATTGTCAAAAAGGGACTAATTTCATTGTCCTACATGATCCACATTTGAAACCAGTTTGTATGAGAGCCTGCATTCACACAGCAAGAGAATAACGATGTCAGTCCTAAACAATAATACAGTTCAGTACATAGGCACACACAATTCGGATTCCGTAATTTAAGTGACTGTTTCAGGTTTTCAGAACTACTTACTGACCACAAAGAGTCCTGACACTTGTGCTTGTGCTGTCAGCCTTTCTTAGGTAGCAGAAAATAGAGCCATTGAGAGATTGCACTGTGAGACAAAACTCTTGTTAAGTCTTTGGGCTGAGGAGAATAAAAAAATAATGACCAATGGGAGCTGCTGAAATAGTTTAGAAATAGTAGTAGAAAAAAACACTTAAAAATCCTAAAGGCACAATAAAATCTTGATATTAATTGCCATAAATAATACAGACATTGTTTAAACTGTTCTTATCTGCTTTTTATCTACAACACAAGATGCAGTTTGAGAGCCACACCTGTCAAAACTGTATGAAGGTAATGTACACATTTTGTAAGACATTTTTTATTTATTTAATAATTTATATATAAGATCATTATGCTAAAATTATGCCTCTAATGAAGTATGTGTTTGCACAACATTTCGTAAATAAATAAGTCTGACAGAGATTGAAAAATCAATCATGTTTGTTGAATTTTATTTGCATTCCAGTAGTCTCAGTTCCAATAATCTCAGAGGAGCTCCAGAGTGGCATCCAAACAAAACTCCACAGCCATATCTAGGCTGTGGGATGCATCTGTACTGAACCCAGACCTGTGATGTGTTCTGCCTCCCCGATCGCCCTTCTGAAGTGGCCCACATCACAGTGTGAATGTGTGGCAGAGGCTTGCATAAACATTCCGATGAAACAATGCACAGAACGTCAAAGATTCCCTTAGTGACTCTAATACCAGTTCTAAGAGATATTCCGCCTGCAGGAACGTTTTGGTTCCAGAATCCTTTTCCACTTCCTCTCTCTTAAGCGGTAGCATTCAGTTGTGTAGCCTCTTCTCATGCTTCCTACTTTTTGTTTTATTTGGCCTCATATATTTAACAGGAGACGCTGCGGTGCTTTGGCCCTGACCTCACAAAACTGCTGACTGCACAGTGATGAAGGGTTGACATGGGTCACCGATGCCTCCATCAGCCTCCGACGCCATCTGTCAGGCCGGCGCATGGAGAGTAGGAGAAAGCAAAGCATTGTGGGATAGCACTCACATTTTAATACTCTTAGTTACCCATTTGCCTGAATAGTCAATGCCTCTTCGCACAGGTGGGCAGTTACAGTAGTTGACCACAGCATCGAGGAAAAAACAAATGACTCAGACAGAGAAAGAAAAATCAATCTGTTTGCAGTGAATTAATCTACATTACTACTGCAGCATATCCCGCGGCGACCAGAAGGAACATCCATTATCTTTTGCGAGAGGGACTCTGCTATTGGCTGAGTAAAATGATGTATTGACTGATAAAAGAAGCAGCGTGCGTGGCTAGCGCTACTCTCAGAGCGCCGTGGCTAGCTGGTCTCGCTCAGCAGTCCGATCGGATGTTCGGCTTTCCTTCCTTTCTGAACTCCCCTGCTGAAATCGAAATCCCACTGCTTCGAAAGCACACGCTGACTACAACTATCGATTTCTACATTATTTGTATAAAAAAAGAAATTGGAAGAAAGGCACGCAGTCAAAGCCCATTTCTAGAGTGCTAAAATCTGCACCTCGCACCCGCGTAGCGTTAATTCGAATTCGTCTGGGAATGACTCAGCATCTGTGTCAAATATTTCCTTGTATGTTGAAAGAGAAATGGGAAAAACAGATGGCAGGAGGTAATAGACCCAAGGCAATATCCCTTTAGTTCTGGATGGTGTGTTTAGAGAGAACATTTATACTCAGGATAAGAATCATGTTCTAAGAGGCCACAGTATGGCAGATGGCCGTTTTCTACCGTTCTGCGGTGAGTAAAGCGACACAGTTCTCTGTATCCGCAGAAGTATGCAGCAATTACAATCTGAATGCTGAGCATCAAACTCTAAATGGCTTTTTTCATTATCTTGCTAAATGGTTTAAAATGAATAAATTCATTAAGTGTCTTCGCAATTCAAGTTCAGCCACTTGTGCGAGTGGAAAGCCGCTGATATCGTCGCATCACTGCGAGAGTCCTTAAGCCATTAACTGTCAGTGACCTGAGAAAATTCATTTACACTATATTGCCATTGCATTAGTGCATCTCTTGTATTTCCATCCTCTTATTTTGCACCTTCAGTGGTTCTAAATAATTAACAACCTATTTACAGTGTTTGCGCTTCACAAATGTGGCCGTTCATTCATACAGTAGTATGGCGTTACTCAGTTCTGGGCCGTCGTTTAACGGCTCCCCTGGTTTCTGTCATGCCCTCATTACCTCCCCCATCTCCAGATCACCAGAATGGACAGCTAAGTCATTCCTGAACAGCTTGCGTCCTCCTGAAACCACATTCAGTTTTACATCCATTCCATAGAGGCTGGGAGATGGATGGAACAGGAGCATAAACATGCTGAGTTCAAGGCTTGCTCTCCTCTCTTCCTCCATTCAGTCTAGATGTGGAGATCTAATTACAGAATCTGGACAGAGGGAGAAGTCAATAATGAATGTTAATGTGCTTTATTTCAACAGCACTAACACACAGAGCGAGAGAGAGAGAGACAGAGCGCGAGAGACAGAGAGAGGCGGGGTGTCTATTTAAGGAATATGTCCTGTTTTGCTTTTGTTGCCAAATGAAACTTGTTGCTGCTGCCTTTCTAGTCACTGGCAGATTATGGTGATTTTTTTAATACAGGAATAATGATGCTGCCATAGATACAGTTTGTCTTGGCGGGTTGAGATTTATTATTGGATACAGAGGTTTAGATGATTACTGTACACAGTGTGCAAAGCTGATTAGTCCCTTCATTGGTTCACTTTATAAAACACTGATTGGTTTGTTGGCCTCATATTTTAAAACAGTATGTTAAAATCACCATGAAATCAAAGTCTGAAAATTTACTTCCTCTCTGGCTGTAGTCAGAACCGTTAACCACTGCCTTCCAATGGTCTACTGCGAGCTTTAAAACGCCTACTTTCCTAGAGCCTGTCACATCCCAGAGGAAAAAACAAGTCACACCTCTGTTTTTTCCATTTTATTTTGAATTGCATCAGAATACTGAAGTCAGTTGCAACAGACTTTAAATAATCTGAAATTATATTTTGTGAATGGCTGATATATTACGTGCGTCAGTGCCCAAAACAATGCAGTCTTATCTGTTATACCTCCTTTTTGAACTCCAGTGCCCTGAAACAGTGAAACTGAAAAGTAATACATAGTTTGTCACAAAGGTCCTTTCACATTTGTCTTTGGTTTTACGTTGTGTTTGTGTCATATTTTATGCTGCTATTTTGGCCAGATGTCTCCTGAAAAATAGGCTTTAAAGGAGCTAACCTGGTAAAATAAAAGGTTTAAATTAATCGTGAGTCCCTCCTGTGTGAGTATGTGCTCAGAGGAATCTGCCTCGTCAAAGATGACATGACAGCCTGTGTAGTGTTCGGCCCGCACGTCTGATGAAGGTCACCGAGTGGTGCGAGCGATGAATGCGGCCTCTCTGATTGTGCTTGTGATTAAGAGAAGTTTAAATGAGATTTGGTTGGGCCTGAGTCCACATTGTCGCTCTTTATGCACAGAGCAGTGGTATTAAAGAGCTGTTCTGCCAATGTCCTCAGGGTTCTTTGTAAGGAATGATGAAAAATGAAAATGAATCTTTCATGAGATTTGGCGCAGTTGACTGGATCATATATTTTGTTGCGATTTGCAATAACAAAAGAGCAGAGTGACATTTTCCTGCCTTGCAGTGAAACAATTTATATTGTGATTAAAATAGGTGTATAGATTTTTTTGCTTCGTGTTACAGAAGATCAAAGGCCATTATAACAGCACAGGCCCTGAAAAATGGCTTCAGCAGGTCAAAATGTCATTAACCTTTAGAATCAGAGCTGTCCCGGAGTGTAAATCTCCTCCCGCTTCTCTATGCAAATGCTATGAAATGAGGAACTGAGAGCAACAGACACAACGAGGCAAATTAAAGGAGGGAGGAAGACGATATGGAATTTATGAGCGCTGTCAGAAAAGATGAATTTTTCATTCTGACAATGTATGATGCTTGTAGCTCAGGTTTCTGCTGTGGTGGATGCCCGTAGGAAAGACAAAATCACAAATGCGATCTCTTTAATATTTCAATTGTTTCTTCTACATAACAATCAGAGTAAATGAAGAGAAATTGGGCCTTGTGTTTCTCAAATTTGTCTCCTGAGAAAAGGTTATTTTTTGAGGAGAAACACCTGAGACTGAGTTGATACTTCAATGAAATACAAAGTCTCTAATGTGTTTCTAAGGCTTTGACACAGAAAAGAGCCAATGGTCACGTTACTTAGCTTGGCACATTAAGATTTAACCACCTCTATTTTTGTGTCACCTTTCAACACCTCTTAAAAGACTCAATGAGTGCTAGAAGTAGCAAAAAACAAACAAACATAAGAATGCCTTGGTTAGTTCTTCCAGTGTAACAGGCTACAAGAGAAAATTCAATATATGCTTTTTTGTTTCAATATGTACTTTTTGTTGGAAGTCATTGAATTTGTTCAGGAAATCAGTGAGGCATGTAAAAACCATTTCCCATTAATCCAGTGTCAGAAAGAGCCCTGGGCCGATAAGTGCTGACCTGCGGGCCATAAATCCTCACCCTCCTTCAGTCGGTCTCCATGTTTGGGCTAATTGCTCTGGCTGCATTATCGCCCTCAGGCTTGAAGCTGACCACCCAAACATTACTTTGAATCTTTTTCCTCCCTTGTGGATGATGTGAGGCTACCATGTGTCTGTTTCTTGTGTGTGTGTGTGTGTTGTGTTTCATGCATGGCTGCTTTGCCGCTGTCCTCCTGCTCTGTATTTTGCTGACGCAGCGTGGTGAAGATGAGGCCCCTGCATAGTGGGACAGTGGGAAAATTACTGCTGTCAGTCCCGCATTGGCTGACTGGCGTTGGATTTGTGGTAGTACAGAAAAATGATGTGATAGATTTATTCTCAGGCAGTGTGCACAGCCATTATGGTGCATACCAATCAGATAGTTTCTCAATTTGAAGAATAAATCTGTCAATCTCTCCTCTGCAGAAATCAGACCTTTTGCATTGCAATGGGATGTGCTATTGTCCGGCAAACATATCTGTTGTTTCCTGGCACGCTGTAGGAGCAGGGATGCATGAATACGGAAATCAATAAAGCACATTTAAGTAACTCTCTTTATAAATTATACACCAACTACATCCCTTGTTCATTTTGTCATATCTTATTCAGTGTAGCTAATCTAAATGGATGGAATTGCACTATCACTTGCCAAAACAGAGGACAGCTGAGAGCATTTTGAGGGAAATTGCCATCATTTGGCTCTCAACCGTGGCACATGGAAAGTGGAGGTCAGAGGAGTAATTTGTAGAAATTGGCAGACTCTGTCAGGTGCTGCTATTTGCGCTTCCTTGTACCAGCCAGAGGTGGCGCCATTGAGCCCTCATTGACTGTTGAGATCTCCTTTCAGCCTTCCAAATGCTCCTCGTTGGCTTTTTAAAGGACATGCTGCTCTTGTTTACAGTACGGTAACAGTATTAGGTAAAATTGAGGCACTAAATGACATTGATCAGAGACTTTGGGGGGATAAAACAAAGTAAGAGAGAAAAGCACATCATCATAGTGTTGGTGGAGTACAGAAGGGGCCTGATCTGACTTCCCTGCTAACTTTGACTCCATGAAAGATTAATTACCACTGAGAATCAAATGCTCTCTGTGCCAGGCCAGACAATTAAGAACTTCCCAGCTTAATGATAGTGTCCAAAAAGGATAATGCAAGAATCATAATCAACTTCATCTTATCGTTTCACAAGTAAAGGGTGTTTGTGTGTGTGTTTATGTGTGTGTGTGCTAAGGACAAGCAGTAATTTGGCTTTTATTCAAAGCAGACCACTTCCAATTCCACTATGCTTCAGGGAGCAAGAGAGAGAAATTACTTTAAAGAACAATAACAAATGTAAGCAGGGGTGTTGTTAAATGTTCATCACGCACTAAAGAGGTTTGGTAGCCTGATGCAATGCACTGAGCAAGTTGTGCTCATGGCCCTGTGTTTAAAGAGCAGGCGACGAACGCCTCCGGATAAACGCAAAACTGACTGTCATCACACAGACCCAGCACTGCTGTTTCTCCACTGTGAGCTGTGTTAGAGCAGAGCACAGTCTGCAGGGAAAAAGCACCGTATGATCTCGTCTGCAAAATGGTGCCGTCCTGAAGTGCTTTCATGTATGAGGTCATCCGATGCCTGGTGCATTTATGTTTGTGGGTAGATTTCAATTTTAAGATATGAGTGACAGTATAATGTGTGTTTACTACATCTTCATATTTTTGTTAGCACATGCAATGGAGTCACATTGTCTGGGATTCAAAATTAAATTAAAAAAAGATTTAAGTTAATACACTGTAAGATTTTAAAAATATACCAAAACAATTCCAAATACTAACAAATTGCAGATTTTTTTTCAATTTAACTTTTCATTTAAGTTGTTGCGCTGATAATTTTCATACCCTTACAGAAAAACACATGAATTTCACATTTGCAATACACATATGATGACAACACGTTCCACTTGTGATTTCATGGTTTCCCATGGGAATTGAAAATATTCCAAAACCGCATATTTTATATTCGATCACGTGTTTTTGTGCATGTGAAATGTATGTGGACACATGAAAACAAACATGCGATAAGTTGTGAATTGGTTTTGGAACACTTTTGTATGAATCCCACATAAACTGTCATGGGAAACACATGGAATCACATGTGATTACACGTTTCACATGTAATCACATTTGTACGTGTGAAATTCATGTCTTTTCAATCTGTACTGCTCTAGCTAAATACAAAATAGAAGAGCTTGAATTCCACTGCATTGTGTCTAAAACCATTTCTGTTGCAGGCTCAGGCAGCTGGTGGTTGGCATTTTCAAACCTCTGGCCACTGAACCATGTAACCTCTCAGCGAGTAGTGCCTCTGCTCCGTCCCAGATCACTCTCATCACAAGACTACTGTCTAATCAATCATCCGGAAAAAGAGTCGCACTCAGCAGTGGAATCGCTATGAAATACTGTCTGGATGCAACATGAAAGCCAGAGTCCCACAGACCAGCGCTCTTGTGTAGTTCAATCTGTTGATTTCCCAGAATTCCCAGTTTTACATCTTCCATTATACTGCACGCCTCATTGATTTTGTGTGAGCCAATTGTACTTACAAATTTCAGCCCCTGAGTCTGCATTTCACACTCATGCCAAGTGTTTAGAGCTACTGGCCACCGCTGCCGGATCTGGATTCATGGTGTCCCGCATGTGGTTGCTTTTAACGTCCATCTTTTGCACGTAGTTGAATTAGATGTGCTGTGATCCGTGTCGTGGCTAATGTAATAAGGTGCACCCTGACACAAGACAGAGGGGCATGATTAGATAAGCATGCAGAGCAACTGTACCATGTGACACACCCTGACACTCGGCGGGTGTCACAAATTATGCGGCGTGACTTTAAAGCATCCCAGGATTTCTTTATGTAACAGCTCATGAAATTGACACAAATGTGAAGGAAGCATGAGGACATTATTCATTGGTGATGCCTTTATGTGCTGATGTTTTGTGTGACATGCAGTTCCATTAGATGTAGGTCTGCTCTCATAAAAAGACTCGGGTCTAATAGGAATGCTACATTATACGCTGTCTTTATGACGCCGCTGTTGAAAGGGCGCTCAATTATTTAGCGAGTTGTCAACTGCCATCTAAATGCTCGCCCACCTGTGCAACACAAAGCACACGCAATATTATTATATACTAATGTATATTTACATAACTGTAGCTTTATATATATATATATATATACACATATGCTGTATATTTATATTCGGTGTGTATATGTGTGTGTGTATAGATAGATGGTTGGAATGGAAAGACAGGGTGCCAACTGTTCTAACATTAAAAATGAGGTATTGTGGGGACACAAAGAGTAAGTTGGGCCTGTTTCAGAGACTGTCTGAGCAGTAAAGAATGTGTCAGTTTCTGTGAGGGAAGGTGGCAGACATTTAAAGCTGGTGAGCAATGTTTCTCAGGGACTGTGGGCTGATGGAAGAGATAGCTCGGCTTCTTCAGAGCCTACAGGCATGTTCAGTAATCAATGCACACTTAAAAAAGGAAGGATAAACGAGAGAAAAATGAGGCGGCTGCACAGAAAACAGACTCGCAGCCGCAATCTAGCATTGAGAATCATAAAGCTAGTTATGGAGAAGTCATGGGGTGCACGGTAACAAAGCTCAGCCTCGATTTGAGCCTTTCCCGTTCTCCCTTTTTAACTTTTAGCTTTTTTCTTCTTTAGACCCTGAACTGGCTCTGTCTTTCCCTCAGAACTGCCTACGCATGTTGACTCATTGCCTATGGCCAAACGTCAGCTCATGGTTTGCGGCGTAAGAAACACTTGTTTTGGAAAGTAAGAGAGATGATTATTATACTCTTTGTGTGGAAGATAATCCCTTGGCCCTTTAAATGCAGATTTACACATGATTAGTACAGTAATAAATAGATTTTCTCCTTAGGTTACTGTCCAGACAGACTCCAGTGCTAGCGTCACTAGATAGGGAGAAATGATCATTGTCCATTTCAATAATAGACAAGCACTCTGCATGTTTAACCGTGAGATTTTATTTGACTCTCACATTTTTATTAGCTATTAATTCTGTCAGGGAGCACAAGAACACAGGGTTGCTTCTAATTCATGTTTACTGATGTGTAAACTGTCTGTAATCTGAATAGCTTTGTGAAAATGTCAGCAATGCCATTTTGTCTGACTTTGAAGCGCGATCCACGGATGTTGTTGCCCATTGGCTCATTTGCGATTTCTGTTTGCCGCTTTTAACAAAAACACTGTACTTCAGTCTATTAAAGAGCATCTAAACTTCTATAAACAGGCTATAGTCATGATAACGAAGAGTGTTGCTAATTATTTTTAAATGGCAGCTAAAATAGCTAAAGCCTGTTTGAGAAGTCGCTAAATGTTGCCAAGTGACATTATAAGCTAATTAGCATATTCATGACATCACGGTGTCATGACATTCATGACATCACAGTGTCATATTTGTAACCTGTCTAGTGTCAGCAGTTTACAGTCGTTTCACTTCTCTTCTGCTCTCTGTGCTCACAGACTGTATTTTAAAGCAGACGAATGTTCAGAAAAGCTGTTCTCATTCACATTTTTGTTTCTGTCATCAGACAGAAAGAGTATGAAATATTGTGACTGAACACAACCTATTAAAACTAAATGAAGCATCTTATTTGTTTGTCTCACACAGCGCACAGCCTTCGTCTGTGTTTAAGGCTGTGTACACTACAGTCCACTGAAAGATGCTGCGTTTTGTTCAAAACGTTGCTAGGTTTGTTCTTTAGTTGCTGTTTTGAAGAAAAAAAGTCACTAAGGGGGTCTGAAAAGTCACTAAATCTGGCAACACTGAAATTACTTGAAACACATAGAAATAATTGTGAAATAATGGTTTATTCTGTTTATTCTGGTTATGTGACATAATTGTTTATTCTGGTTATTATTTATTGAATTTTTTGGTGGTTTATTGAATACTGAATTACCACAGTTTATAATTTTTTTTTACCCACTTCACACATATTACAATATTTACAATAATAATTCAGTTCCTTTATTAGTTGCATATATAATATCACAGTTTGTTACTAGTATTGTTGTTGTTTGTGAGACAGATTAGGACGTAATGTCAATAACTGAAACTTGAGTGATTGTTAATTATAATTTAAGGTCTCAAGATCGTGACACCAGCGGCCGACATCCACCATATTTGACCTTGAATTCTCAGCAGCTTGAAAATGGATCTTGTTTCCATCACTTTCAGCCTGCATGCGTACAGTGGACGCATCCTTCATTTGTTGTCTAATGCTGACAAGAGTATGAGGTGTGGGCCTTTGGCTGTCATGAGACACGATCTGTCACTCAGATGCGCCTTGACTCATTTCCTCTCCCTATAGCTGGTTTTTCCTCTCTGGCTCTGATGACTTCATTAGATTTGGGCATGCTCTCTCAATCAAAACACCGTATGGACATGCCAAGACAAAGTACAGAGCCACTCCCTCCCTGTTTTGTTCTGCTAAAATATATCCATCTTCTGACATAATCTCCGGCTCCTCTCAGAACATGGATCATCTGTGTTTGCTGGGCGATTTGATTTATATCACTTGTTAACCCATTCTTTTCCTGTCCTCCGGTCATTATGCTCACTTCATCTGTCCGGCACCTACATTCGGTCTCTTTGTGAACTCTCTTCCCCTCCTTGAGCTGCGGGTCTTGCCGGGGCCTCTTTGATTGCGGTGTTTAATGAGAGGCAGCCACCACAGAGGGAGAGAGACAGGAAATCCATAACCCAGAGAACAGTAAACCCTGCCAGCCATTAATCACTGACAGCCGCGCTCCTCCGTGGCCTTCACCGCTGACAAAATCCTGCCTTTTTTATCCTTCCTGGGAATGCACACCAGTCTTGCACACAACACGGAGCAGACCAGACACACTTAGCGTGTTAAACGCCCCACAACCAGTCAGTTTTGTGCACACACGCTCCCCTCCGCAGCCAGACCGTTCAATGCACATCGCCGAACCGAGCCATCACATACACACGCAGCCCTGAAGGGACGTTCAAGCACTGATCCAGCTTTCAACAGTGAATGCATCTGACTCACAGAGTTAAATCAATTCACTGGACTGTCCCTTAGTATGAGTCTCAGTGTCCTGTATAAACACAACTGATCCAACAGACTGCTCTTGAATGCCACTTGTGGCTGAAAATAGTACAAACCCCTCATATAGAAGGTTGTAGATGTTCTGCAGTGGTCTGAGAGGGAGTCCACACTCTACAGTCTGCTTTCTGATACATAAAGCAACATGCTTTATTTGCAAAGGCAGTTCAGTTGGTACTTAACTTGTGCAAAAACTTGTGCAAATTATACTGTAGACTTCTAGATCTGTCTGTCTATCTATCTGTTTGTCTGTCTGTCTGCCTCTCTGTCTGTCTGTCTCTCTGTCTCTCTATCTCTCTATCTCTCTATCTCTCTTTCTCTGTAAAGCCTTTGGGTAAAGATGGATGGATGGTTAGATTGATGGATGGAAAGACAGTCAGACAGACATACAGACAGATATGTCTGGCTGTCTTTCCAGCTATCCATCTATTTTGTCTGTCTGTTCATCTATCCTCCTGCCTTCTTTATATCTGATACATATATCACATTACATTCTACCTATATTGCTTATGTTACATTTTATGTGAGCAGCTTGCACCCACATAGAGCATAGAGACTGGCTCTTTACCCAAAGGCTTCACAGTGCTTACCTCACCAATCCCTTCTTGCTCTTTCATCCTCATAAAGAGAGCTTCAATTAAACATGATTAGATGCTTTCAATCTGTTGCAATCAAAGGAAAGTAGAAGTCAGCTAAAGGATAACTTTTGCTCTTGGTCCCGGTCCCTGCGGTACCAGCACAGGCAGTATAGTTAGGGAGTCAGGGAGCTGGCAGAGCAGACAGGATGCCAGTCTTGCAGAAACAAGAAACATCTCCCCTCTGCAGTCGCCGAGGGATCGCTGCCCAATCTGATTACCGCATTCGTCAACCTGCCACTCTGTTCTGCAAGTAAACAAAGCCAACACTAGATAAGATCCTGCCCGTTCTTTCAGCTTAGTTCAAGAAAATTCCACGCAAATGTAAATGCCTCCCTTATACTACTTAATACATAGAGAGGACACATTTGAAAACAGCTGGAGAGATTTCAATTCCGCTTATCTGATGCGAGAAAGACCAAAGTCTACGTTACAATCAAGCTCTAATGCATTACATTACATATGTCACATATTCAAAAAAAACTGCTGGGTTGTGTCCCTGTGGCCGCTCAAGCTTTCCACTGAAGGCTGCGACTATAGCTCAGTGTTTGTGGATTTTCCTATTACAAGACTGTCCAAGCTATTTATTTTTCAATTTGTTTTATTGTTGGGTTCTAAAGGCTCAATTCAGGAGCGATTGCTGACTAAGGTTTCTGAAGCCTAGACTTGGGCCTGTACCAATATGTCTTGTAATCGTCTCCAGTGAAATTCCTATCGGATACTTAACCATCTGACATTCCTTAACAGAACTGATGATGGTATGAAGAGCATGACAAAATCATACATACATCCTCAATGTATGCTCACATCACCATGGAAACGATGTCTTGAATTTAAATCTGTGTTACCTGGATGTTCCCACTAACTTCAGTGTTCTGAAGTAATATAAACAGAAACTGAAAAAGTGAAGGCGTGGCTTGACTGTAAGAGGGGAGTGGTTATTGCCTGTTGCTCCACCCAAGCCATCAGACTGACACCATCAGAGAAAGACTGCCGTTGCAGGGGATGTACTTTTTCAGATTTTGGTTAAAGATTATGAGGGCACATGACTTTACAAAAGTAATGTGCACATATATGTCATTTATAATAAACACTGTAATATTCATAAAAAATAGAAATCGTATATTTTGATTTAAGGGTGACAGAATCTCATATCTCAGGTGCAAATGGAGAGAGAATTGTGTTACAGCTTTATTTCTTAAAATAAACTGTAAGCACCTTGAAAATGACAATTACAGTAACAATTTACATTATAATGTCCACATTATGTGCATATCTTGTTAGTAATTAATGACATTGGGAATACCAAAATCTATTAGTCATTTGTAAACAGTATGACATCCTTAGTATAATCTCCTCAACAAATGTTTACATTATCCTGAAAATTATGTCCTGAACTAAGCAGAATGCTGTCTATATGTTACTCAAAACTTATTCAGTCTTATTCTTCATTATCCTAAACCAGAGGATTAGGGATAAGATTCTTCAATATTCAGTAATTGTCAGTTGTCTTTTTGACTGATGTGCAGCCCACATAAGCCCAGATAAGAGAACTCCTTTAAATTGAGCTGTACTCATGATTTCCATTCCACTGCAGTCCAAACCAGGCCATGTGATCAAGAAAGCGCACGCAGAGATTTTAAAACAGATTATCTATAAATGATTAATATCATGATTGTGATTGTGGATCAGAAGGTCAGTAATGAAATGCATCATGCTTTTAATCATGCGTCGAAAGACAAAAAGCATCAGTGAGGCCATTTTTTGCATTTGACTGCTTGTGTTTACAGGAATCAGAATTTCATGAATTCTCTCTCATGTTTCTGTAGAAGGCTAAGAGTGAGCACAAGGCTGTGGAAGACGAATGGTAATGCTTGCTCAGATTGAATACATCTGTGACAAAATAATATTGCTGTAAATATAACACAGTTTACAATACACATTTGAGATATAAATACATAACTCTATGTGACGTGATGCGAGTGGAATTCCAATTGAAATGCTGTCTTGACATAATCTTGTATTGAGTAATGACTTTGAATTTGGAAGTCTAAATGAGGAAATAATTACTTGACTGAAATTAGAACGAACTCTAGGGAACTCAAACAATGGAATCAAGATACAGGTTTACCAAAAAAAGAATGCGATCCGCAAAATATATCAAACAAAATGATAAAACAATGACATAACACAATAATAGGTTTTGGCAAATGTTTGTTCCCTTTTATGAAAACATCTCTTTTTTTTCCAGACACCAAAGAAGACCAAAACAGCTGATTCATTCCAGCCCATTCATTCCAGGTATTTTGTTTTTAATCCTAAACAACAACCGCTGTGATTCATAAGTGTATGTGAGGCAGAAAACAGAAAGAAAGGTCTCTCATAGCTTTCCCCAAACACCTCGCATATCACCTCATGCATCTCTGTAAGTGCCCAAGAACTTGCACCTCATGCATTAAAACACCTTCGGTTTCACACGTGTAGCGATTGGGCCTGTTACCAATGCCATGTTTTGACGTGGGGGACGATTCATTGAACCATGCGACAGTTGAGTACAAAGCTGGAGGTTCCCAAGGGAGTTTCGGCCCACTTTTCTTGTCAAAAGATAATAGCTAACTGAGCAGAAGAGGGGACATCGAACAGATTATTCTCTGAGCAATCCTATACCCACAAGATGGTGCCCAAACTACTGTATACAGATAACCTGAAACATAGCAGTTTTTATTGTATTTATAAACGAAACACATGGAACATCAAAATGCACATTTGTACAGGTTTACATATTTCAGAGTATTTAAGTAATTCGTTAGATATTGATATTGCAATCACCTTCAGAAAGTCAACGTGATGCACAGTGCCTACACAATCATTTCAGGAGAAATCACAAAGCATTATGAAGAACAAAGTGCTGCTGGAAGCAGAGAGGCAAACACTGACATGCAGTCAAAGGGCTCCGTGCGTAATTATTATATTCATGTAAACGTAGTTTTGGGATGACAATCCCATTCCCAAATCGTTCAGGAATGCTGTCTGATGATGGCCAGGAATCGGATAAATCTCTTCCTTCATCTGTATGTGGAGTTGCTAATAACAGTGATCGCTGTCCAAGGTGCTGCAGCGCTCGCCCCGCCCGTCTCCATCAGACACTAACCGGGAGACACGTGACGCGATGCGCTGACAGTCGCTGGCAAAGCTCGACCGAGAAACACTCGCAGCTCGTCTTGCACACTGAACAGGGAGCGACGGCTTCTGTTTTGTATTTTTATCCCATCGAGAAAACCCGACACCAAGACCTGGCGTATCCATTCGACCATTGCGCAAGCACGAAGCGTTTGGTGCCGACTTTAATCTGATCGTTGGCTCCGCTTTGCGCTTTTTTTGGTCAATCTGTGGCGACTTTGGAAATCCGCATCCGCGATCGCATCGCCCGTTCGGCACCGATGCGGTGATTTTTCCCCCCCGGTTAGCAGACAAGCGCCTGACTCGACGTGGACATTACCAGCCGGGTTCGGCGGCGAGGTCGACCTGTCGCACCATGGTCCATTTCTCCAGGTAAAATCAAAACTATCTGTCGTTTCAAAGCGTGTCGGAGGCTTTGGCTCGGCTGTTGTCCGGGTGTTACGGTGGCGCTCGATGCGGTTACGCGCAGGTGAGGTGGTGCAGCCGGGCTTCGCTTTGGTTAAAATTGCGCTTTGTGCCAAAATCCGTTCCCGTGTTGCTCGTTTGCTCCACATTAAGCGATATTTGAGGACTCCCCGTATTTCCAGTCCTTGCCATCTCAAAGAGAGCGCCATTGGGAGAGGCGCAATGGGAAGGATCGAGGCGTCTTTCTCACCCGCTTTGAGCAGATGGCGGCTGGTTATTGGTGATGCTTTGCGCGTCTGAGGCGTCTCCAACAATAACCAGGGGGGAATAAAACGCACAAAATGGCATATATAACTCTTGAAACATCATTTTAAGGCACCAGCTCGGACGTGCGTAAAGACGCGTCCGGGAGACGCCGTCAGTGTTGTCAGGATGATGCAGGGCATTGATCCAGACCCCGACCCGCAGATAGCAGGGCATTACCGTAATCGTTTCTCGGATACGGTAAATAATCGCGTTTGGTATGTTGTGCAAGATCCATCTGTGAAAGGAGTCGGCTGTTATCTTGCTAAGTAGCCCCGATGTAAACCTGACAGTAAACGCATAGGAATTCAAGCATGAAATGATTGGTTGCGATCAGTTGACAGACAGCCCAGAGGCCAGACAATTGCGGTGTCATTAATGCTTAAGAGGCGCACGATAAGCCTCCGCCCCGGGCTCATTTGGGGATGCAGGACTCGAGCCGAGCGAGGCGCACTCAGACGAGATCTCCCCATTTCGCAGATCCGATGCTGCTGCACGTTTGGACCCTTCATCCCCTTACCAAAACTGTCATCCCCTTACCAAAACTGTCATCCTTACCAAAACTGTCATCCCCTTACCAAAATGACTGTGAAATAGGACTGCTCGAATCGGCGACATAGCCACTCCGTTACACAGCACCAGTAGTGTTATTTAAGCAACCCAGTGACATATAGAAAATCTTATAGAGAATAAGATGTGATGGTGCAATCCAATTCACAGCAACAGTATTACAGACAATAAGTGTTTATCTCAACATATGCACGGAAATTGTTGATGGTTTTTTTCCCTTTATTAAATTAAGACATGCTTTAAAATAATAATGTGTTTATGGGGAAAGCATGTCATGTCGCCGGTTTTATGCCTTCTGGATTCTAGAGTCCGGTTTTCTGTTGTCATCAAACATTCGTGGTAATCTTTCGGTGTTGCAGTGAAAAACAATGCCATTAAAAAATACTATTGTAATTGAAGATTGATGTAATCGATATCACTAAGAAATTGGTGGTTTCAGTATTGATATCACTATTAAACTGTGGTTTTGTGTATAAATGTGTGTATCGTGTGTATGATATTATTCTTTCTAAAACAGGCTTTTTTCCCATTTTCTTTTCCAAATTAAGCAATTAAGACTTCTTTTTCCGTTCCATTTCAGATTATGGATCAAAATGTCCAAACGGATGTGAATTGAAGGTTTGTGAACACCGAGGGCCCTGTTCGGGCCTGCACGTTAACACTGCAAAGTTGTGCTTTTTTAACTACTACTGGTTTAGTGCTGTCCTGCACAATGCCATTTAACTAGATTTTAATGAACCTGCTATGAATGACCCATAATTAACTCTATGCTTTCTAGCACTACACATAACGTTGATGATTCAACACCACTGTAGCACACCTGGATTCCACTAAAGGTTTTTTGTATTAGGGAGTAGCCTTATTTTTCTAGCAGACCACCAGCCTTAGTGTTTGTCTTCAAAATTAAGTCCCTTTTTTATTCCAGTTTGTGTAGTTTGACCCAGAAAGAGTTGTCTGTAACACAGGCCCTCTCCAATTTTTGGTGAACGATGAATAAATTACCCCAAACATATAGTCGTACTGAATGCCATAGGGAACTCGGCCTCACTTTAGAAGTAGAAAACTAAGAAAGTTGAATCATTTTAGTTTTTGATTAGTGCTACTATTGTTAGTTCCAGCTTCCTTCGCTACTCACGATGAGTTTCACCATGCGAAACGGTGCACATTTAATTTGGATAGGCTTATTGGTTTGTTGCCTTGTCGATATGGGGGCTAGCATGGAGTTCACAGGCGCGGAAGGCCAGTGGGCAAGATTTCCTATGTGGAACGCCTGTTGCGAGAGCGAAATGAGTTTCAACATGAAGACAAAAAGCGCTCATGGACTTCTAGTGTACTTCGACGACGAGGGCTTCTGCGACTTCCTGGAACTGCTCATTCACAACGGTAGACTGAGTCTGCGGTTCTCCATCTTCTGCGCCGAGCCGGCAACGGTGCTCTCAGACACCGCAGTCAATGACAGCCGTTGGCACGCCGTCACTTTGCGCAGGAATTTCAAAAACACTACGTTAGTCGTGGATGAAGAGATCAAGTGGGTGGAGGTCAAGTCTAAAAGGAGGGACATGACGGTCTTCAGCCATTTATTCTTAGGGGGGATACCTCCCGAACTGCGTTCTGTGGCGCTACGCCTCACCTCTTCAGCCATCAAAGATCAGGTCCCCTACAAAGGATGGATAACCAATCTGAGGGTTAATGGTTCCGAGCCAGTGCTTATTGGTAGCGAGGGAGTCAGCACCGACATTTGCGAAGCTGACCACGTGTGCCTCAACGGAGGAGTCTGCAGCATCGTCAACGATGAACCCATTTGCGACTGCTCTGAAACGGGATTCCAGGGAAAAGACTGCAGTGAAGGTAAGAGGCCTGGATTCGTCGTGTCCGTTGTTGAGGTGTTGAAATGTCTTTTCAAACACAGCCCTTACTTTTTTCTTTTGAACATTGCACTAGATCCTCAGAGGCAGTGCATGCTACATCATGTCTGTCCTGGCCTCCACGGTGGGCCCAGTACATTATATGATTAGATTACCACTAAATTTGGTTAGTGACAGCCATTGTTCTGAAGAGTAAGATGAATTAAACAGGTCTTAGTGTCATCACTGTTAATTCCAGCAAAAGCCCGTGTTTTTGATAAAGTGACGTCACCAAAGGCTGGTTCCAGCCCAATGGGAGGCCCAACCTCTCTTTCTTATGCTAAATTAATTTAATATACTCTTGACACTGCACTGGCATTACAATTAAGTTATGAAAATGATCATTTGAATACATGCATACAAGCCCATGATTGAAGTGTCATGATTTGAATATTACCCTCCCTCTGAATTTAAGGGGTTGGATGCTCTAATTATGTAATTAGCCAGATGTTTCATAGAGTCAATGTAATGAATTTGCCAAAGTTGCAATTTCAATACTACAGGAAAAATAATGATGTACTCAATATAGCATTCAGCTGCCATTTGCTAAACTGTTACAAAGCATTCATCAAATGTGTTGTACAAGTAAACCTTTTTTACTGCACTTAAAAAAATATTAACCACAGAAGCCATTCCAACATTCGATGATGTAACTAATTGTAGCACGTTCTGCTTAAAATGTTGTGAAAACGTTATGAAAACCTATCACGTCAGTTCAGATCTTTATGTCAAGTCTGTTCCCTTTTAAATATGTATGTTCTGGTTGGTTTCTCAGTTTGACTTACTCCCTTGGTGTCAGATTTCACTGTTTTATGTTTTCTCCATCTTTTTCTTCATTTTTTACAATCGTCTGTGGACTGATCTTGATGTTGATGGATATTGTCTGGGTTAGGCCGTGAGCTGAAGAGGCACCATGTTGCCAAGGAAACTACATACCCACTGAGTAAATTTTGTCCTCCTAAAGCACAACAGAGAGTCGGTATGTTTCACTGACAAATGTTTAAAATAGAATAGATGTCGGCATTGTGGGATAGTATTTGCCAGCTCTCAGCGAAATGGATTGTTTAGTGAATAAGAGGTGGATTCGATGAGATTACAACAAAAGGGCCGAGCCCACAGATGCTCGGCAGCTTGTTAAAAAGCAAGATGTGGCACTCGCCAGCCCATGTTCTGGTAGAAATGCGCATCTTTGCTGGGTGAGTCAGAACAGACCTGCCCACACAGCTCTGAGTGGCCTTTGTCATGCACTTTGGGGTGACACATGAGGATATTTGGTGATGATGGAGGCCACAGGACTTATCGCTCTGAATCATTAGCATTATTTATTTATCTAATGCCGGAGGATCTCTAAGCTAGCGGCGTCAGGCGTTGGCGTAGCCTTTTTAAAATCATTTTCATGCTTTTTTGCTCCAGGTTGGGTAGATGGTGAATAAACCAAAGCTTTGATTTTTCTCCACATGAATTGGAAATCGGTGGTGTAAAATGAATGTTAGCAGTGTTTTCTGGCTTTACTGTGAAATTAAATAAAAAGAAAACAGTGAAACTAGCTTATATTTTATTGGATCAAGGGATTTATTTATGCAAAATGTTAAAGTAATAGCTTATTACCCATAGCACTCAAAGATCCTTCATTATGTCTTTGACTGTTTTTGCTATTAGTAAAGTAACAAATCTCCAAATGGCAGTACAGAGGACAGGAAAGCCATTACGTTGGCTTAATTCCTCAAAAGAAATAGATATTGGGCCGGTGTGACGTTCATTAAAGCGACAGCACAGTTTTAAACTCCTTTTAGCCTAATTCTGTCCCTCCTTTGGTTATTAATGTAAATGTGGCTCGTGAAACTCCTGCTGGGGAGAAAGAAGGCCACTTCCACCACCACACAGTCATTTTCTGTGTTGTCAGATTCATGACGGAGGTGATCTATCAACTGACCACCGACTGCCTTTGCCAATAAAATGTCCCAGACTCGTATTTCATCAAAAAATGTGATTGCTGCACATTAAATAGCTCTTTTAAACATTGCTAGCTTTTTCCAGCACATTCTCTTGATCAATAATTCCCGAGCGGGGTGTGTGTACCCCCGGGGGGACTTAAACCGGGTCCAGGGGTTACCAGAAAAGAGATATAAATAATAGATAAGCTAATCATATTGTAACCAATCATGGATAATTGTATGATTTTACAGCTCTTTTTTAAGGAAAGGACGCAAACTGCAGGAATGTTTTTTTTTTTTTTATAAATAGCATAATGCATGGGTGATGCATAACAGCTGCGCTACTTGGTGAGTCTATTTATGACCCACAGTATTAATGGCTTTTATTATAATTGTTATTGATTGCAATTAATTTAATAATTGAAATGATGTTTCTAAATTATATCCAGTAGAGTAGTAGAGTGTAGTGAAGTACTGGTTTGGTGTTGATGACTGAGTCTTACTGAAGCCTGTGGAGGTACACAAGACAACAAAGGTTGGAAAACACCGCTGTATATTAATACACACAAACACACGCGCTGCGTTTTACCTTCACGGAAAGCTCTGCAGTGCCGTGGGTGTGTGTGAATGTGTTTACAGGTTTTCAGAGAAGAAAGGGTGCTGTGTGGATTAAATATGTCTTTTCTATCTACGCGTCCACTCCGTCACTCTCTCGACAGGCAGTTGTGGTAATAACCTTCTTTAGCTGAGCAGGTGTGGGGCTCTCAGCGGGAAAGGTAGTCCGTACCGCAAAGAATAACAGTGCTACAGGTAATGAGATATTTTTGCCCTGCTGGGGTTAGAGAAAGGGCCTTATTTTATGTTATTATGGTTAATGCTCTTACAAGTCTGAATTGGAAAGCCATAAGGGTCTGCTCTGTATCAGCTTGCAGACATTGATACCATATCTTTATGCTCTATTAACTGTATAATGTGCTTCGTCTCCCTGGTTAAAGATGGCTGTAAGGAATCTGCAATTGACGTCCATGTGGTTTTTGGATGCTGGGGGACTTCGGTTGGAGAATTGGATTGTGTTGTAGGGCTTGTGTACAACAGCGATTAGATTATTTCCTCTCATATCTTTTCTGGTGGAGCTAACCCAGCTAACAATTTTAGGTTGTAAGAAGGTTTCCCTAACATTTTCATTGTTACATAAAGGTTAAAAATGGTATTTTAAATTTTAAACATCTAGTATTAATGTTATTGCTTGGGTATAAGAACGTTATTCAAAATTGTATTCTGTAATGTTTTTAAAACGTTCCACCGACAACTTAAGAATAATATTTTTAATATACACTTTAAAAAACGTTACTGCAAGATCATTTTTTGATAACTTTGAGAGAAGTTTTAGAGAGCGTTAGCCAATGTTCTGAGAGTGTTCTCTGTTAGCTAGGTAACATTGTAAGAGTCACCCTTTGGCTGTAGTTGTAATCAGAACGCTGAAGGCTTTCAGATGCTGTTTTTGAAATTCAGTGGATGCCCATTGTGTAGTTTAATGATTTAGTCATGTTTTAGATTTCATTTCGGGATGGCAGCCCTACAACCCTGTTTGTACATATGCTAATAATTGAGGCCAAAGTGCTGCAATGTTTTTAAAATTTTTACAGCCATTAGCCTCTTGGTAACCGAATAAAGGTTCTGCTTTAATTGGGTGCATAATTAATTTTAGTGACTCATTAGGAGCCTGTTTGGAAAATGAAGTCAGAAGTTTTGTTGATGGCTATTTGGCAGAAGATATAATGATTATTGGTCTGTATGTTTAACCCATTAATGCATGTTACCTTTTACTTCAAAACATAAAAAAATTCAGCATCTTTTCCCCAAAAAATATTTTAGGATGTTTTCAGACAACAATAAATATCACTGTTTTTGTCAACCGTTTTGCATCTATCTTGTCACAAATTAAAAACATTGTGGTGTGTACGGAGGACAGTCATGTGGAATTATGGGTAGGGTTAAAGGTAATCACTCAGTGCTCTGGATGTAACGTCGCACCCTGAATAGTGCAGCTGATGTCGGTGCACGATCAGCTGGTTAATGTACCAAATAAATTAAACAAACACTGAAAATGTAGGTCAGGGAGCAGAAATAGATTCTTTTAGCGAGGCACTTCACTATAAAATCTCTTGACTGTTATTATAACCGTGAGTTCACTTCATGTTTGCAATCGACTTTCACCTTCTTTGATCTCACAACATCGCTTGATAATCTTGAATGGAGGGGAGTCACCGTGTCAGATACGCTGTATATTGAGAATTCCTCTATCAGTAGCAGATGAAACTCTCTCCAGATGGACTAAGCTCACTAATCTCTCTGTACTGTAGATGAGTGCAGTATAGAATGTGCTACACATTGCTCCCTGTGGGGGGAATGTTCAGCTTGATGCGGTGAGGAGGATTAAAATCCCCGTCACTGGCACGACAGTGATGGAGCTTTATTGAGCATGAGCAGGTTTTACAGTTCCTTGTCTGGTTAGGGGTATTTCCCAGCTAACAATTTTAGGTTGCTTGGACGTTTCCCTAACATTTCCATTAAGTAAGAAAAATGTTATTTTAAGTAAATAAGTTCTAGGAACGTTCAAAATGTCAAGTTTTTTAGACATTGCGTTAACGTTACTGAATGTTACTATGTAGTAATGTTTGGTTATAAGGACATTATTTAAACTTTTTAAATTTTGTAACGTTTTTAAAATGTTCTAATAGCAACTTAAGAATAATGTTTTTGATTATATATATATATAATTTTGATAACATTGACAGAACATTAGCAAACGTTCTCAGAATATATCCTGTTAGCTGGGTTTTTACCATTTATGGTCAACGTTTCAGTGAAAATTGCCGTAGTTTCAGCTTTAAGGTAATTAAATCTACATAATAATGCTTAGTAATTTATTCTATTTTCATATAGTTGTTTTTGGTGAATTGGTTGTATTTTAGCTATTAAATGTGTGTTAGGGGACACCTGTGCCGCACACATTTACCCGATTACAACCGGATGGTCATTATCATAGTTTTTGATGTATTATTCAATCGTTGTTGACAGCTACATCTTTAGTGACTTTGCCGCGGACTGTGCAGTCATTGTGCGAACCCCTATGGGTGTGTTCCTCTGCAGATCTGTGTGTGTTTGAGAGTAACATGCTCTGACTGACTAAAAAACGCTTTAAACGAACATGTGGAACTTCCATCCCGTTTGTAAAAGGCTACACGAGAGCGGGCGTCACAACGCGTTTGCCCCCTGCCTGCACAGGCCTGTGCTGGAGCAGGGGTGAGTGTGTGTGTGTACTTTAGGTCATCCTCAATTTTTATCTCTTATTCTCTGCCAAATCGAGGCAGTGTGCAAGGCCAGCACTTAAAAGAAGCCGTCAGCTCGCTGAAAGCCTGCATGTCATTGGCTCTGTGTGAGCTCTGCAGTGCTAAGGAGAGGCTACACGATCCTGATCTGTCAGTCAGTGAAATGTAAATACAGCCGCTGTCCAGTCCAGCTGGGCTCTGAAGACCAGTCTGCGTGTGTGTGTGTGTGCACGCTGTGTCCATTAACACAGATATATCTAAATTTCGGCCCTGCCCTGGCACATTCTGTAAGAGAGAACGTGACAAATTTGTCTCTGCAGTGCGCAAGATAGGTGGAAGCACAAAATCAATAGAACGGGTCTTTTAAACTGCTGTAGAGCCTGAGAGTATAGATGGGTAGTTAGTATTTGGTGACGGTTAAAGGAAACTAAACTGTTTAGGATACGGTTCTCTAGCATAATTTTTCCTCCGAGCAGGTTTTTATTTTGTCAGTGGGATAGGTTTGCACATTCGTCAAAGCAGGAGGATTTGTCAGTTACTTTATAAGCTCATAAGAGAGGATAGAAAATCACCTGTCATCTTTCACCGCAACACTAACAGCCAAATATTTCTTTGTCATATTTTCTGGCATGGCACGCTTTTCTTTTGTTTTGTTTGTTTGTTTATTCATATATTCATCAGCATTTTTGGTTTTGTGGCAGTAGTGGTGCATGCAATTTGTGTTTGGTCGGGTGGAGGAACCAGCTGTGGTAAGTCCTGGGTCATTATTCTCCTCAAGATGCAAAAGGTGGAGGTAGGACTGGATGCTTTGCCTTTAAGATAGCTGAGTACATTTTAGGGGGTCTTGGGTGAGTTGATCCAGGGACTCAATCTGTCACCAGAAATAAAAGGTGTGTTCAATCAATGCATGAAAGTGAAATTTCTCAAGGTAATGTACCCTTTTTGTTTTAGAACGGATAAATTGCAGGTCAATATAAAAAAATGGAATTTCATTGTTAATGACTAAATGGGGTAATTGCAATAAACGTGTATATATTCAGGTATTGTACATTTCTTTACTACTGATTGACTGAATGATGTTGTTTTCTCTTAGTAGGTTCATGTCGCATCATCTGCTGCCATTTTATTTCCAAATGCGCATGTTTCACACCCAGCGCCTGTAAATTTCCTGCACACTTAAGTCTGTCAGAATAAATATTCACTCAAAAGATTAAAAAAGTAAAAAAAAAATTGTGAAACAGTGGTACAAAACTATAGCCCAACAAAATAAACAAAAACTGTTTAGCATGACATTTAAATTTTTGTTCAGCCTAGTTTTTGCATTTGCTTTGTTCAAAATATTGAAAAAGTGAAACTACAAATCGATTCTGTTAGAGGCCCCACCCATTTCTCTGTCTTTCAGTTCACCTTTTATTAATGAATTGTTTGCATGTGTGTGCATGCTCATTGAAATTTTATTAGGACTTAATTTCACCATGTGTTTTATCAGCTTTTTGAATGACTTAATAAAGTGTTATCGTCTCACCATGGAATAATACCCTTTCAGAATACTGTAGACCCAATGAGATTAGATCTTCAGGAGAACAGAGGACACTTAAAGTCAAATAAACCCTCTGGTCTCCACATTTTCCATGGTAATGAATGTTTGGCCTGGGAACAGGATGATAAGACGCATGGTAACTACGGTAATCCTCAAGGCTGGGCCACCTTCCAGCCTGCATGCCTCTTAATCAATGTCTCCTTCTCTCTCTCCACGCCTCGGCCGCCCTTCCAGAAGAGGCCTATGTCGGAGGTGGGTAGATTTTTTCTCTCTGCTTCTGTTTTCTTTTCATCCAACCCCTCTCCCTACTCATGTACTTCTTTCTGTCTTCATATTTCAACCTGTTATTTTGGAAATATTCTCAATTTGACCTGTTTTAATTTTAATTTGGTACACAAAGAGTATATGGAACTGGTGCTTTGCCAGTTTGAAACTGGCGTGCAACACAGGTAACAGGTATGCAACATCTTTTTTTGTGTGCGTTTCACTTAGCTTTATGATGTAAGGCACGCCCTTCATTAAAGGTAGTGAACAAATACACAGCTCACTCAATTCTGTGTGCTTTAATAAAGAGAAGCTAGAGGTTGGAGCAAGTGGATACTATAGTGTTTTAATTAGATCCACTTTAAAACTAAAGATTACTATATTACTGTACTAAAGATTTAGACAGATGATACAGGTAGCTTTCATTATGAAAATCTGAAACCTCATACAATGAAGTAAAGAAGTAAACGACACACTCTCCACACACACACACACACACACACACACACACACACACACACACACACACACAGGTAATCGTTGAAAATCTGAACGTTCTGTTGGGTAAGTACCATAGACCATTTACAAATGACTGGTGTTTCAAAATATGCAGTCTGTAGTCTAGTCAAGGAATATTTCCTCCGTTCTGATTCATTTTTTAAAGGTAGGATGAATACAGGTACAGTGGGACACTTTCTGATAATTTGTCATTGGCCTTGTTTTAAAACATAATAGCAGATGTTCCTAGCTCATCAAAAATACTGTTTTAAATATCTAAACATCTCCACTACACTATGTAGAGAAGACAAAAGGAAATAGCCTGTTAAAAACAATAACGTAATAAATGTCTCACTTTACCTGTAATCTCCCTATTACATTTTTATTTGTAAATAAATGTCAGTGGCTTATGGGAACCAAAGACATCCTCTAAAAATGGGTATTAATGATTTATAGCCCATATAAGTAGATATATGATGGACAGCCTCATTTTGTTATTGTATTGACACGTTCTTGTGACAAATCATTATTTGCATATTATTTATAAAGTGAATGCAAAACCACACATAACTTTGATAAGGATTCAATCAGCATATTTATGTATATGTCCTGGTGTCCAAACATGACAATTTTAGAGTTTGTTAAATACCATCATCATCTTCTTGGTAAAGGATGACCAGACGGACCACATGTTTGAAGTGATTTTTATATAGATTTGTCTCTCTCAAGTGTGACTGCTAAAGCATTGCAACCTCAGGGTTGAGGAAATGCTTTTTGAATGTTCCCTCACACCCACTCTGTCCCTCACCTCTTGACCCCACCCCCACCTCCCCCCACACTGCGGGCATCCTCAGTTACGGCGATGCCCGCATGTCAATGTGACAAAAAACCTTCCCATGATCCCGTTCTCTGTGCTGACTGTGCTCTTGTCTTCCCTTAAGGTCTTGCGCACCTGATGATGGGCGACCAAGGTATGGGTTTTAATTCTTACTCACCTTTTTGCCTCCATCACCCATGCCCTCCTCCACCTACCTCTCTGCCTCTCTCTCACTGCCTTGTGCCGAAACCACCTCACATCCTTCACCGCTGGTAGGGATTTTCTGGGGCTGCATTCTCTCCGGCTTGGCGCTGAGTCAATGGATGGTTTGGTCTTTTTCATTTTCCCCCTCCTTATTTCTCTCTCTGTTTCTCTTGCTCTCTTCGCGTTCCCTCAACTTCCCTTCGATCTTTCATCCAGCTTCTTCCGATTTATGTTCCCTCATCTTCAAATGCCTGCTATGCCATTGTTGCTTGCCAAATTCATTTTCATTTTCATATAGAGGAAAAAAATACTTTCAACCCAGTGGATGATGTGAGTTACAGGGACGTTTCTCAGGGGTTTGTTCACTCTTTGTAAATGTGCTAGTCTGTATTCTCGCATCCTGAATTTCGAAAGCGTTAGCCATCTGTTCGATATTCATGCATTCTCACTCATCTCTGTCATCATCAAGTTCTGGCATGTATCGCAATGGTAGCTTCCATCTCTTCAGTCTGCCCTCATGCATGGAGTCTCTTCTGAACGTAACCTTTCATTTTCTGTCTGTGAATCTAACACGCGGCCATGAATCTGACTGTTGCCTCTTTCCTCTCCTTTGTATTTTCCTGTATCTCTCTGGATTTTCTCTTCATGGAACCATTAAATCAATATCATAGGGAAAAGAAAAGGTATATAATGTTTCTTTCATATTATGTAATGATCTAGTTTAACTAGCTCCTAAAGCTGTCCATGTATTTTCCTGTATCTGTGGCTTTTCACATGCATCTGTTTATTTGTGTGTCTGTGGGTTCTGAAATCACACTGGTTTATGTATGTCACTGTGATCTCCATACAAACATGGCGAGCGGCTGGAAGGTAGGTGTGATGTCATGATAATGAGTTTTTGTCATGTGATGTGTCAGCTAGGGTTTCTCTGATAGAATGTTTAAGAAGGAAGATATTTACAAAAAAGCCCTAACAATAGTTGATATTAAACACTAAATTGATATTTATATTCTACACTTAGGTTAGTTAGTTGGTTAGTTATAGCAGTTAGTTGCACAATAGACGGCACTATATATGTGTTGCCAACATACAACTTTTCATACCAGAGAGTATTTAACAAACATTTACACATGTATCGGCAACTTATCATGTACTTTACATCATTTCCTTTACGTAATTTGACATTGTCAAATAATTAAAAATGAATAACAATACACTGATATTGAGGCAAACATTAACAAATGATACCAAACTCAAACGCATAAAGAATTGTGCATGAAGTACATTTGTGAGATTTGGGAAACAAAAAATTACATAATAATGAACATAAAATAAATCAATATAAAAATATGTTAATATAAAAAACTTTCTCAATACAGCGTTAAATATAAATATACATATATTCTCAGGTCATCTCAAAGAAACAGGTAAGAGAACTTCAGTTATTTGAGCAGAATGTTTAGTTTTTTACACAACTTTACATTTTGCAGACTTTGATCTCTTTTCAGCTTTCTATATAGCGGGTACACACATATAAATTCATTTAGTATCATTTTACTGCTCTTTCATATGAAATGACCATTTTGAGGAGCCCGGGGAGGTCCAGCTAAGGTAAGTGGGCAGCACTTGGCACTCACCGTATTTCTGTAAACGCTCACCTGTTGCACCGGCTCACAGCGCACTGCATGCTGGTCTTCCACTGAGTTTTACACACCACCACGGGCCCCACACAAAGGCTAATGTTTGGCATCTGGGTTTGAGATATCGCTGTTACGAGCTTGTAAACGGAGGGGATCCCGATGGCCAAAGCAGGTAGGTGTGGCTTCTGTCTTTACACAGCTCTGTTGATCGTGGAAGTGTCGCATTCTTTACTGCGCTGACGTCAGGCCCGTCTCACTTTACTGAATGGGCTAATGCCCACAGGAGATGCAGAGGGCTGCGAGCTTCTCTTAGCACATTTGAATACATTTTCAGAGGCATTTATATTTTCTCTCATTTCATTTTCTCATAGAAAATTGGTTTTCATCTGCCTGTAAAATTGAATGAAATGGTGCGTGTGGTGGCTGACCCTGCTAGCGGGGTCACGCTGGCATTATCAAATGAATTTTTACTTTGTGTTATTTTTTCGGTGGATACATGTTTACGTGTGTGTGTGTGTGTGTGTGTGTGTGTGTACAGGAATGAATGTCTGTGGTGTTCAAGGACCACGGCTGTTATAGAGAAGTGTTCATTTTGATTCTGTTTATTGTTTGGATAGCATCTGACTGATTGCCTTTCGTTATGTGCTTCAGTGAAGTCCTGCAATTAAATTTAAACAATTACAGCACAAATTTAGCAGCAATTGCAGTATAATTAATTACAAGGCAGCACATAATATAATCAGATATTCAGGAAAACTTCTGCATCATATCACCATCTCAGTGGTGCTCTGAATGGCTAAATATATCTTTTATGTTATAATGTATGAAACAAGCAAATATGTATATCTGCACCTGACATGCACAAAGATATTATTGATATTGACCAGAGCTAAATAACAATGTTAACATTTTTGTTCCGGTTTTGATTTTTTATTAGAATGTAATTAGACTGAATGTAATATGAAAAGTCTTAGTATAAGCAGTTCTGTTTTCCTTAAGTGAAAAATTGGAAAAGCGCATCTATCTTTCTACAATTTCACATGCTTGTCTTCTTAGCATTCATAAAGAATTAGCATTTTTGGGCTGATTTTTACAAAACTATTACAAAACACTATGCAAATTTTCATACAGCATCATTACTTTTGACATTAGTTAATAAAAATATGAATACTAAGATAGCACAATGAAGAGTATAATACTGTAATGTCAAAAAATTGTACTAAGGTCATACTTGATAAATTCTTTCTATAAATGTCTCTCAGACTTTATTATGATATTAGGTCATATGTTCAGAGACATTTTTGTCCTTTGACACCATCCACCCTAAATAGAATTTTAAGTTTGTACGCACGGCTTCTCTGGGAACACGTAAGCCTATTTTTTATTTGACATTAGCTGGATCGAAAACAAGTGTGAATATCTTATTAAAATATGTGCCGAGTAGCATAGATGAAGTGTGCGTTTGAGAGATTGTGCTTGTCTGTTCTTCGCAGCTGCATTACCGTCATTCTTATGCAAAGATGCTTTGGGGGGGATAATAGATGTGCGGTATTACGGGTGGCGTGCGGTAGGCCGGCGGGTCTAATAGATGTCATTTCAAAGGAGGAGCTCATGGAGCTGTATAGCTGCTACAGGCGCGGTAAAGCCCGGTTCACAGGTTGGGCCGCATTGTCTCCAAATTAAAATTCTTTAAGTCTAATTGACACAGCAGCACAAAGCATGCCTGCAGCTGGAGTATTTATAGTAAATCCACTGGATTGTAACCTCCCGCACCTGTCTAAACGAACAGCGTCGTGTTAGAAGTCACATTTTCAAGTTTAGTTTGTATAGCGCTTTTTACAACGCACATCCTTTCAAAGCAGCTTTACAGAGAATCACACTGTAGCGTAAATGTCTACATTTATATTTAAGCAGTCTGTCTGATCCTGCTCAGCATATGCATTCTGCAGCAATTACTGTTGCAGAAATTATGTTAGGAGACGATTGTTTAAAATATAAAATGATGTATATGAAAACAAAGTAAATTATATGCAATTAGACTCTAAATATAAAAGTAAATTAGGAAATGCATGCTCCATCACGACAACAACAAAGTTTAAGTGTAAAATGATTTTTATTCACGAACACTTCTTCATCTTTGTACATAGCTTTTGGTTTCCGTCATGAAATGATTCAGCCAGCTATTTCTGCTTAGCGAGTATAATTAATGCTATAATCTTAAAAAATGCTGCGCTAGCTACGTCTATTCTTTTCGTCTTCGCCGAGCAACACACCTGAGATACTATCAATCAGCTGCATTGTTGTCACAGATGATGGCGAGTGTGATAGTGGAAAAAAAGCCTCTGTGACGTTCTGATCAATACGTATTTAAAATCCCATTACGCCTGCCGCTGCACATCGGATGCCTCGTTAATGTAATTACAAAAGTGGAACGGCCTTTTAAATTACTACAACCGTATCTTTGCTGACGTGCCATTGTCGCATTCATTCATACACTGTGATGCATTAAATGCGACGCAGGGACAATAATTTAAGCATGTGGTGGTGGATAACAGGGCACACCACATTGTGCATAAGCGGCTAGCTAAAGCACAGCATCGATATTGAAATAAGTTAATGACATCACACAGACACGGTTGATTAAATCCTAAAGATTTGATTAAAAGAAGTTCATTTTCGCTGTACAATGACCTTTGTTATATAAGGCTCTGTGTACAAATTGTGTACAACGTTTTTAATCTACACGTAGCAATTTCAGGCAAGGTCAAAAATTTAAGATGTACCCAGCTAACAATTTTAGGTTGTAAGAATGTTATTTCCTTAACATTTCTTTTACGTAACAAAAACAACGTTACAAATGTTATTTTGAAAGTTCTAGGAACATGTTTGAATGTTAATCAAACATGTTTTAATTCTGTGACGTTTTTAAATGTAGGTTATTCTAACTTCCTTATAATATGATTCTTAACATTCTGTTGAGTCTATTTAGGCAACATTCTGAGAACGTTTCCTATTAGCTGAGAAAAGCACTTCCTGCAATCCTCCAACAGACATCGCAAATCTATACACCTTGCTCTGCGCCCACCCAAAACTCATTGACACAAAAAACTTCAAAGTCTTTGAGTAAGAAAAGGAATGTTTTAGGCATCATGCCAGTTGGCACTGATGTTGCATTGCTTGAAGTAAAAAAAGGCAAGAAAGAAAGAAAAGAAGAGAGTTTTTTCTAAAGAAGCAGTTTGTTGTGATATTTATGGAGTGAATACAGCCTCAAGACTGCCGGTTCTCATATCTACAAGAAACCAGTCCTGCGCTAGACCTTATCTTAAAATGGGTGCACATTTCAGTCAAACACAGTTTCATTTGGAATCTGTTTGGGAGATATTTCACTCAAGAGAAATAAATACGTAGTTAAAACATTAGAACGCCAATGTCAAGTGCTATAAAAGGCATGTTTTCTAACAGAAGAGTTTTGTTTTGTGTCGGTATCGCTCTTGAATGTTTGCTTTCTCTGAAAGATGATTAGCAGGTTTTTAAGTAAAGGATGGGTCATTCATTCTTGATCGTTTCTGAAGCACTCTCCACCTGTGCTTTTGTAAACCTCTTCAGTTTAAAAGCAAGACTTTCGAAGAAGAAACACAGATGTTGCATATTCACAGTTACAACACTGGAGATTTCAACCAATATTACAACCGATTTATGGTATCGGCTTTCACCCAGCATTTATTCAATTGGAGCAGTCTGTAATGGAGGACAGCTCATTCCATGGGGTTCAGGGGCATTGCTAACCTCATCTGAGTAGCAGACATTTTAGAATTGCGTCTGGGCTAAAGGTGCTGAATACTCAGACGGCGCTGGGACTGAAATGATTTCACTGTCGCCGCTTACGCAGAACCAATCATTGATAATAAGATGATTTTTTTCATTAAACTCCCGCAATTAAATTACAAGGTAATCAGCAGATGTCATTCAAGCATTTTTGGGAAGGGGGGAGAGGTGTTGGTTCTGTTTCTTGATAGGTCAGTCTAGCCACAGAGACACTTTAATCTCCAATGTCATTGTGGCAGACCATTTCAAAATATATTACCCACCTCTTCTAAATGGATTTAAACTAAATACTGACATCAGTGGCCCCAATTTGCCAGTTTCCTTGCAGTGTGCAACAATCTGGGACTGTAACGTTCGCTGATGATATTTAGAGAATCGCGTGGAACATTTAGAGGGTCCAGCTGCAAGCCACGATATTGTCTAGACATTACAACAGTGTTTTAATTTATAGTGTGGTATAAAAAGCCTCGTTTAATGAGAGGTGTTAGTCATAGTGTGTTTATTTGTTTATTACTTTTTTAATTAACAATACTTTCTTTCTCTGCTAGAGAAAAGTGAGGCGTACATAAATGACACATAAATAACTACCAAAACTTATAAACATTTAGTCATCATATACATGTAAAATTGTTTTTAATTGTATATTTATTTTACAATTAAAGCTGTTTTGTTCAGGTAGTCTTAGGTCTAAATGACCCTTATCTAAACAGTATGACATTACCGATATTAAAGCCATACAAGGCTTATAGTGTTATATTTGAACCATTGAGGAAAAACAGGACAAAATGAGAAGAAAAACAGATGGGTCCTGTCTTTCTCTCCTTTGGTGTTGAAGCAACGCTTCTGTCTCGTGGAAGGGGGGGAACATGCTGAGCCTAATTTGCTGGAGCAATACTCGCTGGCGGTATTTTTCCATCAGGTCAAGTTATTTTGAAATACCCTCAAGGTGTGATAGTGGACTCATTGTTGTGGTGTGCCAGCCAGAATGTCATTACCAACATTGGTAGGTGGGTTCTATCCTCAGCCAACACACTGCATGTTTATATGCATGCTGGGGTGAGCTGATCGCTAATATAACCTTTTGGAGGAGATTTAGGATATTGGCCTGTAAACATTTAATTGGTGGAGCTCTCTTGTTTTCTACTGTGATAAGCACTTGAGTGCTTAAACTAAACTGCTATATTGAGAAAAGTCAGTCACACCAGAAGTTACTAACTAAAAGTAATACATTGAAGCCTTAGAACTGTGATATTATGTGATATTATATGAAATTATTATTTACACACAAACTAGTGGTGCATAGGCCTAAATACTCCCCAGTAGACTTTGCTGTGGTTAGGATATAAGTTTAAGTTTAATCTACTTGGCTGCACAAGTCACTTAGCTCAGTATTTTTTTTATCTTGACTAGTGTTTAATCGGTGTAACTTATAAATAAAAGTACAAATAAAATAGTTGAAAAATTGCTTATTTTACTTATTTCTAAGTTACACCAGTCAGGATTTAAAACATTAAGTTGAAATTACTAAGTTGGTTAAACTTTTTTAGATTTAAGGCAGCAAAGTCTTTTTACAGTGTACCCCAAAATATTAGCAGCTTAGCCTAACAAATTATTTCGCTGTTAATAAAAGATAATCTAATGGCTTCATTACTTGTTAATTGAATTCTTTTTCAAATCATGTAATGAAACTAAATGCATTAGTTACGTCACATTACCGCAGCCTTAATTCGCTGATCAGAAGACCGAACTTAAGCCGAGTTTTGCGATCAGCTAGAGACTTTACACTATCGCCTTTTAAGGGACTTTGGCTCGACAGTGAACACAGTGAAAATCTTCCATAAAACCAAGACGTGAATAAAAGAAAAACAAAAAAAGAAATCATTGGCAACACAAATCAATGCACAACGGACACGGACGCTTCCCAGGTGAGCGAGATGGAGATCAGACATTGAATCGATAGCTTACAGTCAATATAGGAGAGTGACAGAGGTGATGGAAAACTATATCCTGGGTAGACGAGGGAAGGTGAGGGAGGGGGGAGCGTCGAGCCTGAAGCTGAGCTTGCACGACCGTTTCATTTTCAGCGGGAGTACGTCCGACCTTGGTTATTTAAGATCAGCATAAATCTCCCTTGAGTAGAGCTGGCAGTATCTCTCTCCCTGTTGTGCTACTTATCTTCATAGAGCATCGTTTGCAAGCAGCCAAATTGTCAAGAGATTATTTTTACTTTATTTATTCTTTTATACCTTACCAGCAGATGTGATATCTTGATTTATTGTTGTTTCAGCAGGTAGATGGCAGGAATAAATAGGAAGCTTATCTATATTCTAATTTTTGATAGAGCTCATACAATAAACCGCTTTGACCTTTAAAAGCGATTAAACATACACGCACACCGTCCAAAAAATGAACCCTAAATACGCCCCTTTTTTAACATAACCCCTGAAATGATGTGTGATGACAGTTCGTGTATTGAAAAACAGTAAATATGCATGAGAAAGGCTGCTAAGCATTTTCCTCTTCACAGTCAGTGGATTGTGAAGAAAGATGTGGATTGTGTGACACATCTCATGAGTCATAAAGCTTATGCATTCACCATCGTTTCTGTAAGTGCCATATGTGAACTCAAGATCCAGGCTGAAAAGAAAATAAAGAAATAAGCAAACAGAAACACTCAGATCCCCGCGGTTAGTTACCCTTAAAGGTTTACGATGACAGCAGTTAAACAGACAGTTTTGCGGAGAGAGATTGACAGCTGTTTTAATTTAATGATAAACAGGGCTGCTTCTTTCCCCGCACAAAAGTGCAAATTCAAGCTTTTTGAGGTAATTGTAATACCTTAATTAACAGAACGCATGAATGCGTAAAGGCCTTAAAAGGGAAAGTGCATATTTAAATCTTTACGCTTAGCCCACTTTGATGAATTTGAAGTTTCTTTCGCTGAACGGATGAGAGAGCACCCCCGCAGGAGAATGAGCTCTGCCATTTGCTCATTCCTCTTGACCTGCCAAATCTATGGCGGCCAGCACCACTCTCACTCCCTGGGGGTGCGCGGGTGCTCATTAATCTCCACCCCGCTGTCCCAAAGGGGCCAGAGTAATTGTTTAATAGTAGATACTGTGAGATCATGATTCTCTCCGTTTGACATTTATGAGGTCTTCTGTGTCCCTCTACATTAATGCGTGTATTTATCCGCACGATACAGCCGATAAAGTGGAATTTACAGATACTCAATAAAGCAGGTAGTCAGCTGCATGTACGCTAGTAACGGCATTAACATGGCATTTCTAATTAATGTATAATTTACTGCACAAGGCAATTATATCACTGAAATAACGATGGGCTGTAATGATTGACACCTTATGTATTCCAGTAACATTGTTACTGTACGTTGTGTGTCTTGCCCTTGCTGATATTCCTTCTGTTTGCATAATTGTTTCGCTAATTATCCTGTAATGATATAATGGTTGCCACTCTATATGTCAGCGCTCAAAATGTTGCCATTTGTATTTCTGACGCGCCGTTAAGCTCCCTGAATTTCAATGAGCAGGGGCTGCTAAATATATATTGGGATGTAATTGATTTTTGGCTATGGACTGGCTGCATTTAACCCCTTATTAAAATGGAAACCTCTTGTTGTTAATACCTTCCAGGGCAATTAAGCCTGCTGTGGGTGCTGTGGGTGTTTCTGTGACGCGTCCAGTCCTCAGGTTTTCTGTTCGAATGTTTTCCCACATCCTGTTTAATCGCTTCAGCCAATGAACAGATGCAGTTAAAGGCACTTACGTGTAAATTCCAGTTCTTCTCGTTCTAAAAGACACAGGTGTTTCATGAAAACCAACGAGAGTTGCGTGACAGACTGCAGCAGCCAGTCAAATGTGGACGTGTGTCTACTCATCAGAGATGTACCGCGGCAGAGCTAGCTGTGAGGTTTGGAAAACGATGGTGGCATGTTTTGTATTGAAGTATTTTTCTAGTGATAGTCAGCTGGAGTGCCACTTCCTGGCCAATTCATTTAAGTTGACTTAACAGTCACCCTCTCGGATTGGCTGTCTCAATCTAAACGTATAGCCCATCACATCTTTAATAGCAAACACAAGATGGGCTCACCGCCACAGTGGCTCTGGGGCTGATCATTCGTCTAGCTCGGAGAGGGGGACAGTAAATCAGCTCTGGCTCGGAATGTGACGTCTTGGACGGGGATAATTTGTGCTCATTCTGTTCTGGAGAAACTGGGCCGGAGATCATTAGGCCATAAATCACTGCAAAGACGGATGCAAATGTAGGAGAACAGGAAACACAAAAACAGAACCCTGAGTCGAGACTGGAAATGGAAGCACTGCGGTGTGTTAAATGACTTCCTGGACCGGTGTAGTTGGCAATTTTCCCTGAGAAACAAACTTTCAAGGAGTTTTTCAAAGGGTGATTTTGAGTGGTGGTGTGTTTAAGGCACTGACTGCATGGATGCGGTGTGAGATATGAAACTGGATCTGTGGAGGATGCTGGGAAGGCATATATTCTGTCACGCTGTTGTGCAGTGCATTGTGGGGGCTCGTTTGTGTAGGTGCCTTTGAGTGGTGTGATCAGCAGGAAAGGCCGTGAGCAACTATAACTTTTTTAACATTTTCCATCATTACTCAGAGACTTGCAAATCTATCCTCTGGTATAAGACACATGTAGGCCTATATAGACTAATTGTAGTTACTACGGCTCAGGCGTTTCCGGTAACAACAGTTAACACCTATACACTAAGATCCAGGCCTATTCATTAGATTATTTTTACTTTCTAAGGCTGTAACTTGAGTAAAATAGTATATTGTGTTTCTGGCGTTATTGTGACAGATCCGGAGTTAGCTGATATTCTGCTCTTTTTTTATGTTTCTCTTTATATTATCAATATATACTTGTAAACAGTTTTTAAAAATCACACAGAACAGAATGAAGCAGCTTCAATGTCAATTGAAATGCATTTATCGGCGTTAATTCATCTCAAACGTTGTAAATGATCAGCTCTGCTACTTTCAGCTCTAATACTTTAAGCTATTCGCAAAAAATATAAACGTACCCTTGAACATAATTAAATATACTTTAATTATGAGTGAAACAATGACACATAATAATTTAAACATTTAGAAAAACATAGGAGGTTGTGTGTGTTTGTTAGGTTCCTCCTCTCTTTGTGTTTAAAGTCTGTGGCTGTTTAATTCCAACAGCCCTTGTGCTAAATTAAAGCTTGGAAAACTTTATCCACTTTAATGTACTGGAGAATATTTCTTTGCATGTCTCTGCATATATGAACTTTAAAATCATATTCTGCATACTCATTTTAAGTGAGTTTGAAGAGCTAGGCAGCTATGGCACACTGTAAACACATATAACCATAAAGTAACAAGCCATAATGTTTAAAATCTGAAATCCTAAAGCTCAGTGCAAGTAGTACATTGTATGTAGCAAAATAACTGCACCATTAATAGACTTAAAATTAAAAAGACTAGATTGTATCAAATGTAATACTCCAAATCACAGCGTAACAATTTTACAAAATAAATCATTTTAATCAACTGTATCTCAAAGTAACAGTATCAGTGCCAGTGCCAATAACAATCTTGCTGAATAGTTATTATCTTTGTATGGCACTATTTTTAGCTTTGAGAAATAATGTGTTTACAAAAGCCTACTTGGGATTTAGATCATTATTATCTGAAGTTAAAGCCTGTTTACTTAATATTTTGAGTCCATCTTTGATTAGATAATGTTAATTTGGTATAGTCACCTCTTTTACACAATTTTTATTTTATAACTAATATTATGAAAATACTGTGTATGGTAGCTGTCAGCCATTAGCGGTCTGCATGAGCTATAATAGGTATTTTTCATTCTTGTCAAATTCAAACCTGCAACCAAAAGATGAAACAGATGTTGAAAGACATCAAAACTAGACAGCTAAAGAACAGGCATAGAGAGAACTCGAATAGCAGATAGACCAGAGAAATGACACTTACTCTGCACATGCTCAGTACAGAAATTATAATGTTCTGATTGCACCTGGTCTTAGATTGAGAAGAATTGAGTGGGGTTTTTTTTAAGTACACTGTTGGGGGAGTTGATGCCCCCCAAGGATACGCAGTTCTTCTTTAAAACTCACAACAAATACTGTACCCCTTTATATTTTACCCTCTGAAGGCCTTTGAGCATAATTTGATGATAAAATGCCAGGAGTACAGTGCACTTTTATCTGTGTTTGTTCTTTTCACTGAAGTTCACCTTGAACTTTACACTCGTTGGCAAGAGATAGATGCCTCTACCCTGCCTGTGTACTCCTGCTGGCCTTGTTTATACAGACAGGCTATATAACACACTTCTGTGTGTGTGTGTGTGTGTGTGTGCGTCTATATGCTTATTTCACTCTTGTTAAAGATTTAAAGTTTATGTTGTTTGCCTTTTTCTTCCAATTCTAGACTTATTGATTTTCCTCCATGTCCTTGTGCACTTCTAAGATCTATTCAATAACCCTCCATTAGCTTATTTTCGCTTCTTTGATGACTGTTTATTTCAGGTGAAAACATCCACAGCAGAGAAGATAGTGGGTTGATACAAAGAACGCTTTGGACTTGTGTGGGTTAAAGGAACTCTACAATACACTAATGATCTAAAACAAAAGATCTTAAGTGAGAGGAGTTGTCGTGGTTACCAAAAAAGGTTTTAAACAATAGCCAATGTTCTCCTTGGGACTGAAGAGGAGATTCGGTTGCTGACGTCAAGCAGAGATAGGTTGCCTAGCAATGCTGGAAGAGTGGTAGTTTAGTTGGTTATGGATGGCAGTGCCATAGCGAGTCATTTGCAAATGAAAAGTGCTTTTGGATTTTTTTGTTATTGTCTTTCGTATTCAGAGCTCTACGGATATAGTCGTGTGAATGCGTGATACATGCAAATAACGTCGCATCTCTCGCCTCGTCTTTTTGTTGCTAATGCATTGGCTGACAATGACACGAGTTTCGATTCTAAGGGACAGCTTAGATCTTTATTAATTCTATTTTATAACGCTTTCACTAATTGATTAAAAGGTGATTTCTGAAAGGTCTCGCACGTTCCGGTTGCATCGCCCCGGTCCGTCTGCCCTCTCTGAGTTCTAATTGCTTTTTAATTGAGTCTTTCCTCCTTTGAATTCATATCTCCGATTAATGCTTTTTAAAATGGAGGGCAAAGATTGGATAAGCGTGCCTGTTTTCTTTCAATAATCCATATTCATGTCTGGTATGGCGTTATGTTAATGAATTGGAGCTCTTTACGCTGGGTGAAAATGAGTTCTCTCTCCTTTCCTCTCCTCACGATAAGTACAAGCCACGCCGCGCTCGAGTGGAGAGCGAGCTCTGGAATACGTTTAGATCCCCACCACAAGAGCAACCTGTCAAATTGGAAATATGGAAATATGACAGCTTATTGAATCCTGGGCAATTTAATGAAGAATGATATTTGATAGGCAAAGCATTTTTGTCAAAAGCAATTATACAAATCGTGCCAGTGCCAAAACTGGCAAAACAGGCCTGATTCTGATTTCCTCTTTGTTCCGTCTGTCTTTAGATGTGCATGTGTGTATTCATTCCACGATTCCAGCGAGAAACTGAGAAAGAGAGATGGAGCGAGTGAGAAGGAGCAGACTGGCATCCACAACATGTGCCAAAAAGCATAATACCTCATACAGAAAGCACTCAACTAACAGAAAAGAGAAAATGGAAGTCGTGTCAAAAGAGCAAGTTTGCTCTCTAGCCTGTTCTGAAACAGTACAGACCTTTTTCTAATGTAACGAGGGCGGTGGGGCCACGGTTCGTGTTGTGTTCTTTTCTCTGCAAATGATATGTTTTTCTCTTTCTTATATATTGTGGATTAGCCTTATGCTCCTGAGAACCATAATTTTCACTGTAGCTCAGTTCTCCCACTCAGAGAGAGAGCGTGACTTCAGACATCAAAATTGCACTGCTTGTCAAAACGTTTAAACCTCAGCCGGTCCCTGGCTGTCATAATCCGCCACTTTTTACTCATTAATGCAATTACAGACGTCAGCAAACTTCAATAAGGTTTGAACTTGGATGTATATTCGTAAAAAAACATACCCTTTGAGTCTAGAAAGTCGCTCTGCTGATGCTGTGGAATTGTAAATGCCCCTGCAGCTGCCGTTTGAGGGAATGCATGCGTCTTAGGGGTGGCGGTTTAATCCAGCTCCACTCGCTACTTGAATGAGTGCCAGTAAACTTCTACATGACCCAAGTCTGATATTTCATTGGGGAAGGGGGCTAATTTGTCTTCCCAAATGCATTTAGTTTGTCAGGGCTTTAACTAAATTGAAAGCAAAGAGGGGTGGCAGAGGTGAGGAAGAGAGAAGTAGCACAGCAATGAGAGAGAGAGAATGCAAGTGTTTATGTGGGAGAGAAGGGGCATCTTTAGGGTGTCGTCGTTACCGCTGACAGACTCTGCTGTGGCTGCTGGGATATTGCAGTCATTCCTCACTGCCACTGCGGCTGCAGGAGCCAATGGATGCAGAGCAAAGATTCCTGTGTTTTAGGCCATTAGGGACCCGGGCAACCACCGAGCCTGGGGGAGAAGACACTACACCCAGACACAGCCTGCAGCCAAAACACTGTTCGTGCACTTTTGGGTGCTCGCCCGTTCTGTTCATTATCGAGCCCGTGTTCACGACCCCTCAATATTTAATGGTTTTGTGATCGACTCATCTTCGCCATGGAAGGTATGGCATTCTTTTTCTTGAAACAGCCAGAGATGTAATCCAAAGCTCTCGGATGTTGCCTCGCTTTACTGTCCCCGCTAGCCTTGTTATAATAGCGTAGAGCAGCAAGCTTATTTCCTGCCTCAAATAGCCCGTGTGAGTGGCAGGACGCGGGAGGCCCTACAGAGAGGCCCGTCGGCCACATTAATAATAGACGACTCAAATTGCTCAAACGAAGCTGCAGCAAAGAAAATCAATGTGGAAGATGATTGCTGCAAGCTTTGCTGTAAAAAGAAGAAGACCTAGAGTTTCGTTGTTTGTCTCTCGCAAGCATTTTGAACCATGGTTTGTTGTGGTATAATAGGAGCTCTAAAAATGTAAGACTATCATGAGGAAGGTTTGGTAAATAATTCACTGGAACAGCTGCTGTTACCATGTTGCACCTTAGAGATTCCTTTTAAAGATACGCATCTTTAAAACACATCTTGTGGAAAATGTACGTAAATATATCGCCATCGCAACATCTGCTGAAGCCACTTATTAAAGACAGAAGTACCATTGCTTTGAACGTCTCAGAGCCCCCCTATTTTACAGTTATTTTCTCAAAATCCTCTGCAATATTTATCACTTACCTCATGAGTTTCATTTCTATACATTCCATAGGAACATCCTGACTCACCAAGATTTTCTTTGTTTGAAGACCTTGTTGTCCTTTTCACTGTGGAGGTGAATCATGAGTGGTGTGGTGGTGATGTATGAAGATACTTCATATGATTTTTCATAGGCAGGCTGTTCGTGTCAGCAGTAAGGAGAGGTCTGTGGGCTGCTGTGGTCGAAGAAGAGGGTTTTATCACAGGCTTCATGACTCCTACCTTTTGTTGCCTAGAAAAAAGTGCTAGAATTTTCCTGCAAGGTAGCGACAATAGGCGTAGTGAAGTCTCTCAAAATGGCCGCCTGTTTATCATTCAGCGTTCGCTGTGTATCCTCATTTTTTGCATTTAGTGCTCTTACCAAAAATTGTTAGTCAAAAACAACAGGGTATGGTTTGAGGAAACTGAGACTGCAGAGTTTTTGTTATCAAATTGATCATTATAAGCTTTATCTCGCTCGCAGTGCGCCAGAGAAAACAAACGGCGCTGTCAGCCGCGGCACATCACCCATAATTCCTCGTCCTTTTTGCTCCATAAACAGTTGTTCCATCCGCACCGACCTTGGCGAGAGAGATAAATAAGTGGAATTAATTTGTTGCTGGGGCGACAGGGAGGCGTAACGAAGAGCAGTGCCTGTTATTAATGTCCCTCTCGGCTGTGGCCGCACCCCCAAGGACCATAGGCACTTTGAGAGGAGGTCAGAAGTGGGGGGGGCTGTTTGACTGGTTCAGTGGGCAGCACGGCGAGAAAGCTCAGGGTGAAAGAATGTGCAAAGAGGCCACGGAGAGCAATGAAGGCAATGACAGATGATCTGCCAGATTGACAGGAAATTAGACTGAAAGCTGGTAGATATGCCAAAGGCGTTATCTCACTGCAGAGAGCTGGTTTCACGCTGTGCTGTTATGAAGAGTCGAGCAGAACTCTTTTTGATAAGACCGGACGCGTGACCCAAGAGAATGTGTAATTAAGCGTAAGCAGTTTCGTACAGAAGATATACAGCGTGTGCGATGCTTCAACGTTTGCTTTAAAGATAAGCTCTTTTGTCATTTTTTTACAGTGTTACCGAATTGTATGTTCCGTGTGTCGGGCGAGTCATAAAATTTAGCAGAGTGATCGAGGCCTTGTTCCCGGTTCAGTTAATTGAACCTGGTGGGAAGTGGGGCAGTGTCGCGTAAACGGTGATTGACCTCGATAAATTTGAGGCAACCCTCGTGTGAGAGGGGGGGACCGGGCAAACCAAGCAGACACATTTCTACGCCCTCCAGTTCACAGACCCAGTAATTAGCTGTAATTTCCTACCTTTATGGCTTGTCATTAAAATTAAGCCTCCCAGTAACACATTTATTGCTCTTCCCAGGAACCGTAGATGTTTCTGCAAAAAGAAACCCATTTAAGCAAAAATTTACATTTTAACAGTTATTCAGCTGTCATTCTGGTGGAAAACACAGTGCGAGCGTGCGTGTTTAAAACAAAGCTCTGTCAGGTTTCACACTACAAGAATGTGACAAATTAGCATGGCTAATATGCTAGTGGATGCCCACACACCACAGGATGACCAGGACGGGCTTATGGTGAAGAGAGTGGCTGGAGACGGCAATTATATGATGGCACCCACTTCTCTCAGAAGGAGGTATGAATCTCCATCCACTCTCAGAGGAAGTATTGTTTTGCACATACATTACAAAGGATTACTCATTCCGGTAATTCAAGACGAGGCAGTGCATTATGAGGCTCCAGCAGGCCGAGTGATGATTAATTGCTGGTACTTTTGAAGATGCAGTGGGCATGGCTGCCTCACTGTCATGTTTATATCTAGACCTTGTCGTGATGGAGCGGTTTACGTTCACACTAAAACCTGCACGATTAAAACTGAATTGTGATCTGCATTTCCTGGACGTGATTGAAAGTGAAGCGATGCTTCATTTCAAAAGGTTCTCTGTAATATGAAAATGACTTGGTTAACAACCGTGTAGTGTTCTCAATGCATATTACAGTGTTTTACAGTTAGTTTTGAGATTTCTCAATACAGTGTACAGGTTTTTTTTAAACTCTTCACACAGTTAGCACAACAGCGTGCCTGCAGCCTAAACCGGATCATTTTTCATTGCTTTACAATTGCTTTGATACAAAATGTGTTAAATTACCACATCCATCAAAACTTTGAATTGAATTCTTTCTCCCTAAAGCTAAACCACTACCAAACCTCTGTGTATGTACAGCACTTACTGTACACATTTCCATACCGTTGTCAAAACCCTAAAACATATGTTCATAATGATAACAGTAAACAGACAGATTTATTTGTGCTTTGCTTATCTTTCTTTAGAAGAATATTTAAGATCTTAAATAACCTAGATCTAGTTCAGCTGATTTTATTGAAGACCTCGAAGTTTAGAACAGTTTTGTTTTATCGGTTTTATTACCATTTATTCAGTGGCCCATCTTTGATATGTACTGTATATGTTATGTGAACGTGGCTGACAGAGAAAGTAACTATTAGAGAAGCAAGTAACTGGGTCATACAACACAGAACGCAGGTGCATCACAAGAGACAACATGATGAGAATGTGGCAAAATTAGGAAGATCACATTATATTACTGTTTCAATATCTGTGTGGATCTCTGTGCTTGATTCTATAACTGTATCTTGGATTAGAGTTGGTTTTGGAATTATTGTTTTTTTATGTTGGTCTTGCTTCTAAGTAAATAAGAAAGTGTGTTATGAAGTTTCTTGCAGAATTTGCTGTTGCATTTTGCACAGTCAAATCTGATATTTTCAGTAAAGTAAAAAATAGATAAAGCTGAAAAAACTGAAAAACTGACATTTATTATTATTGCTACCGCTGTGTATAGTGTATTACGGTGACAGAATATAAATCCTTTATGTTTTACATTAATTGATGTGTTGAGCTTTAAATAGGTGTACTCCGTACTGAGAAATGCATATAACCAAAGAATATTTTTACATCTTTGAATAACTGAATGGCAACTACACTGTATTGATTTAACAGTGAGGACTGTTTATGCATGTGAAGCTTTCATTGCTTAGAGTAGTTGGTCTTTACAGCCATGAATTTCCAGTAGTGTAATCTTTTCCTCCTCAATAATTACTGTACGTAATAAGGTCTGCAGCTGAAACAGACTTTTGTTCAGATCCATTGGTTTTGTTTGTACATCTGTTGGCTTTGCGAATGTTACCATTCCCCCAATGCTTTGTGTGCCACCGTGGATCAATTCCAGGCAAACTGGCAATGTGTCACAGTAAAACAGTAAACTGAATGGAAGTCGAGGGACTGTATATTTTCTAGCTTGGGTATTTATAACCCTTTTACTTTAGAAGGAAGAGAGATTAACTTCAATCCTTTTGCAGACCACAGCGTGTTGATTTTTTTGTAAACTTGGCTGTAAAACCGAATTGGACTGAAGGTTAATATCTGGAGAGCGCATACATTTGCATGCATTTGCATCCATTGACAGTAACGGGCCATCCATCTGGGTTTGGTTCAAAAGAGGGAGCAAAAGGTGATCGAGTGTGAGGGAGACGCAGAGGCTACATTCATACAGGAGTGTAATATGTTGTCAATCTGGTTTAAGAGTGGATTCACACACAGTTATTTATAAATAAGAGTCAAACCTGCTTTAAGTTTTGAGTTTACTCAACCTGTACTGGGATTCTGGTATCTCACAGAGAGTTTGATAAGACTTTCTCACTGGATATTTTAGTATGTTGTATAGCATTTTGCATAATCTTTTCTTTTCATTAAAAATATTTTAAAATATAATTTTCCTGCTTTGCAGCAATGCACAATAGAAATAATATTGACTTGAATAATGGAAGTTGCCATCTTTGATATTTAATTTTGTTGTTGTTACTATGGTTACAGGTGTTACAGCTGTCACTAGACAAGAAGTGTTTTTGAGTCGCTTCAAAAGCCAAAGCGAGAGTCACACCTGTTTGTAAATACACAATCCCAAACCCTGATTGTGTGAACGGAAGCAGAGTGAATGAGAAGAGTGACCTCACCGCTGATCGATCGTGTGCAGAGTGAGGATGGGAATGATCTCATAGTGTATTGTGTTACTGCAGACAGCCGTGAGTCAGTGAATGGAAGTGAAATGGCAGACGCTGAGCCTGATGTAGCTCAGATGCTCAGCTGTTACTCGCAGCAAGTGAGTGAGAACGAACCACAGTGGGAAATGTAGATCGGTCGAGGGTGGTGAGATTGATTCTGTCCGAGTGACTGAGTCGCGAACGTGATGCTCGCGATCACGCCACCCTGCTTCCTTTCCGATGGGGGTCTTGGGCAGGCCCTGTCGCCTGGCAACCCACTGAAATAGCCCAGGGTATGTTGGGGGGAAAGGATTACTCTGTAATCAGGTTGCAAGGTCACAGCAAAAGAGAGAGAGAGAGAGAGAGAGTCACCACTGCAGAATATAGAGTTTCATGCTTCTGGTTGAACTTCATTCATCAAGGTGTCTATTCAGTGGGCATGCAGCCATGAGCAGGAAGTGGTAAAGGTTGTCAGGGAGCAGAGTGAACAGGAGGAAGGCAGGACTGGGGAGGAGAGAAGCTCTCAGGGGTAATTGGATGGTGGAGGGGGATGTTCGGGATGTGAAATAAGTGTGTTGTGGTACTTGCAGTGCCATCGTTATTGTACACAGAGGTCCCTGATTTACTAAGTTCCCAAATAAAGGTGCAGATTTGCTTGTGCAGTCTGAAGTGTGTGTGTGCAGGCCGTGGGTGGATTGCCAGTACCAAGAATAATTGTGTCGGTCACACCCATATTTAAAGGAGGCGGATGATAATTGTACCAAAAGTAGCCATGGTGCTAACTTAGTGTGCTCGCTAAAAATTTTATAAATTTTTGATACAATATAGGGTTGTGATGTGAAAAGTACATGTTTATAATATGTATTAATATTTGCAATATATATATATATATATATATATATATATATATATATATATATAATATAGTACAATAGCCTTATGTTTATTTGCATATGGTATCTCAGATATTTAGTGAGTGCTTGCTATATATTACAGTAATGCAGTTGTGCAACACTGGAATGTGTCTAAACTATTGCGATTATTTCCTGAATTCAAAAATCATTGCGATATAAAAATGCATGATTAATTATTAAAATAAATTATTACACGCATCAAGCATTGCAACATGGATGAATGACTGAAAAAATCTGAATGTCAAACTGCAAATATCTACCGCAGTTCAACATCAATGCACAACCAGGTCAGTCAAATCTTTTCTCATGCGCTGAGGGTGAGTCGTGCATGTGGAAGTGTGGATGTGCACGATTGTTCAAGAGAAAATCTTTAATATCACACGAATGAGTCAGCAGCCCAGCAGAAATAGCAACTTCTATATATTCTCAGTTTAGCAGAAATTATGGCATTATGCAAATCAAACATGCAGCTGCCTTTCAGTTGTATTCATTTGCTCCTGCAGTTATAACTAAAATTGTGAAAATTAAAGTATGGTAAATCATTTTGCGGGTGCTGATTAACGTGTTTACATTGAGGCCTCTTTGTTTTGTGTGTTTGGAAGCGAATGTCATTTGTTAGTGAAACGCACAAAACCTGCAAAAATACGTCATTTGAAAGTAGAATATCCTAGTAGATTGGCTCGCATGATTTTATGTGTTATTAAGTTTGAACATGTCTTTATACATGCAACCCTTTAGTAAATCAGGGCCAAAGATTGGGGAGGTGGTGTAGGGGCTCTTGGAAGTGGAAGCAGTCAAAATTGATTTGAAAGTGATTTAATTACAAACCTCAAAATTCAAGTCAGTCTTGGGTAGAGATGTTGGAAACATTTTTTATTTGCAGGAGTCTAACCTTTCTCCTCCCCTGATGAGATAGTGTTCTTTAATTAAGATAAATTAGACAGCGAAACATAGCAGGGAGAAACAGCCCATTCCCTTCCAATTTATTCATTTGTTTGGTTATTATTTTAACCTCGGCTTGTGACTGCGACTAATGAGCTATTGAAATACATTTGGGGAGGTGCCATGGTCGAGGTGGGAGGCAGGGAGGGATTCAGGGTGAAAATAGAAAGGAAAAATGTGGGTTTAAATAATGACAAATCACCCTGACTGATAGAAGCGTAAGATTGCTTTTACTGATGGGAAGAGAAAATATTACGGCCTCTTCTCTGGGAAATTGAAAGGGTATAAATAAATTATATTATATAGGTGGAAGGGAGGGGAAGTCAATGAAGAAAATTGGAGAGACAGAGAGAGAGTGAGAGAGCAGAAATGAGAGGGATGTATACAGCATACTGTCACACTGGCTGATAAAGACAGAGGAAGAGAGAGACCAGGATAGAACATGCAGGTGACAGTAATACATGCTCATACAGATTATGCATTGGATTATAGCACAGATACATGCAGATGGCATACGGATCTCACAGCAGCCTCGAGGGTGAATTCACAATTGCAACAGTTGTTTAAATTGCATTTCAGCGCAAGAACCTGCATCTTATTCACTAACCACCAGCAATCCAATTTAATCAGACACTAAATGCATCAAAACATTGCTGCGTTGTATTTGAAAAAGCTATAGTCATTCTTTTCATGCAAACATGCCATCTTTGTGTGTACTGTAAATCAGGCTTATTCCAAATTGCAAGGGATGCTGGACAGTCAATGCAAAACATGCCCTATTGTGGCAGTATTGTTGCATCCTTCACAGCTTAGTACTTGGAACAAACTGTGCCATGCAAATTGCATTCAGAACAGATTTGGACGTGTTCGCACTGTTACCTGATGGTTCTTTTAGTGAATTGGGTGCTAAAACAATGCAGGCAAGATGTGCAAATAAACTGTGTGGTGCTATGAGTTCACATAGATTTTGGTTATTAGTGAATTTCACTCGCTGTGTCTAATTCTGCATTAGTTGTTGGTGTCACATCTTGTTCACCCTTTCTGTTGTCTCAGAAACTGCTATGCATATCTTTTCCCATGAACAAATTTATAGACAGCATATGCATAACACAGTGTACACGGTACACACTCACTGGCAATTCACAAAAAAGTTGCATGCACACTGATCGAAGAAGTGTCGTGTTCACACGACAAATATGGTGTGTTCAGACCCACGTTTAGTTGCAGGCCGATCCAAACAAGCTGTTCACCTGACAGTTAGGGGCTGTGCTAGTCATGTAATGAGTTGTTAATATAAGGCATTTACCAAATAGTCCTTGTGTAACGTGATGAACGTTGACATCTTGTACATGTATCTTTTAGTTAGCATACGATGGTTTTTCCTGCGCGTCGCATTGAGCATGTGGGGCGGGATTCTGGCATTTGCGCTGTCGCATTTTTCAGCGTAATTGGGTTTCATAGTTCAGCTTAGATATGAGTGGGAGCATGTGCACACATCAAAAACAGCATTTGCTTTGCTTATTAAATATGCATTTGAAGCCCATACACAGAAGTATTGGTGTACTGTTGCAATGTACTGCCGAACCCAATGCCTCTGCGTCTAGCTTTGAGGAGTAACATGAATGAAAAACAGTCATTACAGGTTAATGTTAGCAGGGTTCCTCCTTCAGCATGCAAAGATGTTTGTTGTGCCTTTGAAGTCACGGGCATTTTTGTCAGAGGCGTCAGTTTCCCCCTGTTTAGCGGGAAAATGATGGAACGCTTGCACCTGCTTTGTGGGATTTCTTAAGCTGACTGCGGAAGGAAGATTTTGAAGGCTCGAGTCAAGCTGAGATATGAAAAATGCAACGTGGGCGGAAATGAATCCCTGAAAAAAGCATGCTGTGATGGAGGACATGCGTGTGAACGCGTTCGCAGGCAATGCATGCGGTGACGAGTTTGTGCTGCGATTGAGGTCTTCTTTTTTTAATTTTGGATTTAGCTGCGATGTGGGCGTCTGACTATAGCAGTATCCTCTCTGTTCATTCGCCCTTCGATCGCTCTGGCCGTCTCTCTCTCCTTACATCTCCCCGTGCTTTCAATTTCCCTCTTTTACCCCCGCCCCCACCCCCACCCCACCAGCCCCCTCGCCCCTTTATATTCCATACTCAATCGATTTTGCTCTCTGACAGACAGCAGTTGCTTTTGATCCTAATCCGGTTATCTCTTTATACTGTGTCCTCAACATGGTGGCTGATGAGATTTCAATGCATTACTGTCATCCAGTTGCTGACAGCTCGCTGTCGGTGTGTGCGGTTATGTGTTTGTGGCCCGCTGCGACAGCAACGGAGGACTGGTGCCAGTGGATTACTTGTATTTCTTTATCAGTGGATTCAGGGTTTGTTTACTTGTGGGATATTTGGTAGCCTGCTCATGAAGACATATGTTACTTTACCTCTGTCGCATGGTAGCGTCCCACTAAGGTGATTATTGCTTGCCTGCTGGGCCTCCAAACACTGCTCACATGAACGTACATGCTCGGTTCTGGGCTGTGTGGCCGATTTTAAGAGATTTTTACGATTTTTAGGATTCTGCAGTAGTGTTCTAGAAAGTTGTTCAACTTCAACAACTGAACAGTATAAAACTAGACACAGATACTGCTGCAGATTCCATAGTTTCTCGAAATTAAAATACTACCACCAATAGCAGAGTAATTGTCAATAATTGTCAATAATTGTCAATAATTGTCAATAAGTACTAAAAGCAGCTTATAGGTTTTAGAATGCAATTATTTAAAATATAATGTACAATGTATTTTAATATTAAATTAAATGTTAATAGTTAAATATGAATGTAAATATGTAAAAAGTAAATAAAAAGGCATATTTCCTTCAGTTACCTCTGAAGTAAATAAATAGGTTTAGGTTATATTTAAGCAGTCACACTGTTAAAAAAAACTTTGCTGCCTTAAATGTTTAATCAACTTGGCTATACAAGTCATTTCAAATCCTGACTGGTATAACTTAAAAAAATAGGTTAAGCAATTTTTCAACCATTTCTTTAAAGTTACAGCAACTCAAGACCAGTCAAGATTACAAAGAGTAAGTTGAAATGACTTGTGCAGCCAAATTGATTAAACTTAAAAATTTAAAGCAGCAACGTTTTTTTACAGTGCAGTAATACAGAAATAAATAAGCTTTCTCTTTTGCTTCTCAATGCAGTTTGCTTGATTCATTTGAACAACTTTATAGTCACAGCAGTAATGCACAGATCCATTTGTTTTAGCAAAAAATATGTTCATTTGTTTTTTGGTCCATCTGTTTTACCTAACCAGTCAGCAAGATGACTTTTGACCAAGAAATGTCTATTAGTCGTTCTAGTGCATAGCCTTCCTTAAAGCGTAAACGTTGCAATCCGTGATTTTTTTGTGTTTAAAAATGAACAAAAACATAGCATATACATGACAGATCAGTGTTCAAAATGGTCTCCTTACCAACTATAATTTGCAACAGTAAGTTTATAATAATAATTTATAATTTGAGCTGTCGGTCTGATTTTCCAGGAAATGTCAGTTTGGCTTCCTTTGACTTTAATATATGTAAAGAGAAGTATGTAAAATAACCTGCAATTTTATTCTTGAGATAATAGCGATAGAGAGGCAAAAGTTATGGACTGCAGCTTTAACGCCAGTTGAAAACAGTCACATAGCACCCATATGTAAAATGCAATTGTTATGTTTTTGTTTTAGTTCAGACTTGGAACCAGAGTGCTAGTTCTTCTGAAGTTCCTACAAGAAACTGAGTTTTTAAATATGAGTGTGATGAGGAGCTTCAGTTTTGAGTTTAGCTTACTGGTAGCTGTAAGCATCTCAAATGTGTGCCAAAGGCAGACCGTCTCTGTTACCTCTAAAAATAAGCTCAGAAAGAGGCACAAGTGCATCAAACCGAATTGTGTATTCAGGAGGCGCATCAATTAGTCATGATGGTCGAGACGAAGCATCCCTCAAGATTTTGTGCATCACAGATCTGAACGTCCTCCCTTTTTCTCATCTTTGCTCTCGGTTTCTCTCGCTTGCCGGTTTTCATTCGACTCCCTCTCCTTCTCATATTTTAACTTCTCCATCTCCCTCTATCTCTCTCTGTTTCACACTTTTCTTCTTTCTTGTTTGCATTTTGCCTATCCATTTATCTATCTCTTCTCTCTTCATGTCCGTCTCTTGACTATCAGTAAATGATTTATTGCTGAGTCTGGCCAGGATGAGCGCCAGCAGTGATAAAGCAGTGTGCTGCCTCCGTTTCTTCCGTCCTCCATTTTGATTCAGTGGAGCTGTCCACGCAGATATGCGCTGAGGCATGCACACCGACACACGCCTGTGACTATACCAGCACACGCACACACATAGAAAAACTGCAGTGGTTGTCAAGCAACTCGGAACGTCTTTCATTCATTCTCAGAAAGGCTGAGGCAATGTCCTCCTTGAAACAAAGGTGGAAGATATAAACGCGCTTGTGTGCTCACACGGAGAAAGATGACGACTCTCTTTCTAAACCTAGTAGCCAGCCCACATAGGCACCATTTTAAGGTGTCATAAGCAACCTCGCAACTGCAAGGCCTTATTTTGCCAAAATTACAGGAGAAAGAATTGCAGCTAACAATTTTAGGTTGTACGAATGTTTCCCTAATGTTTCCATTAAGTAAAAGAAATGATACAAATGTTATTTTTAAAATTCTAGGAACGTCCAAAACATCTGTTTTACACATTGTTTTAACGTTATTGCTTGGTTATAAGATAACATTTTTAAATTTTGTAACATTTTCAAAAATTCCACTAATTCTTAGGAATAATGTTTTTAATATATATTACATATAACATTAAAAAGGTTCTACTAACATTACTGCAAGAACATTTTTATATTACTTTGAGAGAACATTTTCTATTAAACACCAAACCCTATTAAAATCAATGGAGTGTTGAACCTCTCATTCTTATGTACAGCATTCCAATTTCCTAGTTTATGAGGTTACATCCCAATTAGTATGCTACCTTAGAAGGCAGCTTCCTATGTTGGTAGCAGACTGCAAGGCAGCTCACTAGGTTTTGAAACAGGCCGTCTCAGAGACATACTGCCTTTTCCTTCATCATCACAAATGAACATTTAGACTGACTATCTGATGGAGCCCCTCAGCATTGGGTTGCTATAGAAACACTGGTACTTTCGAAGATGACCCAAATTAGTTTTCTAGCAGCCAAGCGTAGATGGTCTCCCACCTGGGAGGGTGAAAGAAAGACAGGAGGAGGGGAGGAGAGAGCAGAGGAGGTTAGTTAAAGAACCTACAAATGCAATGAAATGGCAGCGAGAGGCAGCAGGAATTTAGGCTGAGAAAAATAGACAGTTGAAGATGAATCCAGCAGGTGATGGACAGATGTGATGACGTCGATGGGGAGAGATATGAAAGAGACAAAGCCGTGTGATTTGATATGATATAGAATGTGTCAGGACTAAATATTAAGGTGGAGATTAGGTTGTGGGAGAACACACTCCATCTTTAAAGGTCATTTCTGAGGTGGTGCCACCAAATGTTCAGAACTCTGAATGCTTATTACAAGCCTGCGGTCAGATTAGCCCTACCGCGCGCTGCGCGCTAATCAGACCAGAAAATACAGGAGGGATTACACACAAACACACTACCCCCACAACACAAGCACAACTGTGAAAGTCGAATAGTTTTTACTAAGATCCTACATAGCTTATTTTGGAAAGCAATGCTGAATGACTGCTATCCACATCAAAGAAACATTTGGTTTGCTTCAGTATTGGGAAAAGTGTGTTCCATTATTGATTTAAGTATTAATAGACCACCCATCTCAAGAAACAGAATAGCTGAAATCGATCCAGACATGTCAATGGCTCGTCATGGGCCGCAGAATGTCGCACCTGCTGACAACCGGGCGAAGGAAATCAAATAAGTCAATTAGCATGCAGACAAATTTCCCAGTTGGGCACATTCCTTCAGGTTCAAGAGAGAGGGGAGGTTGCCAAGCAACCGAGAAATGAATTAGTCATTGGAGTCATCCCTGAGTGTGTTTCGGACACGTTTCATACCTAACCTTCCTAACATCCATCTGTTTTGGTCAACACAACTGGAAAACAGACGAAAGCCCAACCTTGTGTGCTTCATGAATTCATTATAATGTAAGCTAATGTGAAGAGAATGCAGCAAAAACGATCTATGCTAGCATGTTGCCATTACTTAACTGAGTAATTGTGAATATGTAAACGTGATTATGTGAATTAACTGCAACTTCAAAGGAAGTTTTGAGTGAGTTGCTCTAGTGTGTGCTGGAATAAACAAAACATGGACCGGATCATACAGGTGATGAAATGGATTGAGAAATCAACTGTTTTTTGCTGTATCGTGCCAATTAAACCCTGGCTGTACGTATGATATATAAATACGTGAGACAGCAATGCTGATTCCCTGACGTGGAGAGTGAGCTAACACTGACAAAAGTCTTGACAAATTTCAATGTGACCCGAACATGCCAATAAAAAAAAAAAAAAAGCAACACCACTTCATGCCTGCTGGAACTCTGCGAATCCGCTAAACCCTTTATCTGTAGCCCGCCATGCGCTGCGTAGGCCCCTCAGTGTGATATGTGTGCGAGCGTGTGTGCTTTGGATAAATATATTTGCTTTCACACTTTAGCAAAGCGATGAGCCGATATCTATATTCGCACAATGCACGAGTCTGTTGGAGATTCATGACTCATGTGGAAACAAAACTGATTTCTTCCAAAATCAGGGGGCACCTTCTGCAACCCCAAACCTCAGCGACGCATGCATTCAAACAGTGCAGTTAGTCTAGAAGGGAAAAAATGAGATAAACTCTGGTATTACGGTTTTAGATCTAAAGCAAAGCCTGTTATCTGCTCCTATGCTGTGCACTGTTTGCTGATATTAAACCTCTCATTAGATTCAAACACTTTCCCTTGAACACGATAAGCCCAAGGCAACACTTTCTAATTAGTTTATGTGGCCCGCTGGTGACTGAAGTCGTTGTTTTATTTTTCCTTTTTTGGCAACAAAGTGTCATTATCGCTCGTGCTGATCTTTTTTGAAGCGCTCGTGGCCTGGTTGGCTTTACTGTGTGTTGACGCACTTGTTAGTGTTGGGAAGTGGGTGTTGAGGAGGTATATCTAGAGGCTAACGTAACAAAGTGGAGCAGCATGCATTCAAATGCTATGCGTGTTATCTGGCGCATTTTCCAGTAATGCGCAGCAATGTTGTTATTTTGTTAGCGCAGGACTGTTTACCTCTTAAGCCTGTTGTCCTTGTTTTGTGGTTCTTGTCCAAGATTTCTGTGTTGTTGTACGAGACAAACAGAGTGCCAGGTAATTAGGGAGTTTGTGGCTGGTTTTGGAACATCGCAGCCTTCCAGTCGCGTAGCTTCTTACCTCATTAAAACCGATGGCCATTGACCCAAAAGCAGTCCATTCAGCCCCGTGAGCACTGTTGTGATCAGACAGGCTGTGTAAGTTCAGAAGAATGCCTGGTTTTTCAGTGCAGGATGGTGTGTGACAAAGAACCGCCGCAAATTATTTTTTTACCCATAGAAAAGAAAGGAGCTCTTTGTCTAGGAGAAATAAATGAAGTATGAGAGACTAGGTGGTAAAAAATTGAGACTTTTGCTTTAATATCACACGTGTGAGATCTCAAGCCTCAAACTGTTCTCAGATTTGCTCAGACACAGATTAAAAAAAACTTTTACATTTTTAAAATGTTCAAACTTTTCTAATCAAATTCTTCCAAGACCAAATCATCAGAGCTTTTGCTATCCACGTTAATTTTATAGTTCAATACTCCAACTGTATGGCAGCTTTTTTAATTCTTTGAGGGAATTTTATGAGAACCATTTAAGACAAATTCAATGCTTGTAAAGTGAAACACAACCGCGTGTGGTTTAATAGATCAAACTCTGAGCCGTTACACTTCACTGATGGTTTAAAGGGAAGAGAGAACTAAAATCAGTAGCTACAGTTCAGCCAATGAGGCTGATTTTCAACCGGAACTGACGAATGGCAGACGAATGGACTGCTGGGACCCCGCAGCACATTGAATGGGTGTCCCTGGTGAAGTCTCTGACCTGACCTGCCAGTCACTCTGGACAGCCACACTGGCCCTGCGCTGGGCTGTTTGAGGTGATGTGTATGCGAGCTGTGACTGGCATAGGGGTTTGGATGACCACTGGGGCAGCTGCTTCTCCAGCACTGCTGACAGCTGGTCAATTGGCTTTAGAGAGTCAGAGCCCATCTTTGCTTGCATGCGGAGTGATCTCAGTGACCTTGGGCGTGCCGAGTGAGATGGCCAGGGAGAGCGAGATGAGACATCCATACAAAGAGAGAAAACATATAAGCTCACGTTTTGTATGTGCATTTTTACCTCTTTACATTCTCACCCTGTAATTCCTCCCACAGCTGTCTGTCTTTCTCTTCTGACTCTCTGCTTTTGCAGTGTTTTCACAATCAGATATAGACATTTAAATAAAGTGTCTTGGAAATGGATGACTTGAACCAAATAATAAAGCAGCCATTTAGAGCCCAGTGTAGATGGAAACCTCTTCAGTATAGTTTGAAAAGTGTTTTGGAGTGATCCTTCAAAAAGCTGGTTGATAAAATGCTGGTTGATAAAATACTCTGAAAATGCTAACAGTTTTTAGTTATAATTCCTGTAGTTTTATTTGTGTTATTCCATAGTCTATATTACTCTAAAATATGCATAAACAACCCTAAACGTTTGACCAGTAGTGCATGTATCAACTGAAATATTATAATATTTAGGTTTATTGTATATAAAATGCAGGTAAACAATGCAGTATAAAGACCTGTTGTCTGTTTATTGTTTTTGTATTATTTGTGCTTTAAGATTTATCAGATTTGATTCAGACTGCAAGCTTGCATTTTTTACTGCGATACTATAGACTCAGTAGCGGCATAGGAAACTCTGTCAGAGTATTTAGTGCCTGTTCTGTTCGCTCAAGAATCAAAATCAAATGTCATGAAAATCAGACTCAAGCTGTTCTGGAATAATCAAATCCTAATTAGAGATACTGGATATTTTCCTATATCTCTCGCCCTTATCCCCTCTCTCTCTTTTCTCCTCCATGCCCAGCTGAACCCAGGAGAGAATTTATCCTCCAGGAAGCCTGGCTCAGTGTCAGCCTGCGCATTTCTCCATAGTGTTCCTGTTTACCTTTCAATGTGAGTTAATACTCTGTCAACACCATTAATCCCCAGCATAATAGGGAGCGTCCGCCAGCGTCCGCAGTGTTTACCAGGCTGCCGACAGCTTCGCGAGATTGATTCAGTGATGCTTTATGTCCACCAGTCTGATCTAATGACACGGCTGTAAATTCACAGCATGCATGGGCCACGGCCGTAGGGGCCTGTGGCTCTGTGAGGTTTGTTCTTACAGTCTGTGTTCAGTTCTCACATCTGTTTACCGTAATGTATCTTCACGCGTCTTATTGGGGCCCGTTTAACACTTCTGTTTGTGCAGAGAGAGGGAGAACGTCACATACCGGCAGTTGACGTCATGGCATACTTTATTCTCACACATTTGGTTGCCTCTCCGCAGGGTACCGAATGAAATGCACACACACACAATCTTGACTGTATGTGTGTGTCTTTATGTGTGACAGATAGAGAGACACAAGGAACATTTGTGGGTGTTTAAAATCACAATGACAGACAGGCTGAGGACGGGTGTGTCCGTCTTTCAGACACACGTTTTGAGGTATGTCTGAGTGTGTGTGTATACTGCTATTCACCATGTTATGGGGGCATTGTGGGGGTTCTCGTGGGGACGTTGTTTAGGTCCCCAGGAGGAAACAAGCTTAAAAATCATACAGAATGATCAAAAACAGCAGAAAGTTTTCTGTGATGGATAAGTCAAGTTTGTACAGTAAAAAAAAACTATTATGTTTATGGAATGTCCCCATAAAACATAAAAGCTCAATATGTGTGTGTGTGTGTGTGGGGGGGGTTAACTATATATTGAGGACAGATTTGTACCCAAAAGTCAGCAAAATCTGAACAAACCCTCCTTTTGGGGGACAGTTAGGGTTAAAGTGTGTGTTAGGGATAGCTTATATTGTTTATTATAACTAGCTGTATATAAAAACAATAGAAGTCTATGGAATGTCCCCATTTTGATGGGGACACACACACACACTGTGTGTGTAAATTGTCTTCGGCTTGGCGCTGAGAACTTGGATAGGTGGGGTGAAATATAATCTCCTTTTCATTTCTCTATGAAACTGGTTCACTGTCATAACCTCAATCCTTCTCAAAGAAACTGCCAATTTGGGCCACTGGGGCCACGTGACTCACACTACAGCTCAGTCTGGGTCTGATTCTGGAGAGTCTGATAATAGAGCTTGTGTGTCAGTCACTCTCGCACCCTCCTGCTCTCAGTCAGGTTGCATTCGTGTTAGAACTCACCTACTTTTAGCATCTTCGTAATGAATACTGTAGCATTGTGTTGTGGGTTGTTTTGATTTTAACGATTCAGGTTCAGAATTCTCCTAACAATTCTGATTCCTTCATTGATTCTCGTAGTTCTCTTAAGGGAGAAACATTTGGAAATAAGAAAGACATTTCTTGTTAGATTTGCTGCTCTCAGCAGTCTGTTGCCAAAGATGAGATCATGCCCAATTTAAACTGAATAAATGTAACACTTCAGAAACAAATGTAATGCAATTTTTGTAAAAGATTCTTGTTTATACTGTACATACTGACTTTTTAATGTAGCACGAAAGCAGCATGAAAGCAATCTGCTGTTTTTACTCCAATAATTATAACAATTAAAAAAAAACAAATACAATTGGTAACATTTAATTAATTCATTTTATGAAGAACTGCCTATTATAATAATACTCCTAATATGTGTTTTGCGCTTTGTTATATGAAGTCTCACACGCCTCTGGTACACATACTGCAACACAGTGGCAATTCTTGGTTTATTTTGCGTGGGATATGATGAAAGGAATGACTTCAGTAAGTGAGTCAGGTTAAGTGAGTGTTCTGACTCAGAAGTATATTGGACTGACTAACACAAACCAGCGTACAAGAGTCATTGGTTCAGGAATCAGACTACACGGTCATGCTGTATGTTCTGCGCTGTAGATTCACACTGCTGGTTATTTTGATCATTTTTCATGAACAGTAGAAATATGTGCCTACATTTTGAAAAGACAGATGCTTTATTTGCTTATCATCCCCATCATTTACTTAATGTGCAGATTGCATTTTTTCTGCCATAAATATACAAACAAAAAAGCATTTTGCACCAGAACACATCATTTTTCGTAATAGAGATAAACATCTGTTGTTGCCTCCGGTGAGAGATAAATAACATATCTTAGATCTCACCATGTCTCGTTTTGTTCTCAGAAAGACAATGTTGATCTTTGGTAATGCACTGTGATCAATCATTCAGTCGTTTATTCTCTCTCCGTTCACGTATTAGCGCAGTGATATTTGACTGACAGGCTGTCATGCTAGTATACCTCTGCTGCACGGTTCGCACGTCTCTGATGATTGCCGTCGAGGGATTGACATCTGTTGAGATTTCCACACCAAGTGTTACTCACAGTGGATGTCATTAAAGCAGACTCCTCCCCCCTCACCTCGCGCCCTAACCCCCCATCTCGACAGTGAAGAACTTGCCTCAGGAGCTGAGCTACGATAATAGCTTTCCCATTACAAATACACCAATATTTGTAAGACCTCAAACTCGCCACAAACCTACAGGGACTGGGGTGAGAATTACATTTTGGTTCTTATTGGATGCTATTTGAAGCACGCTGCGAGAGGGCACTTCTGTTTCTTTCTGCCCTGAAATCAGAAACTGTTTTCAGTGAAGGCGAGTCAAATCCAACCAAGATGATTGTCAGATTTCTACTTTTTCTTTGTCCAATCGCACGTCCATCCAGTCGAAGTCGCTGATGCCTTTTGATTCTTTGCTGTCTGTAAACTTCTTTTGGTTGTGCTGTGTTTATTTATTTATTTTCAGATGGAGTAGAAGTGGGAGAATGAAGGTGCTTGGGAACTGTGAAAGAGAAGAGCGATTTTGTTAGCGGAGCAGCCATGCGGGGTGAGATAAGTGACGGGGCCGCGCTCGTGTGTGTACGTTGAGCAGTGAAGCATGTGTTAGCGTGCTTGGTAGTCACTTCTGAAATGTTTGTGTCGCCAGAGCCATGAGCCGGGTCGGTTTCCAACTCACCTCAGATGGGTGTGATGCAGGAAACACTCCAGTTAGGTCTGCTGAGATTCAGGGAGACTGCTTTAAAAATAAATTCTTGTATAAATGACTAATTATTTACTAAAAAATTTAGTTTTTAGTAAAAAACTGCTCTCATCCCGTGTCTGTGCAGGGGTGGCATGCCGCCCCAGAGAATTCTGGGAAGTGTTAGGTTGGCTTGTGATATATTACTTTGTTACATATATTAAAAATTACTATTTGAATTACAAATATAAAATATTTTCCCTTTTTAATGGGAACGATTATCAAACTGTAATGAAACTTAAGTTATGTTTTCTGTATCCTGATTAAATCCTTGATTGATCTCGGTGAGCAATAAAAGAAATTAAACGCAGTGGCTGTGAGAAAATTAAAGACAAGGACGCAGAGAGCGAATGAAAACAGAGATGCCCCAGTCTTTCCTTTAACTTAAATAAGTACGTACACACTTGAGGCATGAAATGAACAATTGGATGTATTTGAGTGGCAGAATTATGTAGATGAACGTAGAAGGTAGAGGGAAGGAAAGCTTATCAGAGAGCGACAGAGCCTCTCCCTCAGCTCATCTCTGGGTGTGTGCGTTTTCATGGATCAGGAGTCACTCATAAAGCCCTAGCTAAGGTGCCCTGCGTGTTGACGGTTGTTTACGTCTGCGTATATGGAAATGAGGAACCCAGGGCCAAAGTAAGGCTGAACTTCCACCCGAGAAGGGCGTAGCTCCCTCAACACGCATCTCTGCGCTCTGCCTTTCTGCCAAGCCCCACAGTCCCCTATTTATCGGTTTCAAAAGCTTTTCAGTTTTGTTCTTTCTGTCTTCATGTCGCAGGGAATTTGATTACCATGGGGTTCAGGAGGAGAAAATGCAGACCTGACCGCAGTCGTCTTGTTTGTCCCAGCTGGTGTTTAGAAATGAAAGAAAGTTCTGTGCTCTAACAAAATGTTTTGTATCCAACATAAGGTCCAGGAACACTTTGATGCCCTCGGCGAGGAGAACGTTCTGTTGCGTTCGCTATGCGGCGTGGTTTGGTTCTTCAGAGCAGAACTGTCCTGTGGCCCGTCTCGGCTGTCGTCCTGCTCTGTGGGTGGTCCATTAAACTCCTGTCTTTGATCTAGCAGGCACGGAGGGAAGCTTCCGTTCTGAAAATGAGCGGTTACGTCTTCCTTCCCGAGCAGTCTCAACCTGCTCTTGTTTTCCTCTGCACCAACAATTACCATTAGAGCTTGCCAACAGCCTCCACCCTCCCTCCGCAGTCTGTAGTTACCCAGGAGAATGGGAGGGGGAGCGTGTGTAATGCACACAGCGATGTGTTAATCACATTTCGGTATGTGTTTGCGTGCTGCCGTCTCACTGCGAAACAGTGTGTAGCGCCGCAGCACTAACCATCAAACCCTCCATCATGGATTTTAAAATGGCTACTGGGGCGACAGTTGCAAACGCACTTTTCACTTTTCATTGAGGAGAAGACGAGAGAGGAGTAAAGAGGGACAGAGAGAGCAAGCAAGAGGCTCCTTTATGGAGAACTCTCTTCAAAAGCTGGTTCCCCTGCAAACCCCAACACACTGCAAAAAAATCATTTTCTTAATCAGTTTTCCACTTAAAATATTTAAACATCTTTAAAACAAGTTACATTTAGCGGAAGCAAAATTGCACAAGACATTAAGAATTGATTTTAGAGAATATATTTTGAATTAAGTGTATTTTTCTTACCCCATTGGCAAATTGATTTGGTTATTTTTTTAGCATAAACTTCACTAATATATTTTGTTTGATTTATGCTTAAAACAAGAAACAGCTTTTGCCATTGGGTAGGAAAAATTAAAACAAAATCAGGACTTACTCTTGGAAAACAAATGATTCATTTTGCTTCGCAAGTAAATGTGTCTTGTTTTAAAGATGTGTAGCCTACCGGAAAACAAGACAAAAAATATTGTTAAAGGTTTTACTTATTTATCTGGCTGTTGTGGTTATGTGACTGTACTCTAGTCTTAATGGATGGTAGATGACTGGTACAAATGGAGTCAATTCAGCCCCATGAATGAAAGGAGAGAACAGATGGGGGCAGATCTTTGAGGGTCACACCTTGGAGATATGGTACAAATGATGTGGTCACTCCATTAGCGGTTACCTTACCCAGATCTGTGTGTGAGAGTGTGTAAAGATACAGGATCAATAACCTACAGTCTGAGTGATGAAAACGGAGCTACACAGTTCTCAAAAAAGATACGCTGTTCCAGCTATTCTAACAATTTTGAGTTGTAAGAACATTTCTGTAATGTTTCCATTAAGTAACAAAAATGTTAAAAATGTTATTTCTTGGTTATAGGAATGTGATTTAAACATTATTTTGTAACGTTTCTAAAGTTTTTGTTATATAGAATATATAAGGTTAAAAGAACATTCTACTAACTTTACTGCAAAAACATTTTTGATAACGTTGAGAGAACTTTTCGAGAATGTTAGTGTTGTGGGAATGTTCCCTGTTGGCTGGAGTGTTTTTAAATCTATCAAAGCTTCTAAAAACACCAGTGCTGAGAAGATGACTTTCCACAAAGTGTCAGGCACAGCTTACGTGAGGGATTCAGAGATTGGTGGAGAAACAGGTTTGAGATAATGACATTCATATGCAGTAGAGATCTCTGCATGCTGGTCCTATATATGATCTCTGCTGCGATGGGAAGATCTATAATGGATGTGCGTGTATGTGTACGTGTGCGCATTGATCAGTTGCGAGGTAGTTCTGGCACGTATGGACCGCATGCCATATTGCGTCCATGCTGGAGAGCTTCTGCAGAGAGGGTAGCGCTTCAAGAGCTGAGATTCTGAGCTCTCCTCCCTGCTGTTATTCAATATCAGCACAGACCCATGCATCCACATTCACGGTCCGCCGATAACATCAAATTACACTCATCCAGCACAGAGCTCTGACTGGGTTTACAAAGAACATCTCTCCACATCTCACACTCTGTCTTTCTATCTGTGGGAAGCTTGTCAGTATCCTTCTGTTTGTACACTTCATGTCCTCCTTATGTTTCTCTTAAAGAAATAGTTCTATGAAAATTTTGTTATCATTTACCTACTATTTACGTTGTTGCATATTGGCATAACTTATGTTCTTTGGTGGAATAACAAACAGTGGTTTTCTGATGAATAACCTGGCCACTCTTTAACGTGATAAAAGTAAATGGGGACTAAGTTTTTAATAAAAAATCATAAAAAATGATTAACAACTTTAAATTTCTTTTTTCAAAGATGGCTGCATTGATATCAGTGATGTTTGGTCACAACAAATATGTGAACCAATGGTACTTGTTTTGTGTTACTTTGTTACTAAAAATGTTCCTCTTGCTTTCCACAGAAATGAGAAAGAGTGAGTAAGTGGTAGAATTCTTATTTTTGGGTGAATTATTCTTTTAACCTCCAACTTCCACCTGCTCTCCCTCTCTCTTGCTCTCTCTCTCCCACCCTCCCTCTCTTTCGATTGATCCTCTCTGTGTCTCAGTTTGGCTTATTTCTGTTCTGCTTCTAGTCTCTCTGATGCTCTGTTCCTGCTGATCTCTCCTTCTCCCCACCTCTATTTCTCTTGATGTATGTTTATATCCATCCCTCACTCACCATCTCCCCTTGCTCTGTCTTTCTCGCTCTTTCTCTCTCTCTCACTTTTGCTAATGGGGTGCTCTGAGGTCTTGTGTGCAGGGAGGGGAGGAATTGGCAGAACACTGGGACATATGGCCGGCACTGAGTGAGAGGGTTGGCTGCTGATTTGATGCTCCAGAGAGGTAGCTGGCTCTGACAGGTCAGACAGGTCCCAGAGCATGAAGGAAGACTTTCCAAAATAAAAGCGTCTGCATGGCTTTCTCCAGAAGTGAAAAAAGCTGTGAAATAAATAACATTAGCAAAAGAATCTGTTTTCTATCAGCTCCTTGGCTGATTTCCAGAGGCTGTGTGAACCGAATATCCTTGGAGAAATCGAGATGAAATCTGGAGGTTTTACGTCATTCTCCAGCAGGCATGCAGGGCTTCTCGATTTAATGCGACATACCAGAACACTGATTTTCAACCAGGTGTGCATGTACCTCAGGGAGCACTTGTAAAGATTCCTTTTTGTTAAAACGTAAAAACAGCCTAAGTTACAACACGACAATATTGGGCCTGTCAGAAGATCACAACAACTGATTGTGATTAATATCATGAATTTTTCCAGCACTTTCACAGATTTAATCGTACACACGTAACCAAGATGTTTTTCTGACTGGTCTGCTGCACAACTCCTCTGATGCTCTTTTTGTTGAAGTAACTGATGGGTTTCACTTGCTATTTCGTGATCGTGAGGATGAGTTAAAAGAAAACACAGTTTTGGGATGCTGGCAATAATGGAGTTTTTTCTCCTTTGGAAACGCCATCCTAGATAAGGGCTGGTGTTTAGAAGCTCTGAGCTTCCACACCTGAGAGTGAGTTCAAAAGTTGAGATGGATTCGTTAGGAGAAGCAGAGATGCCTGCAGGACGACAGGCTGTGTGTATGTGTGACGCTGGTTTGTCTCCTCACATTAGCATAAGAAAGGCTGTAATGAGGCGCTGTGGAGGTGGATGGAGCAGTTTTGAAGTGAGTTGTGACTTCGCGCTGCATGTTCCACAGATTTACGGCTAGTTTTTGAGAGATATGTGTTTAGAGCATTTAGCTAAGGATGTCTGATCACAGCTGAATATAGGAAGACATGCAAATATTGGTTTCTCGCTAAAAATTATAATTGTTAACACCGTAGCTATGAAACTTGAAACTTCCAGCAAATGTTGGTGTTATTGTTAATTTTCTACCTCAGAAACATACTCCGTATTTGTGTTTCTGCATTAAATTATTAACATAAGATGTTTACAAGAAATTAATGGCGTGTATTTGGTGTTTTAATGTGGAGAATTACATATTTGCATAAGCTTTATGCCTCAGAACTGTATTACTGTGCAACTGAATGCCAGTAATAAGTGTTTTCCCAGTTCTGTCATAAATCCACCTCCTATCTTCTCACCAGCAATGATGGTAAATTAGGAGAAGGAAATAACGAAACGCAAAGTTTTATTTTTACCAGATCCGAACCCCAGTCCAAACAAAAGAAAAAATCAAATATCATTTCTCTTCCGAAACAGACAGCGCTGCCATTTGCAGAAATTCTAATTTTGCCATCCACAATGTAACCGCCTCGATATCAGAAGTAATGAACCCGGCAGTCTTTTGTGCTTTTTGTATCCTCATCCGTCTCATCGCATTCAACCGCAGATTTATGATGTGAGGAATAATCAATCAAACAATAAATCAATATTCAACAAAACACATCTGCGGCCAGTCAAGTGTGAAACTCTGCTGTGCCGCCCGAGAATAGCTTGACGGGTCTCAGAGATGGAGAAATTTTGATAACTGGCCTTATCAAGGTCGGCACGGCTAAGCAAACTGAATAAACTTGTCACACGTAATGTAGTGCCCTGTCAGAACGCTGGAAAAAAAATCATGCAAGCAAATTAACTGGAATTATGGCTGTAATGGTTCCACGCTATCCGACAATATGTATTTATATTATGTCAGTTAATACGCTAAATGTACTCGAAGCACGTCTTTGAAGCTTCAAGAGCTTACTGCTAGCATAACTAGACCTCAGAGTCAGTTTAATGGTATTGTTGCTGTCCACGCTCCGTGGCCTCTGGTATATATTTAGCTTGGGTAATTGCGATGTTATTATGTTCTGTTGTTGTCACTCTGGTTGTTTTTCTTACTGTTGTTGGATTGAGACTCGGCTGTGAGCTGGTCTCATTAACTCACTGTGCTATCAACTCCAGTGGCAAAACAAGCCTCATGAGTAAGTGAAGTGCTCACTGGGAGCCACTTACTGTAGATGTCTCCTCTCGTCTCCTCTTGTCTCCTCTCATTTTGTCTCCGCTTTACTCCTCTCCTTTTTTTTTAGCTTTCCTCATCTGTTCTCCTCTCCTCTCCCCTCCACCTTCCCTTTCATCATTTCATCTCCCTCCCCCTTCTTATTTCTCCTCTTGATCTCCTTTCATCTCTACTCCTCCCATCCTCCTCATCTTTTCTCCTCTCCCCTTTCATCATCTCATCTCTCCCTTTCTTTTTCCTCTTCATTTCTTTTCATCTTTCCTCTCCCTCCCCTCTCCTCTCTCTTCTCCTCTCCCCCTACCCTTTCATCATTTCATCTCTCTCTCCTCTCCTTTCTCTCCTCTTGTCCTCCCTTCTCTCTTCTCCTCTCTCCTCTCCTTGTCCTAATAACATTGATGCAAATACATGTCATACTCATCATGCCACATTGAGTTTTGGCTACTGTCAGAATAGGATTAAATTTAAACCTGTGGAGGCGAGGTGAGTATCCACACACAATTAACATACAAAGCACGCATGCACGCACACATACAGAGTGCAAATTGTTCAGGGATACACTGCGCCTGCAACGAATTAGTGTGGAGGACAATATTTTCACTAGAATTTTAGGGCCGCAGGCACAAGGAGGGAAGGTGTGAGAAATGGAGAGAGAGTTGGTGATAAATGATAGAAATGGTAGATGTGTTATGGAGGAGAGAGGGGAAGGTGTGAATATGACGTGTGTAATATGGGCTTACTTAATTGCCTCTGCTTCTTCCCAGAATGCCTTGCAACTTCAATATTTCCTTTGAAGGGAGTGTTTCCTAACTGCTATACTACAAAGCAACAAGGCTTTTATTTAAAGAAAGAAAAAGTGAAAAATGTCTTGAAGGCCTTTTTATAAGAGATATAAAAAGATTATACATCACTTTATGCAAGCTGTAACAGGAGTCTCTCAAAACTACTTAAAGCTGAAGTGTGTCATTATTTTGATAGTGATATATTTTTTCCTTTCCCATCTTAATATGCAGAGACAATAATGTAAGCCATTTAAAGTGCTGATTTCTTTGAAAAGTGTAAATTCTGTGGCACTATCTTAACATAATTTAGATTGTGCTTTCCTACCATCCAAACACAGCAACACCACTTTAACCAATAGCACGATTTTGGGTGGGACTACAGCATATATTTGACCAATGACAGACCAATGAAAATATTGGAATATTTGGTTATGTTAGTGGTATAGATATATTATATACTGCAGCTTAAACTGTAATCCAGCAAACAATTTTAGGTTATAAGAACATTTCCATTAAGTAATAAAAACATTAAAAATGTTATTTTGAAAAAATCCAGTCCGTTTAAAGCCAGTTTTTCAACATTGTATTGTAACATTATTGCTTGGTTATAGGAACGTTATTCAAACTTTTAATCCTGGAAGGTTTTTAAAATGTTCCACCAACAACTTAAGAATAACATGTTATATGCTACATATATATATATATATATATATATATATATATATATATATATATATATATATATATATATATATATATATATATATATATATATATATATATGTTATATGCTACTACTAATGTTATATGAACATTAAGAGAACTTTTAGAGAATGTTAGTCAACATTCTGAGAACGTTCCCTGCTAGCTGGGTAGCTTTAGTTCTGGTCTAGAGAGAAATAGAGACATACAGATAGAATCCCACATCTTAAAGGGGATAGAGATGCCCAATTGAATATTGCGGTTCAGTTAGACACCATTATTGAATAAAACACTGATAGTGTGTGTTTAAAGGTATGCTGTTACCCCTCGCCCAGCCCAACCTTTCTCAGGCAGATAAAATACAAGTGGCTAAGCTATTACCTGAATGGGTTTGTAAGTAATCTTTATCTGGTGGGGTAGCTGGAAGTTGATTTATCTGTGCCCAGAGCCTCAGTCTGCCTTTCAGCCCCTCTGTCGTTTATCTTGCCTCTTGTGTTCCCTACAGCTTCAATGGGGCCATGGTGGTAAAACCTACAGTATATGGGTTCGCAATAATATACCACTATAGAGTTTATTAAGGCCATTTGGCCTAAGTCCTGTGAGATTAAGAATCAAGCCATACATTCACAGTACAATTGCAGGTGCTGATGGCGTGAGGTGTATCATTTACAATGTAGTCAATACCAGTGCAGTATTTCTCTAGAGTAGCTTTCACATAAAATATTTGATGTGCCAGTCCTAACTAGTGTTGAAATAGATTCACTTTTTCTTACATATTAATTTACCAGCGAAATTCAAAAGTCCAGAGTGCTTTATGAAAATCTAATCAATTTGGACGGATTTGACAGTTTAGCTGGTGTCTGGTCCCAACTCAGTCTGACACCAAAGGTTCACTAAGATACTGAGATGAAACAAATTAGCCTGCCGTCATGGAAGCTACTCTGAAATTTCTCGATTTTATTCTTCCACACTGTCAGTTTGGTGTAATTTTGTAAGGGAATATTAAAAGCTCCAAATTAATGAGTTTTGTGTTTGGTATAAATTAAGGTTGATTTTTGGCCCCTGGATATTGTGCTGAGGTATAATTGGTAGAAGTAATGCGATACATAATTAATATCATACTGCGTTCTTATTTTTTAATATCGAACTTTTAATATCAAAAAACAAAACCTAACAAGACTTAAAAAACACTGATGCTCAGATGGGATAAGATATAGGCCTGAATGAGTTTATGAGATTGCTGGTGTTGAATAGAAAACTGTATTAATGTATTACATCCCCTGCACAACTGTTAATTAGACAGATTCTTTCGTATTGCGTTTATCGCAAGTGGTGCATTTCATACAATTAAAGGTGACACTATTGTCAGCTGTTCTTTTTTTTAGTTTCTAATTATGTTTTTTAATAACCCACCCTTACCAGGGGGTATTAAATGGCAGCTTTCATAAAGCCCTTCTCTCAGACGATCAAATGTCAATGTGAGAAGAGAAACATAAATTCCGACAGGAAAAGGTATTACAGCTTGTCTTCCTGTAGCATGGGACTTTAAAATGCGTGAGTGACTGTGTTGCGTCTTGACAGGCTGTCGCCTGTAGCGACTGTGAGCTACAGAGCATGCAGTACGTGCTGCCCCAACAGTCCTGTCTAAATTTACGCTGATGAAGAGGTAATTGCTCAATCAGTGTAGCGTTTATCCAAAGCTACTTGAGTACATTCAAGCAATATATTTTATCAGTTTGTGAATTCCCTGGGAATTGAACCCGTGACCTTGGTGTTGCTCTAGTCCTGTAGCTCTACCAGTCGCCCACCTAACAGGCAACTTTTCAGAACATTGGACAACGTTCTCTCGTTGGATAAAGACCTCTCAAAGTTATCAAAATAGTACTTACAGTATCGTTAGTAGAACGCTTTTCTAATGTCATGTATTATGTATCAAAAACATTATTCTAAAGATGGTGAAATGTTTTTAAAATAATGAAGAATTTTAAGAGATTACATAACATTCTTATAATCAAACAAAAACGTTTATACAACATCTAAAAAACTAGACGTTTTGAATGTTCCTAGAACTTTTTAACGTTTATGTTACTTAATGGAAACGTTAAAGAAATGTTCTTACAGCCTAAAATTGTTAGCTGGGTGAGCTACAGGATCACACGGCAGGCATGAGCAGAAGCTAACATCAACATGAAATCATAATTAATCCCGTTTATTTCTTAATAGAAGGATGGGGTAAGCTGTGCCACATTTTACTTACTCAACCTATAGACATGGACAAATGAGAGAGAGATAAAGCTAATTCTTTCAACTATAGTTTAAGATTTGCGGTAGTATTACAATTTCTTGTATTTGGAGGCATTTTAACTAACAGCTATGGTTTTATATATTGACACATCAACACGTACACAATATGTATTTTTGAAAAGTTTGGTTTGAAATAATTCTGCCATGTATGACATTCACTTAGAGTTTTAGGAGTTTTCTTATGTACATCTCTTAGGACTAGGTAGCTGTATATGATCTCTACTAATTATATGTTTATATGACAAAAATGATTGGGGGGAAACAGTTTACATCTTACCTCACTTCATTATCAGCTAATGAATATCTCTTTTCTGTGCTTTTTCCATACATTCAGAACTGAGATAAATACACTGATAAACACATTTATTTAAATTGAAATATATCAGATCACAGAAGTTAAATGGGCATGAGTGTCCGTTCATGTCATGGCCTTTAATCTTAGATGTCAGTAATTCTTCAAGCTCAAATCAATATGGCGAAATGCAGTTCCACCAGGAAAGCCGGTGTCAGATTGGCAGGTGGGGGTTGAGAGAAAGATATCAGCCACATCTTGATCTCCCGGTGAACTTCTGCTAGACATGGGCATGCCAGTTGACAGAGAAAGTAATTATAATCCTGAAGAGAGCTGGTCATCTTTAAATTTAGACAAATTACACAGCATTTGATGTCATAAATTGTCAAAGGAGAGTTTGCCTCACATTACCTTATTTTGTATTTATGTTGAAACTGATAGCAAACCAGCAACCCTTAAATCTGCTGTTATTTATTTCATATACAGTACGTAGAGGTAATAGCTGAGGTCCTTTGAATATAGAAGTCTATAGAAGCAGCAAAAATAGCCTGTTTAATCCTAAGTGTCAGAGATGAAATGGTACAGTAAATACTTGTAATGCTAAATTGGCTGTTTTTTGAGCAAGAAAATGAAAAGTAAAATTGTGTTTTCAACATTATGAATTTATAAAAGGTAGGATATATCCCCTTTAAATTTATGCCTTTTCAGACACTTTTTCAAAGCAGCTTTGAATGCTTTCAAAATATATATACATATGCACTTTACCAGTTTGTGTGTTCCCTGTGCATCGAACCCATGACCTTGCCAAGGGATGCGTCATGTTCTTCAAATGGAGTTAGAGGTAAATAAAAAAATACTCTGAAATTTAAAAGCACAATCTTTATTTTAGAAACAATGAATCAGAGCAAATTACTTCGTGGTAAGTGGTGATTGAAACTCGATTGTAGCCCACAGATGTGCTTTACTCCTTCAATCAAGACAGACCTGGTGCCAAGAATGCTAGTAAAGATGAAGAATCAATTTCCTGAGGAATATTTGGAGGGCAAAATGTGATTTGAGATGGGCCAGCGAAGTCACAATGATGAAAGACTCGTAAAGCTCTCGGTTACTTCAGAATGGGGATTTGACAGCCATTTTGTAGCCAACCTTCATAAAAGAAGTTATTCTGGGCATTCAGTATATATACCTGTGTGAAAAGGTGTGTGTGTGGCCAAATGTGTGTGTGTATGTGTGTGTGTTTGTGCAAAAGCTTGTCTGCTGGTGACTCTGTGGGTGCCTTCCTGCACTGACTCACAATACCGCTGACTCAGTGGTATGGAGAGGAGGTGGAGGAGAGCCAGATACAGCACCACCCTTTGGCTCTTTGTGCACAAACGCACACCACACACACATACACTTTATCAGCAAAAGCTTATTTAACTCACAGTGGACACAGGAAGTGATATGGAGGATGAAGCATGAATAGAGACGAAGCAAATGAGCCCTGTTGTAATCTCCAGGGTTTATCACGAGAATATTCTAGATAATTCCAGAGCAAATGAGCTAGTCTTATGGTGTGTTAGGTTAATTGTGTCGCAGATTCTCGGATTTACTGTAATTTGGTTTAGTCTCGTTTTAAATTGCCCGTTAAAGTCATTAACATTCCAAATAAGAAGCGAACTGACTGTAACTGTAGCGTAATTGTATTTACCTTCGAGAAGGTAGCTGTGGAGATAGAACTTCACACTTTATTAATGGCTGCCTATTCTGTTAATATTTTAAGCGAGTTCCCAAAATACACACCAATCTGGGTGACAGTCGGAGCTGTTTGCGCAAATGGGAAGATGGAGCTGGAGCGCGGGTGCGAGCGGGCGTCTGTTTCTGTGCCAGCATGCTTACAGTAATGGATCTGACTGATTTGGTAATTATGTCCTGATATGTGTGGCTGCTTTATTTATGGTCATCATTATCAAAGACCTTGGCTCTCATTTATGAGCAAGATGGCGCCGACCTCAATCTCATAGGTGTGTGCATCCGTGTGCATGCGTGTACTGACAGCAGTCAATCATTCTCAGATTCAATCCTTCTCTGTTTGACCCCCTTTAGTTTGACCTAAGGTTGCAGCTTTTGGCTTCACAGGTGAATGTAAAACAGTAAGTCTTATTTCGTGGAACCCGATGGACAGGCAGTAAGTGATCTGGTCTGTATTACTCCTTAAGTGTGTCTATCTTTTTAATAACTTACAGTCTCATTGACAATCAGATACACAAGCACTGTACTGTATTGCCTTACAGTATGTTTGATATTAATGCATTTAATGGTTCCCCTTTTATCTTTATCCACTGGTCTCCTCCGGGCTTATCTAGATTTAATGCCCTATGTTTCTTCGTGTTCCTACAGAGAGAGAGGAGTATGTGGCCACCTTCAAAGGTTCGGAGTATTTCTGTTACGACCTGTCCCCGAACCCCATCCAGAGCAGCAGCGATGAGATCACACTCTCCTTCAAGACCCTGCAGCGCAACGGCCTGATGCTCCACACCGGGAAGTCCGCAGACTACGTGAACCTGGCGCTGAAGAACGGCGCGGTCTCGCTGGTCATCAACCTGGGCTCCGGGGCCTTCGAGGCCCTGGTGGAGCCCGTCAATGGGAAATTTAATGACAATGCCTGGCATGATGTGAAGGTTACCAGGAACCTTCGTCAGGTAACCCTGCAGAAAAGGTGGAGGTCGAGAACGGATAAATAGCTAGCGTACAGATTAGCAGAGCAACGAACGTTTAATCACAAACACAGCTACATGTTTACGCACTTAAAGTATATAATATTTCCACGTTATCTATTGAAAGTAAGATAAGATTAACAAAACAATCTGTTAAGCTCTACTAGACAGAAAAGTTTAGGATTGTGACACATTTTAATTAGCAAATGTGCTCATTGTATAGCATTGAGTGGCGATAATGTAACAAGCTACTAACGTATTTATATGCACAAATGTGCAAATTCAGCATTTTCATGTTTAGACGTGAATATTTGGGTGACTACACCCTTAACCCCTATTTCTGACTAATATTTAAATTCACATGCTTTAATATCCATATTTTACTGTCAGTACGCGACAGCGCCACTTCTCACCGCATTACATCAGAATGTCTCCTGTCAACTCAGAACGTGTTTGAAGTGTCAAGATTCAGAAAAGATCCATGTGTGGTATGAAGTTGGATAGGACAGGCAGTAAACATAAAAACCTCAGTCATCTGTTCTGTCACCAGTAAAGCTAGCACAGAGCCAGGAATAGGACGAGACAGTGTTTTGGAAGAGAGTAGACTAGATGTGTCCCAGAGGAACTGGTGCTGGGAGCTCCATGGTGCAGATGTGTTGTCTGCTTCTCTTTTTCTTCTCTTCTTTTGCCCTTTTTAAATGTTTACTAACCTGCTTATGGGAAAAGAAACTAACCTTTCATCCATGGAATGTGTCATTTACTAACCTGTTACCTCTTACTAACGTGCTACGCTGATGTACTAACCTTGGCAAGAGACCATCTTTTTGATTGAGGAACGGTGTTCTGTTCACAGTTTTTTAATTTCCTTTCTCCCCCCTTTTCCACAAAGCACTCAGGCATTGGACACGCTATGGTAAACAAACTACATTGTTCGGTAGATATCATTCTAATTGTTTCTTAGTTTGGGTTTGCCGTGTGTCTATTTTCCTTTTTTTGAACCGTAGACATCAATACTAAACAAAAAAAGGGGGAAAATGCGGTTGGTACTCTTTACGCTTACTTCCCCTGCCCCGCCCAAATTCCCCTTTTTCTTTATTCTTCTCATTAGTTCGATTTCCTCAGCTCTTAATGTCCAGTTCATATTTTCTTTATTATTATTTTTTTGGTTATCTTGCATCTTTTTCTTTTTTGGTTCTTTTGCATAAGGTTCTGCTCACTGATTGGTCTCGGGTGGCTGGCTCTTAAGCTTTCATTGGTCCGTCCAGCTTCCCGAGACCCATTCAGCATGCCGTGCATCCCGGCCACCCCCTCGTGTACTAACACTGCTCCATCGGTACTGTACGTTCTAAGCTGGCAGGGGTGGCCGGTCATCCTGTCTTTGTTTTGGTTTCATGTCAACATGCTTATGCATGCGACACCTCGCTGTGATTGGTCTCATGAGCCGCGTTGTGTCCTTCTCCCTCCCCTTCTAACTTAATTCATCCCTGTGTAATCTAATCTCTGAAACGAAGTGTTTTTACTAACCATTGTTTTGCATGTGGAAGAGGGAGGGATAATGAAGCATGCATCCATCCGAGCTGTTTTGTGCAAGGTGTGCCTCTGATCGCCTGTGCTTTCATTGCTAACACTCTTAGCACGCTGTGTCCTTTGTTTTACCTCATGTAAAAACATTGACAACTGCTGAAACTACTCACACGCACTGGATTCAAACAATACTAACTTTCAGAACACATACTACTAACACCATTTTTGTGTCTGCTGATTTACTTTTGTGTGCTATACTGGTGGCGCCTCTGTCACTGAGGCTGGGCTAGTGTGCCGCCGACTTCCTCGGCTAACTTAATGCATACCAGAAGCTAAAAACGTAAATATAGAAAGACAATAAGCAAAATGAATAAATACGAATTCTTGAAACAGACATGAAAATGGGTTCACATTAAATTAGTCAACAGAGCAAAGAGATAAATAAATACATAAATAAGAAACATTAAGGCAAAAAACAAGCCAAAACAACCAAGCATCCAAACCTTACGAGGGGGACCAAAGCCCTGTAACAGTATTCAAGTTATATGTGAGTATAGCGTGGCCTTTCCCTGTGCTTTGTTGTCTAGGTGACAATATCCGTGGATGGAATTCTGACCACCACTGGATATACACAAGAGGACTACACCATGCTGGGCTCTGATGACTTTTTCTATGTCGGGGGTAGTCCCAGCACTGCCGATCTGCCCGGATCCCCCGTTAGCAACAACTTTATGGGATGTTTGAAAGAGGTAAAGATCACACGCACTCTCTGATATGTCCTGCGATGGACCTTATGGATCTCATACACACAATGCTGTCCTGAAAGGTGTAAAAAAATGAAAAACCTAACTGATGTTATTGATGTGGCAGAAATATATTCATCACTCTGATCTCATCCAAGTGATTGCACAATAACGGCCAGAAATCTTGCAAATTTTTTTAGATCTTAAAACATTAAAAATAGGAGAGAGACAAATGTGATGATATCATTCAAGATTCTGCAGTATTTTCAGGTTTAAATGTAAGCGATTTTGTGACATTGACCATGTTAATGTTTGTTCTACGAAAGGTCAGATTTCTTGGAATCTATTGAAGCACAAAAGATGCTCTTTGGAACATTTTCAGATCATGCTGAAATAACATTCAGGTTGTGCACAAACTCATTCGAGTGCAAGACAGCAGTAAAACAAAGAGGGGCATGTCAGACATTAAAAAAAAGTTTCATTCTTCTTTATTACATTAAAGGAAGGCACCAACCTTGCAACTATTTTACAAAGCTGGTGATAGTTAAACAATATACAAATACATTTTTTAAGCTAATCTAAATGTATCTGTAATTCGGAGTACTTTCCCAGTACTGTATACAAAGTCAGTGCAGCATTTTCATGTACCGGTTCCATCATTTGTATTCTTTTTTAGACATTTGGCCGATATCAGTGTTGTGCTGCTGTCTCAGAATTGTTTTCCTGTACAAAGTGTCCTTGTACAGTTTATCATTGCTCTACAATTTGGTCTATAAAAGCTCCTAACACATACATCGACAACTGAGGGAATTATTTATCAGTTGCCACAGACTCTGAAGCCAAACACAACCACGTAGTTGAAACTCGTTCTATAATTAACATTGCTGATGAAGTCTCGCATCTGAACACTGTTAATTTGAAAATGGGTCACAGACCGTCAACAGTGACAGAACTAACAAATAAACAAGAGTGTGACAAATAGGATAAATAAGTAAACAAAAATGCTTAAGTTAAGTATGAGGAAGTGAAAAGTCTGTCTTTCGAATCACTTTCCGATCACGCAGAATCGAGTGACGTCTCATTCGCTGTGATAAATTACTGTCCACAGCCTCATACGCCCTTGTTACCATCTATCCGTAAGCGTAATGCTCCTCAGAGGAAAACTGTGGAGAACATGTTGTCTCATCCACCATCTTCCTTCCTCCACGTTAGACTCGCCTCCCTGTGGAACGTGGTGTCCTCTGATACACCAGCTGTTGAAGCAAAAACATCGCCAAGAAGTTGTTTCCGTGTCTGATGCGAAAACGTGTTTGCTGTTTAAATGTGACACCGTGTAAACAGCGCAATTCAAATTTTCACTGGATTGAAACGGCAGCCATTTTTGTTTTCTTCATAGAAAATGCAAATTCAGCTAATTGCATTATACATGTGAGTTGCATTTTAACTGCTTTAAGGCTTTTGACATTCAAATAACCTTGAATTAACAGAATAACTAAGAAACAGTATGATTTTTGTGATATATTTCTGAAGATTCCAGGTAACAAGAGCAGATTTATGTGGCAACATTTTCACAGATGGGAAAGCAGGTATTCAAGCAGGTCACATGCTGTACTTGTCCAGCCAGTGTTAATAACTTCATAAATATTCATTCAAGAACATTAACTCAGAGTTTGCAAACCTGATTGCCCAGGAACTAAAGCAAGTTAACTCAGGATTATGTTAACCCAAGATTTAACATTACACTAGATTACAGCTGCAATCCGTTACTTTTGCCTCTCTACTGCCATCTCTGTTTGAAACATAAAAAGAAGTAACTGCAGGTTACTTCTTGTTTATCTTTGTGATGAAGTCAAATGAAGCCAAACTATAATTTCCCAGGAAATCTTTGATCTTAACATTGGGAATTGGGGTAAGGTAAGGGGATTTTGTTCATTTATAACCCAAAAAAGTTACAGATTGCAGCTTTAACAATTTCAGATGTGAAAAGCCCTTACTGTACATGGCTGAATGATGAAATGTGGCTATAAACAGGCTTTAAATCAGTTTGTTATGAAGCACTGCTCTTGGTTAAACCTAAGGCACTGTAGCTCTTTGTAATCTATTCATTAACCTGTAGACCTACAATTAGCAACAACAGCTCGCTGGCATTTATCCTGTTAGTTATGTCCCATCTTACAGTACACAGTGCAGGCAGTGGAAGCTGATGATTTATCATGTAGACAGTAACACTGGTGCCGATCTAAATGCAGTTTTACCACTTTGGTTGATTCGTTCACAAATTCCTACAAATGGCACAAACACGACACAAACTATAAAGATGCAATTTTGTCAAATATGTGGATGCGACAAGCGTCAGAACAGTGCAAACTCACCCCTTGTTTGTTCTCGCAGCCTCCAGCCTTCATCTCAAAACCAATCCACAAGCAATCAATCAGTGTCAGAACATAAAAGTGCAGACTTGTGTACGCGGCGGTCTGATGCTGTGCGTGTAGGCGTTCCGTGTCTGTTGTCTGTGCCGGAGCGCTATTATTTCCACAGATTAACAGCAGGCCCGAGGTCTCTGACCCACGCTGGGGAACACAGTAGCGCTTTGAACTACCGTGTGACTAGCCGTACTTGAGGATTCTGAATGGATCCTCTTCCGCATTCATTCACAAACCTATTCGCATTAAATGCCGGCTGTGACTGCCCGGGCAGTGCAGGAACCTTTTAGCATTTCACTTTGTAATTATTTAGCTTCGCAAAGGTTACATGTGATATTTTTCAAGTAATTTGTGAGTTATGGATGTGCACGAGGTGTACCAAGGGCCTCTAGGTATGCGTTTGTGCCCGCACACGAGCGAGCGAATATTTATGTAGAGGTTGATTTATTCGGGCATTTAGAGCAGGGTGCACAAGAAGCCCATTCATCATTAGTACATTGGTTTTAATGGGCCCCTCCTCTCAGGGGCCCCTGGTCAGTGCATTCCAGCCTTGTGATCGTTCGGATCAGGCGTTGCTGACAAATGCATCGTCCTTCACCTGCTGTCCCTGCCCCTAACCTCTCATCTGTAATGCACCCTTCTCCGGTGGCCATATTGTGCAGTGTTTTATCATAGATTGCCTCTGTTTTTCTCCCGTGTGAGTTTATGAAACAGGAAGAGGGAGGAGGGGGTGCTAATGGCTGGAAAGGCTCTAGTGCATGTCTGTGATTGACATTTCTGAAGTATCATCAATAGGTTTGAATTGCATCTTCATACCATTATCTGCTTCCTGGCAAGGGCTCAAACGAAATCGAATTAAAAGAGGGTTAGTGTGAACACTTCAGTCTGATGCTCTGGTTTAAATCACAGGGTTTCAGGATTGCAGAGGGAAGCAGGAAAGTGTTGTGACCCACATTCAAAGGTTATAGAAAAAAGCCCCATCTCTGCTGTTTGACGCCATTCGGTCATGAATGTGAAAATGACGCGGGTAGCTGGTGTGATTACATACCATTCTTACTGCAGGATTCCTTTCATTTTGGGAACACAGATTTTGAATGTCAAAAAGGGTCATTTTCTTTGACAAAAAGAATTCACAAAATGACACAGTGGACTACCAGCGAAAAACGTTTCATTTCAGTATTTTTCACTGCGAATTAGCATAACAATTTGCGTAAAATGTTGTGAGGAAAATAAAAACCAAAAATGAACCTCAGAATTTCTTAGTAGTCAGTATGTCTCTCATTTTCTTAAATGGCATCATGGACTTCACACAAAACCTGATAATCTGTGTTATCTCAGCATGTTTCCAAGAGCATTGTGTGTATTTCAATTAAACAAAGGAGTACACATAGTCAAAAATGTGTTTTTCTCAGTTAATGACTTTAGTTAATGAAGGAAAATGTGTTTTACGTGTATCCATTTGGTGAAATCTTAAGAAGTTACATTTATTTCCAGGTTTAGATTGCATTCTGAATCCAAAATTTAAAATTCTCTAAGGCTTTTGGATCACACTGTACGTTAAAAAAACATTTTGTAAGTTCATGTTGTAGTGTGTTAATGATATGTAAATAATAATGAATTGCAAAATGAATAAGGAAGTATATTTACCAGCACCTCCCCCCAAAAATGTACACATTTGTTATGTCTAGTTCATTAATATTACTCAGCATTTGCAAAAAATACACAGTAAACAAAGTCGGTCACACTTTAAATTACGATGTTCTTGTTCTAATGTTTATGTAAATGAGAAATTACTGTATAATAGGGCCTGTTAATGAACCACGTGTTTACAGTGTAATTATTTCATAGAGCTGCTTGAATTTACATATTCTTATTGTTGCTTCTGTAGTAATTAATAACATCTTTAAAATGTGTAACCCAGATGCTGTAAATTAAAGTGTAGCAAGAAATGTTGTTCATATATAAAAAAATCAATGTTTTCTCTGTTGTTTTTTCTTGGAAAGGTCGTGTATAAAAACAATGATGTAAGACTCGAGCTGTCTCGACTGGCCAAGCTAGGTGACCCCAAGATGAAGGTGAGCGGTGTGGTGGCCTTCAAATGCGAGAACGTTGCTACCCTGGACCCCGTCACCTTTGAAACACCCGAGTCATTCATTACGCTTGATAAGTGGTCCGCCAAAAAAGCTGGTTCCATCTCATTCGACTTCCGCACCACTGAGCCCAATGGCCTGCTCCTCTTCAGCCATGGAAAACCCAAACCACAGCAACAGAAAGACCCCAAGAGCCCCAAAACGTTGAAAGTGGATTTCTTCGCCATAGAGATGCTGGATGGCCACCTGTACCTTCTGCTCGACATGGGCTCAGGCACCACCAAAACCCGTGCTGTCAACAAAAAGGTCAACGATGGCGAGTGGTACCACGTGGACTTCCAGAGAGACGGGCGATCAGGTAGAGTAAATATTAAGACTGTACTTCTGTATTAGGGATGTGCAATTTGTCTACATATGTTTGAAATGGAGTAGAACGTTTAAATACTGTATGTACTATTAGACATGTTCTCGTGTTCAAAAAAAGGAAAAATTAAGTAGCATTGCGACAGAACAAAATATGTTCTTGTGAAACATTTCTTAAACTATTCATACCCTGACACATCATCTTAAAAATGTTGTAGTCATGGTGGAGTATTAAAAAAATAGCTTGTGGAGCAACATATGGCTACAGTGACTATGCTTTAAATGGGATGAATAAAAAATAATTAAAATTAGTTAGCTGTCGGCATGCTAATTAAAGCACCGCTGCTTTAAATATCATAGGTAAACAAAGAAAAACATTAGTCTGCTAGTAGCCCATTATGTTCACTCCTACTCTGTCTTAAGTCACACAGCTGTGTCTTTGTTTTTCTGATCTACTTTTTGACATACTCGATCTATTGGTTCGATTTTGGCTAGTATTCAAGGTCTATGGAAATATTGACACAGCAAAGACAGCAGCGTTCTCTCACGCAAGCGTGAACACAGTCATAACGGTGCCTTCCGGAACGCACTGTCACCCAGACATTTGAATACGAACAGTACCCGCAGTCTTTCCTGTCTTCCTCCTCTTTTTTTTGCTCTGTCTTCTCCGGCGGAGTTGCCATGGAAACCACATTCAGCTCCCCAAAGGAGGGAGCGAGTTAGTGCACGGCTCTGCCAAGTAAAGACGTTTTCAACGCTAACTCACCCCCTATTCCCTTTTTCCTCGCACGTCAATGCTATTTGCCTGCCATCCAGAGAGTGGCCTTTAGTTCATTTTCTTCTTGTTGTGAAACCCCGGAAAAAGTGGGAAAAGGCCATATCGATCTGAGGTTATTGCCTCGGTGCGAATCTCTCATCTTCCCTCTCTGGATATAGAAACGCCAGTCACCCGCATTAACTCTGACATACGTTGTGAGATGGAGTTATGTGGAGAAAATTAAATGGCTCACGGAGCAATTACGGAATCAGATTTCAAAAGAAAGTCATATTTTTGTTTCATGCCCAATACATTATTCAATTGGAATGGATATGGGTTGGTTAAGAAAGTAGGGCCTGTTTTGTCACGGTTCTAAATTGTATTTTTCATCAAATCATAGATTCCATCCATGGGGCTTGGTTTGATCTTATTCTCTGGAGTGTGTCGTACGTCGTGTGGCAGCCGTTGAGTTCAGCCACAATTGAAAGTTGAAAGGGGGAATAAACCTTTTCTCTTAGTGGCATTTCATGGGAATCTGCAACGCCATAGACAGATGGGCCCTTTACTCCAGGGCCTAAAGATTGAACCGTGTCATTCTCCTGTCTGCATGAACTGGCTGCCTACACAAGTAGTGTTTGATCATATATGAGCAGACATTCTGGTGCAGTGTCATATAGTACATGCGTGTGGGCATGCTTGATGTTTTTGCGTGTGTGTATGAAAACATGTCTGTGTGCCTGCATGTTTATTGATTTTTGGTGAAAGTTTTGGTGTTCAAGGGTGCAAACCTAGCTAACAGGGAATGTCCTCAGAACGTTGTGGCTATTGTTCTCTAAAAGTTCTTTCAAAGTTATCAAAACATTCTTGCACTAACGCAAGTAGAGATCATTTTTAACATACATATGTTATATATCACATGTCAAAAATGTCATTCTTTATGACATTTACAAAAGCAATAATGTTAATATAATGTCTGAACCAACTGGACATTTTGAACGTTTCTAGAACATTTTAAACATTTTTGTTATTTAATAGAAACGTTAGGAAAATGTTCTTAAAACCTAAAATGACACCAGCAGATAAAGGTTCAGACTGAGGCTTGTCTGCACAGGCTACCTTGTCAGTGGGATAATGTCAGCCTATTATATTTGCAGCCTGTTGGCGAATTGGCCTGAATGAGTCAAACTAGTGGAAACGGATGGACTAATTGCAGAGTGTAAAATTCACCCACACTGACATCACTGATTTTGGTCACATCCAAGTTGCAATGAGATTAAAAAATTAATTGTAATGCTAACCTGTGAGTGAGCCTGTTTTTAGCAAAATATGCTTTGTGCTGTGTGGTTGTTGTCATTTTTAAAGCACAATAAGGAAAAGAAAAAATAAATCAATTTAAATTTTAGAGTTGCTTTTGTGTTAAAAAATAGTATATTACAATACAAACATATACAAATATCACAAGCCTGCTATTAAATGTGTGTTAAATAGCCCCAACTGAGGTAAATGTTACTCAGAAAACCTGGAAACCGTCCATCAGGTGGAACTAGATCATGAATTTATATTGAATCTCCAAAAACCCCAAATGCAGAGAGGAGACCTTGCCACATGCCACACAGTGTGTGTGTGTGTGTGTATGTGTGTGTGTGTGTGTGTGTGTGTGTGTGTGTGTGTGTGTGTGTGTGTGTGTGTGTGTGTGTAGAGTGACATCGGGCTCTGCATTAGGCAGGCTGTGTAATCACTGTGCACAGTGAATAGAAGTCGGGATGATGGAGAATGCTCATTACTGTTGACCCGCGGGAGATGTTTGGCTGCTGTTTAGGGCTACAGTCGCCAAGTCCGCAGAACAGGACAAGATAGTGTTTGTGTGTGTGAGAGAGAGAGCAAGAGAGAGAGAAGGAGAGGGAGAAATAGTGTCGCTATGCCTCATCAAATCCACGCAGACTTATTACAGGCTTAGAGGAAAATGAAATTCTTATTTACTAACACTGTTAGCATGTTACAAGTGGCATCTCTTTGGTGATAAATCAAGTGCAGCAGAATGAAGGGGGGGGGCTTTCTCTGTATTTGTTGAAACAGGTGTCAGGGAATGAGTTACACAGAGTATAATTATAATTTAGCGAGCCACCATGTCTGGCCGTTTTGTGTTTCTCTGGGTTCTTTGGGTGTGCTTGTGAATAATGAGTCAGATACACGAGGCTGTAATCGGTCTATGGAATCGTGGTTAATCTTGGGGAGAATTTTTCTGCCTCTCGAGGTGCGTGATGCAGAATTGAGCTCGGGCCCAGAGCTCTACATCACACGGCGGAGCGATAGCACAGCCATTCATTTCAATTCCCACAATAGCCATTAATGATGAAAATAACTCATAGATCTATAAACAAATAGATCATTTACTAAAACCGTGGCACTTATTTTAATACTCACACACATATTTGCTATCAGCCCTGCTGTTTTCTTTTGTGATCAATTTATAGATATAGATATAGATGTAAATATGTTCATTTTTGGGAAAAGATTACTGTTTTGTTCTTTTTTTGTCTGTCTTTTGTTTTAAGATTTCATCAGGCTTTTGAAAAATAGAGTTCTAAATAAGCATTTGCAGACGGACTCACACACCACGTGAAATCAAAAGTAGCCAATCAAGCTTCACAGCTGCGATGTAAACTAAAGGCCATTGGCTATTAACAAAAAAGGACAAACCCTTCAGTATGTCCCGCCCAAACTTCCTCTTTCAACAGGAAATACAGCAGCATAAGAAGAAAAGCAATACTCATCAAGCCAATTTAAGGGCTCTTCAATATGTTACGTGCCAAACCTATAAAAGTGGCCGTCACTTACTGTCTACCGCTGACCCCTCAGGTACAGTAACACTAATTTGCCCCAATAACAGAGACTGATTTCTTGCCACTAAAGAAAAAGACTCTGGCAGGGAAAGGGCAGCATCTCTAATTTTAAGCCGTCTTTTATTGAGTTTGGACTGTGTGTCGGACACTAATAAACAGGATTCAGCAGTGGCCAGAGCTTTGTGTTAATCCCTGCCTGTTCTCTGCTATCTTGCCAGTAATGGCTTTTTGCTTTTGTAACTGCCTTGAAGGCGTGAATAATGGCCGTGCATAATGGTGGAAAATGAGAAGCAAAATTCAGAATCGCTGGCTGCGTTTAAACGCCTGTTTGTAGCAGTTGCCAGATAAACAATGAGGGTTATTATGGAACTTCTGAAAGTGGTTTAACATTGTTATAGTGAATAAAAGACTGGCCTCACCTGAGAGCATTGTCTTTCTGTCATCATCTCTGTATTAAACAGCGCTCTCGTACGAGTGGTTATTTCAGTTGTAAGCCATAAAACAGAGGGCGAACGAAAAGGTCGGTGAGAAAAAACGTCGGTGAGATTACAATTTTGCATAACTGAATCAGTCTCAACCAGTAAATTAGAAATGAATAGGACTGAAAGATTATTTTATTATTTGCCCTTTTGAAAGTGATGACTATCCTGCGAATGTGGCACCTGGTTCAATTGTCTACTGTTGCTATGGAGACTGCTTTTTGAATCTTGCGTGTAATGGTTAGCGCCGTCATATTAAGACACCCAAAACCATTTCATGCAATATGAAAGCGTGTGCAAATAAGAATTTAATCTCTGAATTTTTAATCTCTCGTTTTTGTGACAGCAAGGCCTGGTTTTCAGAAGCGTAAAAATATTTACAATATATACTATTAAAATAGCCAATATTAACCCTGCTGAAAAGAACGGTTTAAACCAGGTGATGAACTAGCTGGTTTCTCATCATGGCCAAGCTGGTTAGTCTGGTCTGTTTTGTTAGTTTTAGAGGGGTTTGACACTTGTCAGCTGGACAGGTTGATCAGACCAGCTAAGCCTGTACAACCAGCAAACCACATTAGACTGGTTTAAGTTAGATATGTTTTTGGGACAATGAGAGAATTAAGCGAAAGAATATACAAATCAAATCTGCAAAAGTTATTTCTGAACAAATAATAAAATGATAATTCTAATATCATGGCGTAATAAAACAAACAACACTTTCAAACACTATATTAAGATTATATTAACGTATAGATTTTTAAGGAGCCTGAAACAGAAAGATTTGGATGTCCTTCTGTCCCAGCAAACAGGAAACGTTCTAAGAAATTTGGCTAATGTTCTCTAAAGGTTCTCTCAATGTTATTATTGCAAAAACAGTAGAACACTTCTTTATGTGTCACATAACATTAATGTTAATACAATGTCTAACAAACATTACTAAATGTAACGTAAACATTCTTTCAACATAAAATTGTTAGTTGTGGTGTGGTCTGAAGGCAAAAGGAGATTTATTCAGAGAGAAGAGCCACTACCCTTAAAGAGCCGAATTTGCATCTATAATTTCTCATCAAAACTGAATCAAACTTCTTAAAAAAGTTCCTTAAATGACATTACGTTAACAAAATTGAATTTGCTCCTCACTGTTTCCTTACAGGCACCATCTCAGTCAACTCGATCCGTACTCCCTACAATGCACCCGGTGAGAGTGAGATCCTGGATCTGGATGACATACTCTACCTGGGCGGCCTGCCAGAAGATCGTGCTGGGCTGATCTTTCCCACTGAGGTGTGGACCGCTCTGCTGAACTACGGCTATGTGGGCTGCGTTCGAGATCTTTTCATGGACGGCCAGAGTAAGGACATCCGGCGCATAGCAGAGGCCCAGAGGGCTGTGGGGGTGAAGCCATCCTGCTCTAAGGAACCACCTAAGCAGTGTCTGAGCAACCCCTGCCTGAACAGTGGCATCTGTAGGGAGGGCTGGAACCGATATGTGTGTGACTGCTCCGGGACAGGTTATTTAGGCCGTTCCTGTGAGAGAGGTGAGTCCCAGTCACTTCTTTCTCATTCTTGTGACTTCGGGTGTACACTAATAAAGAATCAAGTAATAAATCTCACCTTTCCAGCAATTATTTGAGGTTTTCACTCACTTGGTAGCCCCGCCCTTTGTGAAATCTCATTGGTCTACAATAAAAAATCACATACAGTGGCCCCAAAAGGTATATAGACACTTGAGACACTGTTTTACACATAAGCCGTTTTGAACACTTGAACTAAGAGAAATGGCTTTTAGTGATATTTTGTTATTTAATGCAGTGACATGAGGGTCCAAACAAATGCTAGGCCTTTTCTCAGAGCTAAAGTCACTTTTCTAAACCATTTGCTTATAACCAACCAGTCTCAAAGGTCATTTGCAATGGATGTATAAATGTCAATTCTCCTCACACTGATGTCTGCAGCAGAGCAACCACCAATTTAGTTAAAGGCAGGGTGGGCAATTTCAGAAAGGCTCACAATAGCAACCTAACTTTAAAAGCATAAGGGCCCACCCTCTCTTCAGATCTCTCTTCAGAGCACTCTCCAAAGCCACGCCTCATCCATAACACATAAACGAGATGCAAATACATAGTTTGACAGGCAAGATGCATTCGGACGAAACATTTTATGGTTCTGCACCTTCTATAGAAGATATTTATTTAAATATATTTAGGCCACTTCACTATTTACACCACTTACTGTGATTGCTATTGGGATGTGAAGAGACTTTCAACCAGCATAACAAAAAATGTTTCTGCAAAAAATCGCCTACCCTGCCCTTAACTAGCAAACTTGTTTTTGTGTTGCTATATAATGGAAACAGTCACATTTAAGTGTCAAAACTTTTAGGGGCTGCTATAGTTATGTTTCAAATTATTAAATATGTTGTGATTGGCGTGAATTACTAGGTTTTTTTTACTTTGTAAAGAACTTTGCTTTCAGCGAGGACAAAAAAGGGTACTGGGTAGCATCACTGCTTCTGTGGAAGGCCTGTACACTCATCATTCTCTCTCAAATATAAAATAATCATCCACGACTTGTAAAGACGTCGCACTCATTCAGAGAAATTCAGCCCATTATGTTGCACGGAGGAGAGATAGTGCGGGGCAGAGCGACTTTCTCTGCTTTGTCACCTCGGCCTGAAAAAATTTCTGTCGTCTTTGTCAGCTCAGCCTTGACAGTGAGGAAAAAAGTACGGCCGAGCTGACGTTACTGTTACCGTGGTAATTGTGTTTCGTTTCAGTCCGTGTTATCTTCAGAAAGAGCCACTCAAGCGTGGATTATGTTTTAGCTTTTTGTTTCCCTCCCAAGCAGGATTTTAATTCTGTTGTTTTTTCCAGATGAACAATGAAGCCAGTAGACCCCCCCCGCCCGCCTCACACCCCCCCACAGACACTCTCAAAAAGGGAGATAGCATGAGCTGTACCTCCTGTACTGTCCAGTTATGCATCTCCAGCACTCACAGGCGCCTCTTACAGTGTATTCTGGCTGGCCTCTGTAAAGTGCTCTGAGCTACGCTGGCTAATTGTTTAATGGAAGAGCATCTCTCTTAAGCTTGTTGATGTTGTCTGGACACAGTATCGCCCTGCAGCAAAGCCACGGCTGTGAGAAAATACAATCAATTACATTCGCGTTGTTGGCGCTTTATGCAGGAATTATGGAAATGATCTGGTCAATTAACCTATTACAATGGGTAATGTTGTCATTGCTAGTTAGCAGCAAACAGTTAGGGGAGAAGGACAATCCAGTCTTGTGCTGTTTATATTGGGATGGACCGATGTTACCAACACTGGCCAATACTGATAAGCCCATCATTTTTAATTTTAGCTATATATTAGTTAAAGTTGAAAATGAATAAATAGCTAATATAAAAAAGGTTCATTTTGTCTTAAAACGCAATGAAAAAACACATTAAAATCAATAGTTTAAACTGGATGTTGAGACCTCTGGGATGCTGGAGAGACAGTCCATAAAAAACTTCAGTGAATGGATTTTGTTGGCTAATGAGGTGTTATACAAGAGAGTGTGTAATATCTGAGCCAGATAAACATGCAGTATTAGATGTAAATAACAAATGTAATGCACATAATGGAACCATAAATATTTGTAGCCTTGAGACAAACATAGAAAGTAATAAATAATTGTAACGTTTCACATGTGCAAAAACTGCAAGAAAACGTGATGTAAGACAAGATATAAAAACCATCATGCATTTTCTTTTAGACACACATGAATGAACAAGCCCAATGCAAAGCTTATTATAAATTTCAAAGTATTTTTTTTCAGCCAATGTTCTCATGTTAATGCTTGGATGCAGCTCTGCTATCATATGCTGATGCCGATGAGCTCTTAAAGGGACAGTGCTTTTAAAGGTTTATCTTTGCCGTAAACAGACAGCAGCTATGCCTTTTAAATTAGGGCCAGATGATGACCAAAATAATACTAATTTAAGAATGGGTGGCAAAAAAGAATGCACAAACTGCAATCCCTCATTTTTGGGGTTAAAAAGCAACAAAAATCAGTTATTGATCAAGTACATGAAAGATCAGTGTCTCCTTATCTTCCCCTGATTCACAATGGTAAGTTTATATGATTGATTTATTATTTGAGCTGTTGGGCCTGACGTCCCAAGAAATGTCAGTCTGGCTTCATTTCACTTTAACATTTGAATGGAATGTAAAATAACCTGCAATTTTATGTTTTAAACAGAGGTGGTGGTAGAGAGGCAAAAGTTATGGAGTGCAGCTTTAATAATGGCTAACGTTGATTTTGAATAATGGTAGAATTAAATCCAGTGAGAAAGTTAGAAACGGAGAGAAAAAAGCACAAGCTGGCGTATGGAAACAGAGTGAACTGAGGTGAACAAAAATAATAATAATAATAATGAAAAAGATTCAGATGTTCTTAGTCTGTGTAGTTAAGCTCATAGTTATCCCTGCCCAGCTGTGTGAGGTAAAACAAACTCTGGGCATAAATCTATAACCTTCCAGCTGCTCTTAGTTGCCTGACTTACTCGAACAGAGGAAAACAAAAGCCCCAGAATAACATCTGCCCTAATTTCCTCTCATTTCTCTGAGGGTATTAACGGGCTCTTACAGTGACTAAACTTAGCGTATAACCTCTGTTCCTCCCTCAATACCTGATAGTCCTGCAAACAGAGAGAGTTTCATCCAACAGTATGCGCTTCGTTTCGGACGCCATAGGATGTTCTCCAAGCAGATCCAAACTAGTCGAGCCGTAATAGGCTTCACTTTTATTTCCCTTAGCTGCACCTGCATGATTGCACACTTGGCAGGTCATTCACGTTGATTCCCGAGTCGGTATTTGTTTCATTGCCCCGGCCGCTGCGTGCTTCCACACCTCGCGAGGTGTCGTGTTGCGTGCTGAAATATTGTAACATGCATTTACGGTGAAGGTTCCATCGGAATGCGGGAACTCACCACGAGCGAACCTGAATAATGTATGATGCCTCTGAGCCAACTCATCCTGTTTATCATGATTGTTGAACACACATTTCCCTAATCCCTGTGGCAAGCATGTCTCCTGCATAGCCTGCTGCAGTATTCTGCTGTGGATAGAGCTGGGCTCAGCAGGGGAGGGAGGGGCCCGCAGCTCCTCCATGTTATTCTTGACTCTCCGGATGTCGCCTACTGCACAGACAAGCGTGTTACCGAACGTGCAGAACATGCAAAAATGACATCATAATTCAGGAGGTCTATTCATTTGTATGTAGATGTAGCTTTTGTCAGTTTTCCTCTGGCTGTAGAGTGTAAACACTGTCAGTGCTAGTTCATTACAGTGATAAATTAGTTTGATGAGCTGTATTCCACAGAAAATATATAACTTTGGTGATCATTTTACAGTTTGGTTAATATCAATGAATCTAGAAGATCCGTCTGAGTCTGTCTGCTGTGGTGCTTTTACATTTACAGCAACAGGGAACATTCTCAGAATGTTCTGTAATGGTTCTCTCACAGCTATCAGAAACATTCTTGCAGTAACATTAGTAGATTTTTTTTAACTTTATATATCATGTACGTCAAAAATACGTATTAAAAATACGATATTTTTAAGTTGTTAGTGTAACATTTTAAAAACATTATGTTAGCTGTTTTACAGTGCGTTCAAGGAATACGTTTGATCAGTACAAGTCTTTTTTGGGATTCAAATCCACAACCTTTGTGGTTCTTTGTGAGTGTCCTTGGTGCCGTGTTTCTACAATCAGGATGTAGCTGATGACTGAGATATCCATCCTGTAATTACGTTAAATACTGTTTTTCATCACTAACAGCTCAGATGTATTGATTTTGTGTGTGAGAGACAATATGGAAAATACTGTATAGGAGGAAAAGCAAACGCGAGAGCTTGAAGGGACAGGCAGAGCAGGATGAGGTTTAGGTATCCCTGTGTGTGACTGGGAACGTCTCCATTTGCATGCGTTTGGTGGATCCTGAATTTCAGAGAAGGAGTTGGACAGGACCAAGCACTAAATGAAAGTAGTAACAGATGGAGGAGCAGATGGAGAGAGTGACCAGCCATGTACACTCTCTTTACCTGCGCTCCTCCACTTCCGTCTCTCCTGGTACAAACTGGGATGAAGGCAGTTTGAGCAGCTTTCATGACAGGTTAGCACTTGTTATGACGAGATTGGTTGTTAATTGAGAGCTCTCTGTCATTAAAGAAAATACAGTAAATACACTGAAATACACAAAACAGAATAAACGTTTGCTAATCTTAATTTGTAAACGTGAAAATGGTTGGCAATTTTCAAATATGGAACTCATATTTTGTCAAATTAAATTATATTTCAAAGCTATGATAATCAAACAAGATGTAAAATTAACTATTTTAATATATGGTTTAAAAAATAGATTGACATCAATGTTAAACAGTGAATGTGAATGTTGTGATGACATTTCCACCACAACCAGCAATTTCACCACTAATAAAGTTTTATCAAAAATTACTGTACTTGTTTACCACGAAGTGTGAGTGAAGAGCATGTTAAGGTGTCATATGTGACGTGTGACAAAAAACAACAGAGAAAAATTAAGATAAGGGAACAGACAGAATCAAGCTATCAAATTATGTGAAAAACAGTGTGAAAATTCATTTATTGTGTGCATTTAGAATACATAAAAAGCCATCTTTGAAATGAACAAGACAAATGAGTCCAAGAAAATGTTTAAAGTGTCACTTCCATCACTGTTTGCATCACAGGACGCTGTCATACATAATGTATAATTTGAGTGGCAGATATTCATAATGTTCTGAAGAAAAATGACAGAACTATGATTCATATATAGACAGTGATGGACATTGTTAGCAAATTGCAGTTTACAAGCTACCGTGAACGTGTGCTCCAGGAGAGTTTATTTTCTTAAAAGTCCACAGTGCCAAAACAGTGCCAATAGTTTAGGAAACCGCCCTCATCTGAGTGTGTAAATTCGGGGTCGACTGAGCCCCTTCAATCAATCTCTCAATCCTGTCATTTCCTGCCTCTGTCTGTGCTGTTTTCCTAGCGTGTTTCTTAATTTGAAACCTCTGCAGACCTCTGTGAGGTGCGGGGAGCTTCGCGTTCCATCTTGTCCAGATTGGAAGTGATGTGTGTGCTGTCGAGCAGCGCGGACGCCACACTGCTGCGCTCTCCCGCTGCGCGACTGCACAGCACTGTTTGAGGAGGCAATGAGGGTCTTTCTGAACCACTGGCTGTAGCTCTCTTTTCATTATCCCCTCCTGTGGCGTTAGACTGCTCTGCTGGAGATGAGAGGGGGGCTCGTTTGTCAACCTGTCATTATTTTGAGCCCGGCTCCTCTGTGGTGCGGGCCGCAGTGCGGATTGGGGTCAAAGGCTATGCTGGGAGCTCCAGCTCTGGGGAAGTGGGCACCTTGCTTTGTGATGCTGCCCAGCGTCATTTAAAGTCGACACAAAACGCCAGTTGGACCCATTTTATTTGCGTAATACGCCATTTCAGAATGGAACAGAATGTTAAATGAGACAAAAAAGGAATGTAGGGTAGGATGCGATCATATCCATTGGGAATTGCGAAGATGCAATGTGGGCGTTCCATATCGGTACAGAGTCGGATGTAAGCGCAAATTTGCAGTGTATGTGAAACAATGAGGCTGAGGGCAATAGTCACCCTCAGAAGCATCTCATGCTAACTCTACTTTCTATAAAAATCGACGGTTATTTATTTATTAACTTTGCAATAACCGCCGATACATTACACTTCTTTAGCTTTTGGCATGTCTGTGTTACCTACAACAGTAGCAAATAAGCAAGACCCTAAACGACGCCTAAATAGCCTAAATCTGACTGTTATTAATAAATATAATACTGCTAATAAAATAACGCTAATAATTAACATTCGGATTAAAGCGTCTGGCAGATGCATCAATGTAAATGGAATACGTTTACCGTAAGATAAACACTTGAGCTATGTGACTAATTAGTCATTTTGACTCTTCGTTGTGGTGGCTGTGCTTCGATGACAGTAGGACAGGGATAGTCTAGAACTGTGTGCACTCGCATGCAACCGAAAAGCTTGATAATTAGCTTTACTGAATATAACATACTGAGCCTCTCTGATCTCGGTTCTCAACTGTGGCACATTAAAGAAATATTCTGTCTTTTACCAGCCTCAACTGGGTACAGTATGTTACATCAGCCAGCCGCTATAAATGGCAAATTAAACTTTTTGCTTTTCATTATATGAAGGTCACATTGAAACTGTCTTGGAAACTTCAGAAGTAACACAGAGGAGCACGCCTGAGAGAAAATAGGAAGAAATTTCGAAGAAGGCTATATATTATTTGTGAATAAAATATTTTAATTGTGCGTCATTTCTACATTAACCTGTAATTATGCAAAAATGTGAAAATATAAAGTTGTGTGTATTTGGGATGCATTAAATGCAAATTTTGAAATTAGCTTTAGCAGGACCACAGCGTCAGCCCTTTGATTCCTGAAGGGAGGGGCTTGTTTTGCACAACTTCCGATATGTTCTTGCAACATGAATACAGTATTTTATCCATTGGTTACATTCACTCACACACACTCTTCCTCTGGGTTTAATATACATCCCTGCACTGATTAGTATGCATGCTACCATGCTTGTGTTCCTGTCTTCGCCTTGTTTCCGCTGTCTCACTCTCTCTGTTGTGCTCTTGGGCTCCGTCACAGCGTAACAGAAACAACGGATGCAGAAACAAGACAGGCACAGAAATTACCGGAAGAGTGCATATGTGTGTGTGTGTAAAAAGATGAGGACAGCCTAATTGGTGCTAGCCCGCAGCTTCATCATCTCCACAGCTCCCTCACAAGCAAGTGATGTCTCTGTACTGGTTCTGTGCCAGATGTTGTCCTCTGGCTAAGAGGCCGGTCTTTGCACAAAGGCAGATGTGTCCAGCCTCCATTATCCTGCTAAATTATCTGGGCACGTACACAGTGCTGAGTTCCTCCTTGGATCCATTCTGCATTTTTTATACATCTGTTTTTCTAACAGAAATGTCATACTCAGCACTTTTGTGGTTTCCACCATAGTGGTGTTGATGTTTGTGCCGAAGTCAGTTCTCGTCCAGAGGACCTGTGAACCTCTTGCAGAACTAGCGTGCATTTCCAAGAACTATGATGTCACTGACTAAATTACCATATTTACATTTACATTTAGGCATGTAGAAGACACTTTTATCCAAAGCGACTTACATGCTGTGGTATAAATGTAGAGCATCTTTGCTTATGAGTCTTATGAAAAATATTTTAACATTCAATATTTTTACATTATTTAATTTAAGTGTTTTTAGATTACAGGCTGCTTTTCATGCAACAATTGTTTTATAAAAAATTGATTTATGTGATTTACAGTTACGAGCAATTAATTCACTTTTTTTATTTTAGGAGTGTAGGGAAAATATAGTTTGATTTTTGCAAGTTTTGCAAGTCATTTAAATCAGTGTCTTTATGATTTCATTGGTTTGATGAAATGGTCAAAATATTTCATTTTGAATGTCAACAGTGTCTGGAGCCCTTGTGCAACATGACTTACTGGTCATAGAAACAGAGTATATGCTTGTTGAACATGTCATGTTTTAATAAGCTTTGTTTATTATGAATGTTAGCCTAGACCCTGTCAATGAGAAAAGGGCATGTGCGTTCACTTACAATTACGTCCATCATGCCAAGACCTCGGCTATCTCCCACTGCAAATGAGATGTCTTGAGATCCTGCCTACTAAAATTTAATTGTGCAATAAAATAATTGTAATAAGAATAAACAGATTAAAGCAATGGATGGCAGTGAACAGAGCCTCAGAAGCCCCTGAGCAGGAATGCATTATATGGTGTCTTCGCAAATACTGCTTCACAATAAAACGAAGAAAAAACCCAGTGTATGATGATGAATGATTGATTGAATGATGAATGATTGATGAATAAATGATTCTTTTTATGGCATTTATCTGGTTAGAATGAGCAGGGCTGATGAGTGGTATTGTTATGAAATGCTGTCGAGAACCTCAGCGCCTGGCTGTAGATCTTTAGTAACCAGTCGTTCATCTGTCAGCATCAACCCTGGGGTTTATGATCTGCCACAGAGCTGCTGTCACTGCCCAACACTCTAATATTTTAGTGTTTCCTAAATACTCTCTCTCTCTCTCTCTCTCTCTCTCTCTCTCGCTCAGATGCCACTATCCTCAGTTATGATGGCAGTAAGTTTATGAAGATCCAGTTGCCAGTGGTGATGCACACAGAGGCAGAGGATGTGTCGCTGCGGTTCCGTTCCCAGCGTGCCTACGGTGTTCTCATGGCAACCACCTCCCGGAACTCTGCTGACACTCTGAGACTGGAGCTGGATGGAGGGCGTGTCCGACTCACTGTCAATCTAGGTACATCAGCCAATTAGAAGGCTTTAATAATAATCGCTACACATGCACATAAAACATACTGTACATAAAAACTGACACGACACAGCGTGGCGTAATTTGTTTTCTAAAAGATAGGTTTGTCGAAAAATGATCTAGTTGATAGTTCTACAATGTAAGAATTATTTTTATAAATTTTTAATTTTTATTACTATTAATGAGGTGACACAGGAACATTTCATACACAGACAAGAAAAGCTATATTAGTGAGGACCACCTAAATTACACTTATATATTGTCATACTAAGATAATGATATTTATTATATCCTACTTCATAAACCTAAAGTAAAACTAACTTTGGCTGATTTATGAGACATTGTAATAGTGAGGACCCCTTCAAATGTCCTCACAAGCCTTTCAACATGTTTCACTATATTTGTGAGGAGATTTTCAAATATATGGCCCTCACAAGTATAGCCAAACCTGTACACACTCACACAAACACACACACGTTTACTTAGCTATCTAAATGCAGATGTACCATAGACTCATATTGTTTTCATAATTATAATTACTAACATTATAAGTTATTAATCTTAGTAATAATTTTCTTCATAATTTTGACTTTTGAGGACATGCCCAGACTGTTTTGTCAGATTTAGTTAACTTTTGTCACTGAAGAATGGCTAAGTAAACCCACACAAACACACTGGCATACACACAGACATTAAAAATTCTTTGACTGTGTTTGTGCATCAGATATAAGGATGTAGCACCTTCAAAGGCCAGAGTCTGCGGCCATGCGCTCACTCCCAGATGAGCACGTTGTAGACCTCCCCTACCAGAGAGTGCACAGTACCTGCCCTGATCCACACTGTACTACACCTGCATAAAACATATTCATATATACTGCATTCTACCCCGCACACTCCCCACTCGATTGTTAAACATGTCAGGACTACTGACCACACATTACTCCATTCAGTGCATTGCTTTTGCACCGTCCCTCTACCCACAACACACTGCAAATTCCTAATATTATACAGCCTGATATGAAACACTCCTGATCCACTCATGAAACACCAGCGCTGCTCTTCACAAGTTCAACTTCAGTTCACATTAAGTATTTGTGAACATCAGCAGTTTAACTGGTTGTATTCTGTCCACCCACGTTATGTCAGGTGTTTCTCCTGTGCAACCGAGCTAAAAAGTTGCCCAGAATAGAAGTCTGCAGAAACACGCAGGCGGAGCCTATTTGTGCCCCAGCTAACAATTTTAGGTTGGAACAACATTTCCGTAATGTTTCCATTAAGTAACAAAAATGTTATTTTAAAAGTTCTAGGAACATTCAAAAGCTACAGTTTTTGTTAGACATTACATTGATGTTATTGCTTGGTTTTAAGAACATTACTCAAACTTCTTTAATTCTGTAACATTTTTAAAATGTTCCACTAACAACTAAAGAATAACATTTTTGATATATGATATCACATTTTTTTAACTTTTCTATTAACGTTTAACTTAGTAGCATCTAATGTTTCTGCAAGAATGTTTTTGATAACCTTGAGAGAACTTTAAGAGAATGTTCTAAGAAGGTTCCTTGTTAGCTGGGGCCACGCTAAGATGTATGTCCTCAACAAATGTCAGGCTTTCCCATCAGGCATCGAGTCACGCACACTGCTGTTTAACACATCTACTTGCACATAGCATGTATAAAAACCTTTAGCAGTCCCGGCAGGTTTAAAGCCTTACACCTTCACATGTATAAACATACACGCACCCACACGAACACCAATCACTCCTGTTGCCCTGCAGGGTACTGCACTCCCTGTTAGGGTGGACACACGTTGCTCTCTGGCTGTTAGCGTCCACGATTTTTGCTGCGGTTGACGACACGCGACGGGCTGCAGCCTCATGGGAAAAAAATTGAGGTGGATTTGTGTAATGCTCTGAATTCCTCCCGGTCCTGCACTCCATCATAGCACACACTCAAGCATGGGACAGCCCTGGCTGTGCAAGAGAAATATTGATTCCCCATTCCAGAGGTACACTTGCAAAATATAGTAGCAAAAAGATTCTAGCACGAGGGCTTACGTTCGTTACAGTAGCTGCCAGAACAAAGGCTATTGTGCATTGCTGTAGAAAAACATAAACACATCTCAGCGGTAGTTTGTTTCACTGTATTTTAAACAGCTCACCTTGACTTTTTAAAGATTTGGGGTTTATTCTATACTCACACGGGAGCACAGCTTCACACAAGGAGCTTTAACTGAAACTGAACTGAACAGAAACTGAATTGAATCTTAATAAGTGTGAATGCTGATAAATGGAATTTATTTAAGAGCAGGAGTTGCCCTGGCAATAATGTTTATAGTGTCTGTACACTCTTCTCTGGAGAATTGCTGTGAGATGTTTTTAACTCTCACACACATACCTCATCCATAGCGGCTCTCCTTGAAGCTGCACTGTGGAAAACTGCCATACAATGTGTTATTCCCATGTTTATTCATGAGCACGGTGGTTGTTCCCACATGCAAGCAGGAAGTGAACCTCAAGTCAAAGGCTGAGGGGTTTTGGAGTGATTGTATCTAGAAGAGCATTCTAAATCCAGTTCTGCTCCCATAAGACTCAAGCTTACCGTGGACAAGCTCTGGTGCTCTGCTGCGACATGTCCATAAAGACATAAATATAAAATCTTCCTTATCTTACATATCCGCCAGCCCTTTCTCTGTTTCCAAATTTATACAGAATGTGATTCGATTTTTAATCCGTTTTGACTCATTGAAATCAAACTGGTTTTGAAAATGTGCACACGAGAGCATCAGAAGCGCCAATGGCGAGGACCGGCTGTTTTACTGGCAAGATTATCTCTCCTTCCTGCTTCCTGTGCCATTTTTCAGAGCGAACCCAGAGAGGAAATTAATCAATTACCTCTGAATATTCAGTAGCCCCGAGACTCGTATGGAACTGGGTGTAATCACATTTCAATACATGCCAAATTCCCCTAATTCTAAATATATTATGGAACAGCGACTGCATGAATATTCATGAGCGCAGGCAGTGATTCTGCGGTCGCTCCACCTGGGGTTCATTATCTACATGCAGGAGGTGATAAAGAGAGAGTGTTACTGGTCAGTGAAACAGCCTCTCATCTGTCCACTTGGTTTGCGTGTTCGTCCCCAGTTTGTGGGCGATGTGTTGTAATGGATGTCTGCAGTCATTACCTTGAAGGCTGAATTTACATCTTGTGTGTTCTCCCCCATCTAGACTGTATCAGGATTAACTGTACTACCAGTAAGTGACTCTTCCCCTCTCCTCCTCTCTCTTTTTCTCTCTGCTCTCTCTCTTTGCTTTCTCACTCTCTCACACTCTCATTCTGCTGTCTCTGCTCTCCCTCTCTCTCTGCTCTCTTTCTCTCTCTGCTCTCTCACTCTGCCTTACACTTTCACTCTCTCTCTCTTTGCTCGCTCTTTCTCCCTCTCCTCTCTCTGCCTCTGATACTTAAAAAACGCCCTGTATATGTCTACCGTTCATTTGTGTGCGTGTGCATTTGAGTGCATGTGTTTTCTGAAGTGTGAGACATCTGCGTTACAAGAGCCCTGTGTTGTGGCCAGCAGGGCATAGAAGCTTTCTCCAGTGTTGGAGCGGGCTGTCAGGTGTGGCTAGTTTTTGCCTGTGGGTTGCAGGAGCCTTCAGGCTCCCTGGCAGCCATTTTCTAGGAATGTGAGAAACGGGCTGACTGGAATGAGAGGAGAGGCGATTAAGTTTCTCACTCACAGATCACACTCCAGCTCATGCCGTTTCCAATAACTCTCGGCCAGATCATTTCCTCAGAGAGCCTCTCCTCAAATCCCCCCTCAGCCTCAAGCTCTCCAGCCAATGACTCAATGACGCTTTTCTATTCCTCTTCTCATCGTTTTTGTTCCCTCATGGTGACTGCTGAAGGAGAGACCACGAGGCACTGGTTGGTTGAAAAAAATGTGGCTGTTTATTCCCTCATTAATGGGATGGTTCACCCAAAAATGAATTTAAAAATATTTATTCACCTTCATGTTGTTTTTTAACCTGTGTGACTTTCTTTTACACAGAACAAGCAGTCTGACGTTTCCATTAAGGAAAAAAATGTTAAAATGTAATTTCTGAAAGTTCTAGAAGCATTAAAAATGTCCAATTTTTTAGACATTGCATTAACATTTTGGTTACAAGGACGTTATTCAATCATTTTTTAACTGTTACATTTTTAAACATTCCACTAACTATCTAAAATACCATTTTTGAGACATATTCTACATACATTAGAAGAACTGTTACTGTTATAACTGAGAGAACCTTTAAAGAATGCTAGCCAACGTTCTGAGAATGTTCCCTATCAGTTGCGTTGATGTGCAGGTCTTTGCCATGCAGTGTCGTGTCACAGAGACTGTCGCTTTTAATATCTTTAATGTACCAAATATGCATTATGAATCTGATTTGTGAATGAATTGTTTACTCTGATTTGTTACTGATCCACTGGTTATGAAACAAAGATAAATAATAAGGATAATGCTGAGTAATGACATAATTTTGGTCTTCCTCACACAAAGCTTTCGTATGGTTAAACGGCACACAGGTTTAGAATGACATGAGTAAAGACTGAATAGCGCACTTTTCAATATTGAGTGAACCATTCCTTTAACAGTGAAGAGATGAAATGAGACCGACAGATGTTCTCCATCTCTGTGGGCTTCTCCAATCTTTTTCTTTCCTTTTTTAAAAATTGTAGAGCTTCAGCCTCTCCTGGCATCGATCTCCGAAAAGCCTCGGGGTAATTAATGACAATCTCAAAAGCCTCTTTGTTTGTTTGTGTGTTTGCTTGTTTTCCTGTCATCTCTCTTTGAGTGACTCATCACAGGTTGTTGCGTCTCCAAACCGCCGTTTCTCATTCACATTCAGGGAATGAAGGTAATGATCAGCTCTCTCACCACCACAATAATATGACTTTGCATCCAAATGTGGCCTTCAGAAATATTCACTTCTCAGCGTTGCGTAGTAACAACAGTGAAGCTGATTCACCGAAATCAAAACGCCTGAATCTCTCGGCCAATCAGAAGCAGCCGGAGGTTTCAAGGTTTGAGCTTTCATCAATACATCTGATGAAATCCTTTATCCCACGCTCTCACTGAGTGGATTTTGTTTGTGCACCTTTACAGGCTTTTGTGAGAAAGTTGTTGTTCTGTTATTTCGTGGTGACCCTGAGCTCAGTTTATTGGCTAATTTGACAATGAAGCACTCAGCTGTGTTAACCTGAATGCCCAAGATAACAAAGCACCTGAGCTTCCTCTGGGGGGTTTGCTGCATCTCCTCTGGTCTCTCTGCATGGGAGGACGCCGCACTCTCAGACGCAGGCATTTTGTAAACAGGCCAGTGACAAATAAAGCTCTGATTTAGAGCTTTAAGCCGGGTGCACGCTGTGCGATTTTTGCAGCTTCTGACAAATTTCAAGCATCGAAGGAAGATTTCTTTCATTGTTGATTAAAATCGTCGGTCTGCGATTGCTTAGCTTGACAAACTCCCAGACGGCTGATTAATTGCCTTGAATATAAATTTTACTCTCAGACATTTTAGGAAATGTAGGAGTTTTTGGAGCAGTGTGACTATTTATGAACCAACAGGACTACACAGCTTAATACCATGTGTACATTCAGCCAAAACCGTTGCTACTACCTACATAACAATCATGTTATTTATTTCTTTATTTAATCAGAATCATTTTATCAAAAAAGAAATGTTGTCTTGTGCCTGGATATAAGAGGACATTTCTGTTGAGTTTAGGTAAAACACTGATGACATCCGCAAGGCCTTGCGTGGGTTTTTAATGATCATCATATATTGAGAGGGCGTTTATACAGGATGTGTTCCTGCTTTTAAAACGCTAATAAAAACAGCAGAATAAATACCAAATAGACGCTGTGTGCTTAAACTGACAATTAAAAAAAACTCACCGCAGTAAAACAAGAACGTGTCCTGCGTCTGCGACCTCTTACTTATTCAGATGTCCCCTGACAGAAAATCCCATGAACAAACTCCAGTCTGATTATTTAATAACACCTTGCACTCGGTCCTCACAAAGACACGTTTACCGTTGACAAGTGGAAGACATTTCAATGCATTCAGAACGTCAAGAGATGAATCAGGAGATTCATGTGAATTCAAAAGAACCTCATTTCTCGGAAACAACCTCCTCTATAAATATGCAGCAGCGTTGCCATTTACTGAAGCAGACGTGTTCATAAATATTCAGTGCTGATGCTCCTCTTTCATTTCTGATGCAAATAGAACGCAGGACAGGGCGAGAAGCCATGAAGAGAGCCCTGGCCCCAGCGCGCCCGAGAGAGATGCTGTCTTTGTGTTTGTTTGCGGGTCCGAGTGCACTGTCTGTATGTCTGTATTTACTGATCTCTCCTGGGTGTGGCCAACTGTGTAAGTTTCACCCTCTTTTCCCCAATTGTGGCTTTCTCCTTTGAGAGCATATTAAAGGCTATTTACTGGGGTCCCTAATCAGGCCCCACAGTCTCAGCCCTAACCTGGCCTAATTTCTGAGCAGTAGAGCAGATGGTCACATAATCATGCCCTCCTAACAGGAAGCTGCTCCATCACGGCCTCTGTATCCCAGTTTGCCGCAGTGGTTCTCAGATCTGGGCAGAATGACTGACTCTGTTCATGTACCATTGGGCATCAGACCCGAGACCTTTTATCCCCCATGATTGGCTCTTTAAATGATTTGTCATTTCCTAATAAAGGCCCAATTTGTCTCTGAAAGCAAGCCATCCAGAGTCCTGTGGGTTTGAGAGGAGGCCATGTTAGTAATGTAAGGTCTCCTCAACAACTCAAGCAGTCTGCATAGTAGAGGTATCCCAGCTAACAATTTTAAGTTGTAGGAGCGTTGCCCTAACATTTCCATTAAGTAACAAAAACTAAATGTAACGTAAAGTAAACATGTTATTTTAAATGCTCTTGGAACATTCATAATGTCTTGTTTTTTTAATGTTGTATTAATGTTAATATTCAATCTTTTTTTAATTCTGTAATGTTTTAAAGACATTCCACTAAAAACTTATATATACCATTTTTATTATACATGATATAAAACGTTAAAAACATTTTTTGATAGCTTTGAGAGAAATTTTAGAGAACGTTAGCCATCGTTTTGAGAACGTTCCCTGTTATCCATTGCTTCCCTTACATTGGTGTAATGTATTTGTTTTTTATCACTATGGGACTGCTACCTGGTTCTGGTGAAGTTAAATTTTCCAACATCATCTCTTGCACCTGTTCCTCAGAGAGATGCTGGGGCAGGTAGAATGGTTAAATGTTAAAGTAAACCTATGGGCTTGAAGCCACACAGCCTTCCTTATTGCAAAACTGGATCATGTGAGAAACACAAAGTTGCTGGAAGCTGTCAGGATTCTCCATTTCGCCCTCACAGTTGGGCACCTAAACACACAGCATGGAACCATGGGAGATAATTATAAACAACTACCTATGAACAGAGAAAGTTGTTGTGTGGGACCCAAAAGGTGCGAATGGTCCTAAGAAAACCACAGGAACCAATTCCACATTGCAAAAACCTGATAGCAAAGCAAGTGCAAATATTTCTGACAAGTGGTTTGTCACCCGCCGACAGAGAGGGTACGAGGCCCCCATCTAATAAACAAATCAGAAATGGAAAAGTTTCGCACTGTAGTCCCCTGCCGAGAGTTTACCTTTTAACTCTACACACAGAAAAAGAGCCAGACTCCATTGTGTGTTTCTTGTTTACACTCCGTTGTTTCAATTTACAAGTCACCCAGGAAGCAAATTGACTAAGATTATTTTTCTCAGAACTGTTATGTGTCGTTGTAATTTGCTGGATTTATTACACTTGTTTCTCTGCCTCTCTCTGAAAATGAAGTTTATTGTTTGCTAAATTTGTTCGTCAAATGCAGGATGTGAGTGGTGGCCATTTTGTTTTTCTTGCGGACGTGGGCATTTGTAGATTTTTAAATGAATTCAACCTTCCAAATGCGCTTTTATTCGTCTCGTTCTACGGTAGTTCGGGACAAGCATTATTTCACTCAAGGACGAGGCCTTCAATTGTCTGAATCTATGACGATGAGACAAAATGAGGAACTGAAGGAGATGTTTTATTTAGGCTCCCGTGAAGGCGTTCGATGTTTGAGCAGACTGCTATTGTGCAGCCTCATCTCTCTGTTTTTGTATCCTCATTAATTATCTGTGTCAGCCGTAGCCACTCCTGTCAATTGTGTGTGTGTGTGTTTATGAGAGTTGTTCTTCTACTGACACGAAGAACAAGCCGTTGCCAATTAGGGACTCTGTTGCCCCCCACCCACCGTCCCCCAGGGTGTCAGTGTGTTCAACTAAGACTGTGCTGTCAAATCAGCTCATGGGTTGTTAATGTGGTCTTGAGTGTCAGCAGTATGAAAGATGTATATTTAGAAAGCACAGGGGTCGCGCTACGCTCTTGGCTAAATCGGGTTGTAGGTTGAGAGCAGCATTTTAACTGGTTACCCAGCTAACAGGGCTAACATTCTCTTAAAATGTGCTCAATGTTATCAAAAATGTTCTTGCAGTACCATTACTAGAATGTTTTTAACGTCTTATATCATATATCAAAAATGTTATCCTTAAGTGGAACGTTTTGAAAACAGTACAGAATTAAAAAAAATGTTTGAATAACATTCTTATAATCAGGCAGTAACGTTGAAAACGATGTCTAAAAAACTGGACGTTTTGAACATTTCTAGAACTTTCAAAATAAGCATTTTAATGTTTTTCTTAATGAAAATGTTAGGGAAACATTCTTAGAACCTAAAATTGTTAGCTGGTTTTGCACTTCGGGGGTCCATATTTTCACCTTAGGTCTCTGACATTTACAATCACACCCTTGAAATGGCTCGGCTGTTCGAATTTTGATGACCTTTAAATTATTTTCTATAAAAACTGCTTCACACGGCAGAATGAAATGTGAGGCGTGTCGGTTTAAGGTTGTAGTTTTATGTCGTGGTTATTTGTCACAACGTGCTGTGAAACAGAATGTTTTAACCTGCTGTGCTCTGTTAATATGCAAAAAGATGCGTCATTTCATTTGTGATTAATTATTATTATACCCAGACTGAGTCTAAATATATAAAGCAAAACCTACCTTTCTTTCAATACCCATAATTCATGATAAAAGCAACACCGCTTTGCACATCTGGGTGTTTATGAGCAGGACACAGTCAAAACAATAAAACAATAAGAAAACATTTAAATGGGGCTGTGAGATACTTTAGATTTGATTTGATTTGATATTTTTTATGTTAATTGATCAGACAGTTTTAGAAACAGTCTAAAGAGGGTTTCTCCACAAATCTTTAATTCTTTTGATAAAAATGTGCAGTGTTTCTTCGCTGTAGTATTTAGGTAATTTTCTCTTTAGACACTGTCTCTACAGATCACTTTGCTAGCTGGACTTTGCTGGTCCAAAGACCCTCAATAAAAAACTAAAGTTCCCTCTTAAAATGGCTGCCAGTAGCTGCTTTACATGGGTATCAGCTCGATGAGCCTGATATGAATGTTTCTTATCTCTCCTGGCCGATTCTGTTTCTGCACACAGCGTGTGTGTGTGTGTCTGGTCTGTGTTTTTCTGCTAGCTCTCTCCTGTCAGACTGTTCCAGCCGGCCTCTGCCCGCCTCTGTCTTATTTAACTCTGCCCTCTCTCTCCACCCTGGGAGATGAGAATCAAAGTGACCGGACACACGCAACCATCTGCCCCAGTTCCATGGCAACGAGCTGCCCTCCCAGACAGAGAGAGGCTTTTTGTCTTTGCTGCTTGTGAGTTTGTCTGAACACAACTCTCTAATAAAGGCACAGCAGCCCCTAGACCTTTAGCTGTCTCCCCAGCTGTCCAATCACACGCTGTCACCTTTTCACATACATTCTTTGCAGTAATGGTCAGAGGCCTATGAAAGCGCATGTCACATCTTGTATATCGCCGGAGGCGCAGCGGTACTGCCCCTTAGTGTTACCTCACAGTGGTTGCTTTTTATTTTTCATAGATCAGAAATGGACCACTGAGATTCCTTTAGGGGGAGCTGTTGAGCAGTCCCTGGCTCTATGCCGTTTCTTTTTTTTTACTTTAGCTGGCTCATGGCCGCCTGATCTGGATTCATAGTAATTGAGAGCAAGGAGGGATAGAAAATCGATTGGTAGCCTGGCAGTTCTTTAATGGCAACTCTTTTTACCTGTTATCAAGTGAGATGGGCTGCAGGGGCCCCTGACAATGACACGCTGCCCTCTTAGCAGCAGTCTGACTGATTAGGAGAGACAACGACATGTCAAAGAGAGAGAGTAGCCGAAAATCACAAAGCCTGCAGGCTCCTCTCTGCTCTCTCTGATCATCTAGTGGAGGCTCAATTGGAGCCCGGAGGTCTAGGGGCCCCGTCCAACTCGCTGCACATGCGAACGGGATAAGGGGGAGGCTCTACAGGCGAGAAATTGCTTTCTCGAATAGAGTTTACAGTCTGTAGCTTTTTGGATGTGCTTCCTAAACCACTCAGGAATTGGAAAGGACGTGAGATGCATATGCAGAGGAGGATGGCTTGACTTGCACAGACACTGGCCGATTCCCTAAAACAAATTGGTGGATGTTGCCATCTAGTGGCCTACAGTAAATTTGTTCACCGTACTGTACACAGTCTAATGAGCAGGGACTAATGGCTGAAGCAGAAATCATGACAGAGCTGTTGATTGACACAGGGATTGTAAAAATACATTTATTAAGGCCATCAACATGAATGGATTATGGTCCTGTGTGTTTTTTACAACTGTAAGTGTCAGGCCCCTCAGCTGGGGGCCGCTGACAGTTAGAAGCTCCAGGGCCCCATTGGCCTGGTCCATAACCTGCCTTTGACCACAGGACATGAAAATTTGTGTTTGTGACGTGTGAGAATGTGTGACAGAACAATGCAGCGAATGCCTCATTATTTCCTCCACAGTTCCTCTCTGGAGCCTTTCTTTTCTTTCTTGTACCTCAGTCACCTCTCTATATCCTTTTATTTTGCAGTTTATCCCCCTTTTCTCCCCTTTTCACAATCCCTGTCTCTCTTTATCGCTTTTCTTCTCTCTCTCACTCTCTGTCGCTTTCTTTCTTATTTTCTCTCTCTCTCTCTCTCTCTCTCTCTCTCTCTCTCTCTCTCTCTCTGGCCTCTGTGTTAACATGTGTGGGACATGTTGTAGGTAAAGGTCCAGAGACCATATTTGCGGGCCAGAACTTGAATGACAACGAATGGCACACAGTCCGTGTGGTCAGAAGAGGCAAAAGTCTGAAGCTAACAGTGGATGATCTGCAGCCGTCTGAAGGTAAGAAAACACGCTCACAATATCTGCCACCCAAAGACACATACAACAAAGCATTATACAGAGAAGACAGTACTTTCCCGCAGTGCCATTATTTTTAGCTTCTTGCTGGACTGGCTGGCGTGTATTCAACACTTTGAAATAGACTTGATATTTCTTCTCCTAATGCTGATGGATTCTGAAGCCAGACCACTGAGGGAATACATTATTCTCACATAACCTTTCTGATTTTAGAGTGAGAGAACTTGTCATGGGAAGCTTTAAAAGAGGTTTCTTAAATATTTACAGACTTCCTCTCTCCCACTGGATTTTACAAAGATCAAGCTGGCACTTTTTCTACATAATCTTTAAAATTCTTCCAACATGTAAGAAATGAAAGAGGAATTCTTAAGGTTTAATATTTGCTTGTTTTGTACTGTTTATTAAAAAATGTCCAATTTGCTGGTGCAAATGTGAGTGAGCCAGCTTCTGGCCACACTGGCTGTGTCCAAAATCTGAAACTTTTAATTTTGCAGGCAGTATACGAAGATAAGAAGGCGCCAAGGCAGGTTCAAGCTCTGTTTTTTTAAAGGCAGCATAGATATAACTCTTACCACCTATGATATCCCATAATCCTTTGCGTGCACCTCCATGATTGGTGAAAAGAATAAGTGGCACCTGAGTGCTTGAAAAAGTTTTATGATTTAATCCTCTATATCATATGATTGCGTTTCTACTGAGAGCCTCACATTCATAAAATATTTGCGTGGTTATATAAAACTCACTTTGAATTTGTTCTGGGTCATTAGACGTGACGTTATGGTGCTTGGGAGACCTGTCTAAAAGCAGGTTCCTTAGGTGGTACCTTCACGTAAAACTGGATAGTGGGGCATCTGCCTTAGGTTTCGGATGCAGCCACTGTGTCATGACGCAAGTGCTCTCCCAGCTAACAATTTTAGGTTGTAAGAATGTTTCCCTAATGTTTGCATTAATGTTTCCATGTTATTTTGAAAGTTCCTGAAACGTTCAAAGTTGTATTAAAATTATTGCTTGGTTTTAAGAACTTTAACTTTTTTAAATATGTTTCACTAACTACTTAGGAGTAACATTTTTTATATATGATATTTAATGTTAAAGTTCTACTAACATTACTTCAAGAATGTTTTTGATAATTTTGAGAAAACTTTTATGGAACGTTCTGAGAGCGTTTACTGTTAGCTGTGCTGCACTTCCTACATTAAAACTCTCTTCAATTATTTACCCTGGTAAGGTCAAATAACGGGGGACCACACGCAGCTGGAATTCCACAATGTGGAAACGGGCATTGTTACTGAAAAGCGGTACATGCCGGCCGTCCCCTCCAACTTCATTGGGCACCTGCAGGGCTTGTCCTTCAATGGCATGTCCTACATTGACCTTTGCAAGAACGGGGACATTGACTACTGCGAACTGAATGCCATGATCGGCTATAGGAGCATCGTAGCCGACCCGGTGACCTTCAAGTCACGCTCTAGCTACGTCACCCTGCCCACCCTGCAGGCCTATTACTCCATGCACCTGTTTTTCCAGTTCAAAACCACCTCACCAGATGGTCTCATCCTCTACAACCGAGGGGATGGTAATGACTTCATAGTGGTGGAGCTGGTGAAAGGGTGAGTGCCATTTATGTTTAATGTGCCACAGTTGATGACATGTAATGCGTGTAACGCATGATATGTGGTTGGATGATAATGTGTCCTGATGACCGTGCATGCAGGTATCTCCATTACGTGTCAGACCTGGGCAATGGAGCTCATCTCATCAAAGGAAACTCCAACACACCTCTTAATGACAACCACTGGCACAACGTGATGATCTCCCGAGACACAAACAACCTCCACACTGTCAAGATAGACACCAAAATCACCACACAGACTACCATGGGAGCCAAGAACCTGGATCTGAAAGGTACTTGAGATGTTCCCACTATGAATTGGGATGATGTGTGGTGTTTAATGAATTGTTTAAACCTAATCTGCGAGACACTCTGAGACACTCTTAAAATAAAGGGACATAAAAGGCTCTTAATAACGATATCAGAACAATTTTTGGTTCCCAAAAACAATTCAGTCAGAGGTTCTTAAAAGAACCATTTTTTCTTACCTTTAATAGTCTAAAGAACCTTTTTCAATTACAATGAACCTTTGGTGAAACAGAAAGAATCAATGGATGTTAAAGGTTCTTTATGGAACCACAAAGCCAAAAAAAGTTCTTCTATGGTATTGTGAAGCAACCTTTTAAGAGGGTATTTATAATATATTTAAATGAATGTATGTGTTATTTAGATGTATTCAAATCAATGTCATATCTAGGAATTCCGGGCCTTCTAACTATATATTTCTTTGCTCTCTTTTTAATGTTGTTTGTTTATTGCAATAAACTAATGGTCCAGCAGAGGGCAGTGGTGTACCTTTCATGGGCGTTCACAAGCCCCCCTGATTGGGGTGATCAGACATCCTAGTTTCAGAGACAATCCACCTGGGACAGTCCTGGTTTTACATGCTTTGTCTTGACAATTAACTAAAAATATAAATGTCCCACTAACTTACAAAAAATCCTAAAAGTCCTTCTCAATAAGTTGGGAATGCAGAGAAGAAAAAACTGTTTCAGGCTGATTTTTTGCACCTTTCAGAACATCTGTCTGCAAAACAGCTATGAATGTATCTGTTTGCCAGCAACAATAGCAAACAAATGTCCGTGTTTGCTGACCTTTCCCCTCCATCCTGGTTTCAAACTAAAAGAATAAGGTTACCCCACCAATGATGTTTGAATTGGAAACAGATTGTTAATCTGTTTCTGTTTAATATGAAGATGTTAGACATTCTGTAACTGATATATGTATATATATATATATATATATATATGTATGTATATAGAAGAAAAGTTGTCAATCAGACCACAATATTTTCTCTCTCTGCAGGTGATCTGTATGTAGGAGGCGTGGCCAAAGAGATGTATAAAGACCTGCCTAAACTGGTGCATTCTAAAGAAGGTTTTCAGGGCTGTCTGGCATCTGTAGACCTGAACGGCCGCTTACCAGACCTGCTGTCAGACGCACTGACCAACGCCGGTCAAGTAGAGAGAGGCTGTGAAGGTGAGGAAAACGGTATGATCGACACAGACTTACCGGTTTTCCGCCTCAGTTTATCATAACCCTGCATTTCATACTGCGCTGTCCACCTTCAGTTCATCTCCTCCACCCGTGTTTATCTTTCTGCTTACTGTTTGTTTTTTAATGCTGGGCCTTTCTCCAGTTTCAGGGTCCCGTGTTTATTTCATCTTTTGGAACGTTAACGTAGAGGTAGATTTAGGGGTGGATGGTATAAACACGACCTTTTCAATGTCAAACAAACTTTATATTTTATTAAGCTATAACCGTGATAAAGCTGAACGTACGACAAGCAATCGTTGTCTGGCAAACTGCCAAGTTGTTCGCGCCATTTAATGATATATATTAATGAATGTTGCCGAAGTTAACATGAATTTATGAGGTAATTTTACTTTATTTTAATACCATTAAACGTATTTAAAGCAGTTAATGACAGTTGCCCGGTTTGACATTGAAATTCTTTATTTCTGTTTGCTTTCTAAACGCTGGACAAAATAACAACACCGCAGCAGTTTTGTTCATCAGTAACTGATGGAGTGAGACCCTCTTAATGATAAATTTATTAATAAATCAAACCCAGACTGAACAAAGCAAGCAAAGTAAATGAGTAATTAGACATGTTTATATTGTAAAATATGAAGCAATTTGGAAACATACAGTATGAAACATAACAGTGATGTACTAGCATTAAGTATAGAAGTTCTTTTGAGAGGCTAGTGACACAAACATTACTGATGCATATATTGCTTGATTTAATTTTTATACTGTAAAAGATGAACTGCTTTCATATATTAGGAAAAACCCAGCTAACAATGAACGATCTCAGAACGCATTCTCTAAATGTTCTCTCAGTTATCAAAAACGTTATTGCAGTAACATTAGTATAACTTGTTTAATGTTATATATCGTATATATCAAAAAAATTAGAATAACGTTCTTATGACCAAGCAATAACCTTAAAACAATGTCTAAAAAACTGGATGCTTTGATCGTTCCTAGAACTATTAAAATAACACTTCTAACGTTTTTCTTAATGGAAACATTAGGGAAACGTTCTTACAACGTAAAACTGTTAGCTGGGATTATATTTAAATAAATGTTTTAGTTTTTTTTAGAAAAAAAACTATCAAAAAAGTACATTATCAAGTATCCATGCTGACTACGATCTATATTCATTGCTCTTCATCTTATCAGACAGCCTTAGATTGAGTTGTAATTGCTTGTCGCAATTCACAGTCAAGCAATCAAAACACCCACAAAACATAATGTCCCAGAATAACATAAATGCTCAGATCAAAATAATTCAATGTATCTTTATAAATGCAACCGGTCATGCAGACTTTAAAAGCCCCTTGTCAGTGTGATGTGAAAATTAGCATAAACACCTTTACTAAGCTCACGAAATGGAGACTTTGCATAGACCTACCAGCTGTTGTTCTCAAATAGGAGTAATTACAATTAAAGTACACTAACTCTGACCCTAGTGCTAAAAAAAAAGGGATATTTTGTGGATGGACAGATGCATACACGTACAAACATATTTTGTGTCATGTCATTAATGTCTCTCTTGCATTTGAATAAAAATCCACAATATTAAAATTATGTAAACTGTGCATATGAATACATGTATTTGTTTAAATATGGTAGCTTGTCCTATTCCTTGTACGTTAAAGAGTTTTTATACATAAAGTTTATTATGTTAAAGAAATTTCTGTTGAAGCAACACTAGATTTTATTGTATCTTTTCCTTTTCTTTTTCTCTGTCTCATCTTGTTAACTCCACCTCTTTACCCACCCAGTCTCTCTGTCCTACCCTCCTTCCTCCTCTCTCTTCTCCCCTACGTTTTTAACAACTTACTTTGTTATAATCACAAACATTCCAGTGCCTTTACTAACATATTATATATTTTGTTTGTTTTCTTTTTCGTTTGGCTGACAAAAGTTGCATTGCTGAAAGCTGACTTGCAAGGTAGATAGATATATGTGTGTTTTAACTGATGCCCCCTTTTACCCCCCTCCAGTGTGACAGTCTGATGTTATAGATCACGTTTGCCCAGCAGTCGGTCTAGTAACTCCATCACAGTAAATACAAGCACCTAAACACACCTTGTATTTACAGCCCCCGGGTCTTAAAATGTCTCCGATTGTCCTGTGTCATAGTTTTCCCTCACTTACTGTACCTCACCTCTTTATTCATTTCTTTTGCAGCTTACATCTGTTCTGTCGTTTATTGGAGGCATGCGTCCCTCCCGCCCCCCCTTACAGCGACCCCCACCCACTGCATGCAATCTAAACTTCCACCCAAATAGCTTTAACGTCCTTATAAGGGCTTTAAAATTAGATGGAATTTCCCAGATGGTTTTGGGGGGGATCTCTCGTGTGAATTCAAACAGCGTTTAGTAGTTCAGCGTTTGGTTTGAGGGAAGTCTCCTTAAGGGACCAGGGCTAGTTTCCTGTTTCCCTGCCTGAGACTTTAAATTAACTTCACTCAGATAGATCAGGTGAGACAGAAAGAACAGATCTCATCTGGATCACTCCACCCTCCTCTCTGTCTCTCTCCTTTTCTCTCCGCCAGACGCGCTTCACTTCCGAGTCAAGTAGCCAAGCCGCAAATGTGCGACTGATTGGCCAAATGGCTGAGTGATGGAGAGCGGCGAGCAGTTGAGGGCCAGGGGCCTGTTTTACATGCCGACTGAAGTAATGAGAGAAATGAGAACAGAAGTGTTTCCGCGGGCTGTAATATGCCTGGCCCATCGCCCTGCCGGCATGCTTCTGTAGACAGAACACAAAATGAGCTGTTCCAGACGGCCTCCATTTATCTTACAGGCCCGCGTCCCCTGGGAGCACTGCGGCTTTAAACCTACCTCAGCAATACCGGGAGCAGATGTTATTATCACAACAGGAGCCTGTGTTATTAGTACAGCCAATACTCTGCGCATTACTGCCAACAATACACCTTCAGTACTGTCGCTGGTGCTGCTCAGGCTGCAGGGACAGGCTGGTCGATACTTTCAATACTAATGTCGTATAAAGTGTTTTTTACTAGTGATTTTATTTATTTAGCATAAAAAATGAAAGCGTTTTATAAGCTTTAAAATGAAAAAATCTAATGGCTTTAGTAAGTAGTTAGATACAGCAGGAGCAGTGTCACACTTGAACAGAATAAACAGTCATGCTTTTTTGCATTCTGCCTCTGTTCAGATGAGAAACAAAACAACACTCGTTCAAACAAAACACTTTAGCATTGAAGTACCTCACTTCACTAAATAATTACTCATTTACATAGATAATCTACCGTAAATTAGAAATTTGTTATAGGCGGATAGTTGTTGGGCTGTTTAAAATTGTTTTATAAAAGCGTGTAATTGTTATAAATAAACAAATCTGACAATCTGCAGCTTAGATGTTTAGGCGTTCGTAGTTTACAGTATATCCTCACGTCACACAAACTTATCCGTAGTTGTTTTTATCAGTATCACTGATATAAACCTTGATACTGTTTGTTTGGATCATCACATCACCAGACAGTCGTATCAGCGTGTCCTATTGGATTAACTTTAAAATTCACCTGTGGACACATCACTCGGGTTTTAGGTTTTATGCAAAACTCTTCATGACGTCATTTTTTTCACAGAAGCTAAAACAGTGTCCATTATGCTTTATGTATTCACACTGGAATTGAGAAGATTTACGAGGTTCCCTTTTTCCTTTCACATGCTTCTTTTTCCATTAGTAATGTTATTAAATCTAAATCAAACCTATTAACGCGTTTTTCCGTGTTATCTCCATGCATCATTTTCTTTGCCCACTTCAAACCGCTTAAACGTTGTCTTAGGAAGATTAATACAGAGTTGAAATAAAGAGTTTCTTCGCACTGCTAGCTGGTTTTCATCTGCGTGGGGAGTGAGCAGATGGGACGGTTCTGTGTGGCTGATTCTGCTGCAATAAAATCTGTTTTACTACTCTGGATTTGATGTTGTAAGGGGCCTGTGAATTTATATACCCTTCTCTTTTTTCTCTGTTTGTTTCCTTTTCTCTCTCCACTTCTATCGTCTGTCTTTTCAGGCCCCAGCACTACCTGTCAAGAAGATTCCTGCTCCAATCAGGGCGTGTGTCTGCAGCAGTGGGAGGGGTTTAGTTGCGACTGCAGCATGACATCATTTGGAGGGCCGCTGTGCAATGACCGTGAGTCTGTCCCCTCTCTTGCTTCTTACCCTACCGTAAAAAGACCCGACGCAATAATTCAGAAAGCAATCAAAACTAAATTACAGTTACAGCCGCTGTTACCATCATATTTGCATGTTATTGTTACATACGTTTTTTAAACGTTAGCCAGTTTGATTGACTATTGTATTTTAACCAAAAAGTGAAAATTGATAGTGAACAGTGAAAAATGAATCCACACCTTTCCTGAACACACATTTACGATACCACAGGATCGAAAGAAACAAGTCACATATTACATTGAATTAAAATATAATCTTAGTATGTTTGGAATGGAAAGCTAGTTTAAATGTATAAAAATATACAATATTTTTCTTATAAGCACTGTGTGAATGCATTATACAGCGATATTCGAAACATAAACATTTCAAGCACTGTTATGCTACATTGTTGTCACATGACCTCATTATGCGTGTAATTTAGCACGTGTCGTCCAGTTTTCATTTATTTTTAATTTTGAATTTGTGTAGAAATATCTTAACTCTATGTTGTTCAATTTAAAATAAGTAAAAAAATATTGTAGCTAATGTTATTTACGGCTGTTTTGTCACAATGAAAATGGAAGGTCAATTTAAGCACGTTGTATTGTGTAAATCTTGCTGATTTTCTACTGCACATACAGTATTGTCAGATCTAGGACTCTAGGCCATCTGGGCTTTTATGCTTAAAAAAACAGATAAGCTATATTTAGAACAGCATGTTTTCAAATTATGCTACTATTTCTGACGTAAATTGTATGTATGCTGTTTACAGTATGCACAGATTTTTGTATTACTGGTGTACCCGAATGACCTACTGCTGATCTGCCAGAAGTGTGCAGTACACAACAGGACAAGCTGAAAATAAATACAAATATCCCACAATGCAATGCGCTTGATTTGACCTTCCGTTTCCAGTGTGAGAAATGATTAATCAAAGGTTGTCACCGAGCTCTCCTAGCAATTTCAGATACTGAGGCCAAACAAGTCTAACATAAAAAAGAATCAAAATGGTCTGCGTACTGAAAATGTCCATAATAAGATTATTTTATTGATCACTGTATATGAGCCAGGGGAATATGAGCCAGTATTACAAATATCAGTATGATAAATGAACCAAACAGAATGACAGTCATGATTTTAAACAGTTTTTTATTGGCTGATCATTTGATCAAAAACTATGACAGTTTTACAAAAGAATGAATTACAAAAGACAAAATAAAATTGTGGTTTTATTTCCACAATAAAAACGTGCGTGATGAGGTCAAGTGTCAACAAAGTAAATTCATATTTTCTGCTGTTTTCATAGCATAGTAGGTAGTTATCAGTTGAACGTACCTCAATTTTCTGCTACACCACCAGAGGGCGTTAGAGGACAGTGCATAGCTGGCAAACTGCGCCATGTCGTGTTTCTAGATCAGCTTCCCAGAATGAAAGGTTTTCTCGCATATATAAATGATGTTAGTGGAAATGTTGTTTTGTTGTTGCTGTTGTGTTCTTAGCATGCATGCATACATGTTTATGGGGCCATTTCTGAATGGGTTGGTAATGCTGAGCCGTCTGTAGCAACAGAAGGGGCCGTTGAGTGAGTGTGGTCTGAAAGCCTCGCTTCCAATGGCCTGTGAAAGTGCTGAGTGCCAGCAATCTGCAGCAGAAGAAAAGTCCTTGAGATGGTTTACAGAGAGGATGTATTTCAGTCTCAAGCCATGCACAGCTAATCCATTCTGTGGGTTTGCCAAACTGATAAGAGCCCGTCTTTGTTCAGGGGGAAGAATCCACGTAGACGGCTTGCATTACATCATCCGCACCCCCGCGCCTCGCCGGATACTATTCAGTGTGTGTTTATAGCTATTCAGAGCAGCAGTGGGAGATGGGTTGGCTGAGGATGGCTTTCTACCTACTTGAAATTATAAAGGGAAACTTATATTTTTGCATTTTTTTCTCATATCTACTGTGATATTCAGATGATGCATATAAAAGCAGATTATAAATATTTATGAATACAGTTAGTAAAGTTACATGTGAGATTACGTGTCGCAACAGGAAGTGTTCTTACGGCAGTGTTCTTACAACGCAATGCTAAGATGGAGCTTCAGGTTTGCTTGATTGGTTTGGCCAGTAAGATGGGCCAATAGCTATGTATCCATCTTTATTTTCAACAGAAATCCTTCGTTGTATGTGCAAATACATATATTTCGAACAAAAGTTTATTTAATAATTTTTTTAAATAAGAAACAATGCAAGCTTGCTGTGATATAATGGTTAATTATTTAAATGTGGTTTTGAAATATGGAATTTAATAGAATTCAATGCCAAAATTTACACACGATTTTTTCAGGTAAAATTATTTAATTTCCGATGAACCGGTCAATACAGTGGCTAGAGCGCTAAAAGTAGAACAGTGCACCGTTCATTCATTATAACACGACTGATTTGCTTTAAATGCGTCGCGCAGCTTGCGTCCAGTCTAGACAGAGCTTTACCTTTGTTCATTTGCATAAGCACAAAGATTTATTATTGCCGACTCAATCCATCATTTGCTATGCAGCGCAAACTCTGCGCTTGGTATACCCAAGGGGTCAAGCTTTGGCTAGTTAACATGGCCCAGTTAACATGTGCTAGCAGTAGTGCTACACTATCTAGACTCAAAAAGTATGTTTCTCCATGGATGACTTCACAAAAGCAGCAGTGTAGTCTGATATTTGAAAGAACACCTATACAATATTTAATATTTTGCCCTGAGTTTTTGGGTGGGTCTTAAAAGCAATTTTCACCTTATTTCTGTATGTTTTGTGCCCTAGTCTGCTGTCTTCACCATCACACCTAAACATAATGCACACCTAAGCATAGTACCATCAGCCGTTTTCTCAAGGCGTCACTTACCTCCAGAGCGATTAGTTACATTTATGTCCTAAGAGGGAGGGGCTTATGTGGCAGCCAATCAACCGCTCTTGAGATTAATGGGAATTCTAATAGATAATATCCTCTGCATATTACAGTCTTGCTTGGTTATTCCCTTTTGTTCACGCAAAGAAGGACAGCATTTGGTGTGTGTACACAATATTAATGATCCTGCGGTCATACGCCTGCACGCACACACACACAGGCTCATTTAGATGTGTGGAAGGCCAGTGATCAGCAGCCCGTGAAGGCAGTGCGGAAAGAAAGAAGCTTTATCTGGGCCCAGTAGTGGAGAGTAAATCCAGGGTGTGAAGCTTGCAAACCGTGGATTCAAACATGTCGTTCCGTCACAAAAGCAGCACGGCATGCAGGCATCACATACTGCCCATAGGTGTCCAAGGTATGGACACTCATACTGTAGTATAATCTATTCCCCTTCTTTGAAATATGCTCACACACACACACTCTGATCAATACTCAGATCTCTGCAGGGGGAGGGTCTGTTTGACCCACTAGTCCCATTAAACATGCACCCAAACACTCTTCAGGTCTGTTTCACTCCCATCGACACATTCAGATCTAAGAGGATATGAGCAGTTTGATTTGAGCTGCTTTTCAAAAGAGCGCCGCTGAATACTATAATTAACAGGACAGAAACAGACTTCTGCGCTGAATGCAAAACCGATGCACTCGGTGCAAATACTATTAAAGAGACAGAGCACAGATAAGAGAGGAAAGAATTACGTGATGATTAAATAAATGACCACGGCTTTAGAAAAATGCGATAACGCGTGTGATATTAAATTCGATGCATCGCGTCATTCGCGACGGAAACGCACCCGTCTGTTGTGAAACTGCGTAGTGTTTCTTTAAAGACATGCTTCATTTTTAATTAGCTTTTGCTTATCTGAGATCTTGTTTCGTAATAAACAAAATCTCACCAGTAACTGGTTGTCTTGGGTAGTGTGTGTGTGTTTGTGTGTGTGGGAGGGGTATCGATAGATAGATATCCGTAGAGGGAGGGGGTGAGGTGAGGTGAGACAAAAAATGAGAGGAAGATGATTGTGTTGTTCATTATTTGTTTGTTCTTTTATTTTCTTTTATTATTCTCCTTCCTTTATAAAAACGTGTAGGGCGGGGAGGGAGTGCAGCACTGCAGAACAGCGGAACATTATAAAATTCGACACAATGCTGGAGCTAAATGTGAGAGAACTGAATGAAAAGCGGAAATTTCCACCTATTTCTCCCCCACTGTTTAAAATACTTGAAAGCGTTTTCCCCCTTCGCCACAGAGAATGAAAGCAGTATTAAAACATGCTCCACTTCCCCTGAATCTGCTTTTGAGGTCAGCTGGAAAAAAATGGATTGGCCTAAACATGTGACTGCCGGAAAACGGTGAGGATCTGCGATGTAAGCCCCAAGCGACACCCCGTCTGTTGCCGTTAGGTGGCACCCTTGTAAACAGAAAAGAAAAAACAGTCATTCTGCGGGCTGTTTTTCCTGAAACACATTTAATATCAAAGGGGACAATTAGCTTGCTATGAGCGCAGCAGATTGGTTCCCACATTGTTTTGTAAACCTCTGGAGTTGTGATGTGATGTTTCATTATGCGCAGCGCTGGGTGTTGCAAAAATCACAGTGATGAAATTGTCTTCCAAATCAAGCAGTTTCAGGCTCCTGGTGGCGTGTGCCTGGGAGCCCCCTGGCGAGACGGATCTGATCACCCGCCTTTGTCAGCTTTAATTATACAGTGCTAACGATGCTCAAAGCCGAGAGGAAGGAGAAGCAAAGACCTCCTTGTGTCAGCGGAGATGTCACCAGTGTCACACTTGGTGCATCTGTTTCACACTCCAGCTGAATTCTCTATGGAGAAGCACACCTGCATACTTCCTGTTTCAGCCCGCTAGCACACACACACGTCACGGGCTGCACGTTTATGAGGGAAATGTTGAAATTTACACTGTGGCTTCATTTTGTACAATTCTCTTTTGGTGTTTTGTTGACATTGCTAAGAGGAATTTTGTGTTTTCTTTATTTAGTTTTAAAAGGAAATGGTCAAGTAACAAAATAACACTCTGCTTTTCTGTTCTGCTTTCACGCTAGAACTAAATTGAAAACAGCATGTCAATACATAATAATATTTTGCAGTTTCATTTGGATGAAAACGGATTACGCTTTTCTTTCGCTGAAGTCTTTCTTGTTTGCTTGAAGTGTGCACCACTGCTGTTTTCGCTCTATCCTGCTCACTTTAATCAAACCTGCCGCTGTCCGTGGTGCTGAAGTGCACCCAGTGGTTGTCTTCTTCCGAAAGAACCCATCCACATACACAGAGGCTGGAGAGAGAGGCGTTATATCAAGGTTTGACTAGTTTGCAAAGAAGACGGAGCTCACTCTCTCTAAATCCCAGCTGGACACTTCCTGAGCCACCCCTCTGTCAAGGAGAGACGAAGCCAGAAAGAGAGAAAGAAAGATTAGGATGAGAGAAGTCCCCCCCCCCCCGCCTTCTACAGCTGCACATGCCTCTCTGAGGGGGAGGGTTGGAGGAAAGGAGGGGGTTGAAAACTCAGCCAAGCTTGAGCGCTTTCCGTTTTACCCCCGCCACTCGTTCACAGGGTCTTTCTCTCCGAGCGCGCCGCTAAAACTGGAGGATAAAAGATAAAAGTAACGAGAGAGGAGACAGGCTGTTCTTGTGACTTGCATTTGCAAAAACTTTGACCACCCTTGGTGCAGGAGGACCGCTTGACCGTTGTTGCCCCTCCTCGGTCCTTTCTCTTCCTGTTCTCCGTTGGTGTGTCTTCTAACATTTCCTCTGAGAGGCAGTGCGGTCTCAGCCAGCACAAGCAGCAGCCGTGTGTGTGTGTGAGAGAGAGAGAGAGTGTGTTTGTCGTTTGGGGAGGGGGAGAGGCGCTCTGTATTGAGTTAAATGCTGCAGCGGCAATCTCCTCTCGTGTGTGTGCCATCGCTTCTGGTAGTGCCTCTCTGTTCCTCTGCTCTTCTCTCCACGAGAGAGAAATGAGAAATGCAGCCTTGTGTTCCTGGGATACGGCTGGGATTCAGGCGATAGGGTACGCTGAAAAAGTCCAAGACTGCTGGGAGGTTTGTAACAAAGGCTGCTCACTCTTCCCTCGCTCTTCTCCAGTACACCACTACGCCTACCTCACTGGAGTACTGGATCGGTTTTCATGGTTTCTTTCATTTTTCCCTTGAAGGATTTTGTATTCATTAATGCCAAGAAGAGGAATGTAAACCAGGATCTTATCCATCAGATAATCTTCTAAAGTTTATTTCACCAGTCTTTTTGCATAGAACTCTGTGGGAAGTTCTTCTCCATGTGGATTTGGCACATACTGTCGTTCAGCTTCTCCGTCAGCGACTGGGCCGTTGCATGGTCAGGGTCCGAGGCTTGAGCAGGACATGGGTTGCCAGGTGCTATAAAAGTGCTCCTGTTTATAAATCTTTATCTCCCTGTCCACTCTGGTAGCATGTTGGTGGGATGGATGCATCCGCGGCCCGGCAGGGCTCCTGGTGGTCTCGCTTCCGTCCTGCTTCACGTCAGCCTGCGCCTGGCTCTCTGGCTGCCCCCACTGACTTTGGGGTCAGCCCTGGCTCTGGCAGAGGGGCCCGGGGAGCTGTACGTCCCTCAGCATATGCCTCATCACCTCATGCCTGCCGCCAGATCTCACGCCCCCCTGCGGGCAGGACACGGTGCGTAGCTTATTCAACTGCCACATTTACTTTCCCACCACTGTCATGTTCTACAGCGAAACCATGTTTCATTTTAAAACTAAGTGTGTGTGTGTGTGTGTGTGTGTAAATATGTGCTTGAGAGATTTCAGTAAAAGTACAAATTTCAGTGCAGACTGAATTATGCTGTTGGAATGGAGGTCTATGAGTGTACTTGCGCAATCATGTGGTCAGGATGCAAATGCGAGCAGAAAGAGTTGTTTGTGTTCATTATGCTGATGCATTATGCAGGGTACAAATGTTGAGTGTCTAACGCTGGCTGCAACACACACCACAATCACTTACCGACCAGCAACTCAGCCTCTTATGCTTGAACACACATGCCAGCTGTAACATCCTTGTGTTATTTTTAAGGGTCATTGAAGGGGCCGTGTTTATTATATAAGCACCTGGATCACATCCCTAACCTTTGCTGTAAAAGCCACGTCCTCGCTCGCCGACTCCAGCTGACCTTTGACACAATTAAATTATATTCAAATTACACCGTCTGCGGTGCGGTCGCCACGCCGCGTTGCGTGTGCATGAGTGAGCGCATGTAATGCAGCGAACTGGCCAAATTGAATGTACTGTGTCTGGAAGGGACAGTGGACAGGTTTTTATGCGACTATTAGACCCCAGAGCAAACCGGTGATTTCCACAGCAGACACACACACACCTTCCTTGAAACTCTATTACTTCAACATTGCCATTAAATCCCACCGGCTACGACTCCTGAGAGCGGTATACCGTATAAATTGAACACCTTCTGCTTTATTGCACCAACTCTTTCCCCCAGTTTGTCTTCTAATGTCTCATTGCGGGCTGGCTGTTTAAAACTATCAGGCTGATTTCCACGCTGTGTGTGCAGAGGGGCTTGTGCTGTCAGTGTGTGATCCACTGCACTTATATAACAAGACCTGGCTGCCTCTTAGCATTATCCTCACAGATTATGCTTTGATAAAAAAACACACTATTGAATAGAGGCTAGGAGGAAGAGAGCGGAAGCTTGTGAAGTGAGACGAGTCATTTATCATCTTTTCTGAGAGCCTCTTGGTTTTTCCTCTCTCTTTCTTTCTGGCTCCTTGCCTCTCTCTCCCCATTGCTCTCCCTCTATCACCGCCTGTCTCTCTACCTTTGTTTCTTCTTTTCTGCCTGCACGCGTGTGTGCAACACAGCTGGCGTCTCTAATGGCAGGGTGTGCTGAGATCACAGAGTCCCGCTGCTTGTATGCGTCCCCCCAGGCTGCAAGGCAGCGCATCAGGGTCCGTTGCTTCTCTTCCATCCCACCCACCCCCACCCTTCTTCTCGTCCAAACAAATCTAAAGCTCTCAAACCTCCGGACATCTTCTGACCCGGAATATTCCGTATTTAAATCTAATAGTAATAATGATACAGTGAAACCAAAAGGCATCCAGTCGTGTCTCATACGTCATTTGCAGCACAAACCGACTATCAGGTTCCACGAAGGCGAGCCACACAATCTTCTGCTTTCTAGCTCTACCTTCTTCCAGCCCTGGTTTATTATACCACAATGAGGAGTTTGGAAACAGCAAGAGTTCTGTTGTTGCAGTAAAATTACCATTTTAAAACCATTAACAGTAGGTTATATGGAGTGCTGAATTGTGTGTGTGTGTGCGCCCTTGTCTGTGTGTCAGTAAATGTGCCCTCTCTCCCACTTAAATGATTGGATGTGATGTGAAAATTAAAGCAGAAAGCAAAGCAAATGATCAGAATTTACCCTGGGCTCCAGCGTTGTGTTTTAAGTCAGACCCCTTCCATTTTTCGCATCTTTCTCCGAGCTTGCTGCAGTTTTGCACTTTTCCCCCCACATTCTTTCACAGTAATACTGCCAAAATATTGCACAAGACAAATGAAAGCTATTTGTGTTTTTAGGTGGAGTTGGAATAGGGTTCTATGGTACACGTTTGTGCCAACTCCAAGCTTCCATTGCACAAAATATAGAAAAAGCTTATTGACAACAATAAATTAGACAGTGTGCTGTGCTTCTTCTGCATTGATTGTTATACATCGCTGTGGGTGTGAGGGTGTGACTTACAGCTATCAAAGAAATTGATTAGAAGCAACAGTGTCAGTTAAACAGTTTGTACTGTTGTTTACTCAGTGATGGGCACATTTGGCCTTTGAAACAAATTTACTAGTGAACCATCATGAACAAATTAATTTCCACCACATTTCCGATTCCATTTCCAAAAATTAAATTAAATTCAAAACATTTTGGAATAAAAATTGTTTTGTTGGGGCTAGTTTCATAGCTAGCATTTTATTATACAGTAAAATAAGATATTTTACATTTTGTGTAATTGTACAAATATACATCTTGGATAGAAATTTGTCAGATAAATATTTTGATTTATATTGTGGTAGGAATTAATGGAGGGTAATTAATGTAAATCAATCAATATTTAAATAATTTCCCTAATATATTTTTACACATAATATATGAACACAGGCTGTCACGGTATCAGATTTTTATTACATGGTTATCATGGCCAAAAGAATTCACGCTAACAGTAATATCACAGTATCTATTGATATAAAAACAATAATGCTATCAGTTCATCTTTAATTTTGTTTATTTAGGGTTTTCTCTTTTTCGTCAATGAGTCACGTCCAAAATACGAGTGTAGGGAGGCAGAGAGAGAGTGTGTAACCATTGTGACTCTTAAGGCAAAATGTTAAACGGGTGCAATAGTACCACCTACTGAGTTGGAGTGTCAACCAGATACTGGTGCTGAATTATTTACAATATTATATGTGTAGCATTTACACAATCTCAATAATCATGGTTATTAATATCATTGTCAACATTGTCACTATGTCAACCAGTATATTGTGACACCCCAAATATGAACATATGATATCATATCAGCTGTGATGTATTTTTAAAAGAAATTTAAATCTGTTACACAATATTTAGTTCTGGGATACAAGTGCTAGTAGTCAAAGAAACATACATGCATTAAAGTATTTGAGAAGCAAAGATTTTTTTAGAAGCTATTTCCATATGCTGCCTCCTCTCTCTCTTGTTCCCCCTCTCTCTCTCTCCATCACTGCAAATCTGAGAGGAGTTTGAGTAAGTGAGCTCATTGGGTTGACTAATCTCTTCCTCCCTCACTATCTCTCCCTCTCTTTTATGTCAGAGCTGTGGTTCGAGAGGGCTGAATTGCGCTAATGAGGGGATGGTGTGGATTTGCTGGTGAATGGTGATGTGCCTGGTCAGATATGATACTCTGAGAGACTGAGATTTCAGAGTGTAGGCTGTTCTGATTAAGAGGAAGATACATGAATGATCAGAGTGGTCAAAGACTGCATGTAACTAGCGATCAGCACTGGTGAATCAGCTAACCCAGCTAACAGGGAACGTTCTTGGAATGTTGTGTGTCATTCTCTTAAAGTTCTTCCCAAGTTAACACAAAACATTCCTGCAGTATATTTGTAAAATGTTTTTTTAACATTATATATCATCATATCTCAAAAACGTTCTTCAGTTGTTAGTGGAATGTTTTAAAATGTTACAGACTTAATAAATAGTTTAAATAATGTTCTTATAGCCAAACAATAATGTTAATACAACATCTAAAAAACTGGATGTTTTGAACCGTTCCTAGAACTTTCAAAAAACATGTATAACGTTTTTGTTACTTAATGGAAATGTTCTTACAACCTAAAATATTAGCTGGTGAGGGCTTCAGACACTGTGTACTGGGTGCGATGTGTGTGTGATTGTGTGAGTTTATATGAGATCATATCATTCCCTTGATGGTATGGTGGTGATTGATTCCTTAAATGCCATACACTTTCCTGAGAGAATCTGGAGAGATGGAGAGATATAGAGAGAGAGATACCAAAAAACAATAGCTGTGGTGTGTAATCTAAACCCAGTGAAGCCAAACCTCCAGAGAGATTTCTCATTATGTCACTGTAGCTCACACATGGGGCTCAGGGTGGCTTTGGGTGGACGTACTGATGCACACACACACACACACCTGCAGATTATTACATAGACTTCCTTCTAATAAAAGAGTTATATTTAAATTCATCGCTCAAAGTCTTGCAGCTCTGTATTTCTCTTCCTTCCTTCCTTTTTTCTTTATCTTTATTTTTGTCTCATTCTCTCTTTCTATCCATCTCTCTCTCTTTCTCTATGACTCTTGCTCCATCTTTATTTTTTTATCTCTGCTTTCCTTCTTGCAAACACAAAATGCAAATCACACACACACTCAAATGAGCACACATACACACTTCCAGGCAAACACACACGTTCCCACACCCTCAGTCTAAGCCTCATCGCCTCCTAAACCCCCGGAGGTGCTCGGAAGCCGAAAGCTCGTTATAAAAACACAAAGCAAATCAAAACAACATCCACTAAAGTGCCACAGCAGACAGGCTTTGAGCCAGCACAGCGCTGACCGCTCATTCCCAACTCTACCCTAATTGGCCCTGGAAAGGTCAGCAAGAGAAATACCAGAACTCTGGCACGACCGCAAACCCTAGTGCCCTGTGCCTCCTTTACTCTTCAGGACTCTTATATCACATAGAAACCACTGCTTTTCCTTCCATTGTATTGACAAGCTCCGTGAACCTGCAACGAGGGGTGGTGATGGGTATATAGTTTATGAAATACTAAAAAAACTTCATAGGTAATTGTACAAGATCTGCTAAATATATAAATAATGTAAGTGGTTTCTTAGTTTTGTACACGGCGGGCTTTGATTTCCTCGAATTATGTGGTGCCAAACATGAGAACGGCAGTAAATCAGACGACTTTACGTTTCACAACAGGTTTTATTGTATTAGTTTTGATTCATTCAGTCCCCTCAGGTCTGACAATAAAAACTGAGGAGAGTATTAAAGAATGGAAAGAAAAATGTTTTGACAGGGCCAATGATGCATGTAAAAATCAAACTCATGAGGCGTGCGGGAACTGAACAGTATTAGAGCCGTCCGTGTAGAATCTCAACTGGATCCTGAGGCCCACACACACCTACCACAGAGCCTAAACTCTCCCAACCATGAGTCTGAGTTCTTTCTTTCTTTTTCGTTTGTTCTTGTCTTCCTTCCTGCCTTCCGTCCTTCCATTCGTTCATTTCACAATTCTTTATTTCTACCTTTATCTTTACCCAGCTTTTCTTATTTTGTCCTTTCCTTCTTCCTTCAGATCTTTCCTAACCATGAGCCTCTATCAGTCAGCTGAGAGGTTTCCTTCACAGACAGACAATAAAACTCACCATGCCCCGCACCGGACGCCTCATAAACATGACGTCTCAGTTTAAAAGCAGCATCTGAAGTCGATTCCTGAGGGGAGGGAGGGAGCAACCGCAAACCAACGTCCTGCTTGCTATTTCTGCTGATGATAACGGCCAGTTTACCGGCATCAAACACACACACACACACACAAAGACACACATATCTACACATCCGCACACTGTTAGGTTGGCCAGTGTTCCGCTCGAGCTGCTGTCTGTAATTACCCAGTTGGTGTGGAGCTCTGTGGTGTCAGTCCGGTAATTGGAGCTGCAGTAATTCACTTTTTAATTGCCTGTTTATTATTGCAGAAGCCTCAGTTTTGTAGTTGCAGCACGGCTCGCACTGAATGTTTAATAAACAAATACAATGTCACAGACTCATATTTCACGTAAACATTATAATTGCTTCACATAAAAAACCATCAACACACTCACTCTTGCCACACACACACACATTCCTTAGAGCATAATGGAACAAAAAACTATTTTCTGGCCGTAACATGCCAGATGGATGAGCTAACAAACTACACGTATCCGGGAGGGAGAAGAGATTGACCACCACTTTTAGTAGCTCTATGAAATGTAACGTTTGATCAAAAAGCACAGTCAGAAATCAAATCAAAACCAGAATGAATATAATTGCGCAGTCACACAGTGAACTTGAAAGTGAAACAAGTGACAAAATGACAATATATTGCAGCTTTAAATAACTTTACACTACACATTAAAAATAGTGTTTTTGTAGCTCCACTGGTAGCGCATTACGTTAGCAGCGCAAAAGGCTTCGATTCAACATATACTGGTCAGATGTATAGCTTAAATGCACCGTAAGTTGCTTGGATAAATGCGCCTGCCACATGCATAAATGTAAAAATCATAATATTATTTTACTCAGGTATAAATCTAATATCACATCGTCAGGTGCCTGCTAATTCCCAGTTCTAGTACCTGCACAACATGTGTTTTCCACCCAGGTGGTCCAAAGCAACAAAGCATGCAATGTCACATGCGATGCTGCAGAGACTTGAGAAGGTTACAGTACCGCATGTCATTTAGTTTTGAGAAGTTTGGAGTGTGGTTCTAGTTTTTGTTTAGTTCTCTATGTGGGGTCTTCACTTTGCCTTCTTTTTATTTTGACAGCATTTTCCTATCAGTGGGGTGCATGTGTGGTTGCGTGTTTTTGTGCGTGCACGCTAGATTTGCAGAGCCCCACTGCAGTGTGTGTGTGTGTGTTTGCCCAACGGGTGGATGACTCCAACCCTGCAGAGTCTGACTGATGTTCTTCATTCTAGCATGCAAGTAGGAGGTGGGCTACCCAACACAATGCACCGTAATTTTAGACCAAACTGCCAGGGCCTTCACAATACCTCTGTTCTCAGGCAAGAGGCATCCAGGGACGTAAAGCAGAATAGCGTGGGAGGGCAATTCATGCGCCCATCCAAGACACAAGCAAAACGTTTTGTGTTTTCGAAGCGCTTATTGATGGAAAGTCAGCTAAGCACGGCTTAGCAATTCGTAGGGCTAAAAAGAACAATGTTTATGCGTATAAGCACCCAAGACAGTGACGGTATTGGATATCATTGATTTCACATTTAAACACAGAAACAAGAACTCAGATGCTGAAATATGAATCGCTTCATTCTCATAACTTTTTTTGCATGTTAAATGATTTATTTAAGAGGGAGAAACAGGATGGGGAGCTGTTAGGCCACAGCTTAAACAAAATTGTTTTTTAATATGCGAATGTTTCTTCAATTAAAAAAACTTCTCTGTGCCCTAGAATGATTTAAAACAACAAAGTCGTTCTAGTTTTAAAGGCTACATTATAATACTGTAGCTTTAAGCTTTTTTATTGTCTCTGTAATTGTTTTTAACTGATAATTGTGTGTTTAAATGTTATATTTAGCAGTTTTTTCAGACCTTTTAACTTATTAAGCTGCAATATATAACGTTTTGGTTAAAAATGAACAAAAATCAGGTATTAAGCATGTACATGCCAGATCAGTGTTTCCAATAGTAAGTTTGTAATAATGAATTATAATTTGAGCTGTCGGGTCCATGTCAGTTTGGCTTTATGTGACTTAACACCCATAATAAAAACGTAGTAACTTGCAATTTTATGTTTTGAACAGAGATGGTGGAAGAGAGGAAAAACTTACAGTTGCAGCTTTAAAAAATATCCTAGGTTGGAGTTTCATTGTCAAACTGAAGAATTTTTAATTCAGAAACTTCTAATGTAATTTGTTCTTATTTTTGAAATTGAAGTTAATTGACTGCTGGTTAATTATACCAAAACCTGCTTGTTGGTTGATCCTGGCCATCGTAAATACATTTGATAAAACAAAGAACATAGATAAAACAATCTGAGCAAGTTTCATTTTGCAAGATCACACACACACGTTTATGGAAACTTCTTCAGTCTTATGCAAAACAATGAGCGAGTCTTAAGCAAAAACCGTCTTTGAGTAAGAGTTGAGATGGATCTGGATGAACCCTCTGAGAGACAGAAGAAGCCAGAACGTAATTTAATTTCTCCAGCACATAAAGGAGATTAGGGCTATGATGGAATTCCACTGGGCCAGGTAATTTCTCTCTCATTAGAACAGCTCTCCACAGAATATAGACAACTGTTCAGTGGGCCAGCGTTCAGCCCACTCTGCTGTGCTTGTTCATGGCGATTGACCTTAGAAGGGCAGTGGAGTGGAAAGACCCTCATGGTTGTTTGGTAGCGAGGGTCTTCTTTAAAACTCAGACCTTACTGCCCACCCAGCCGAGATGATGGGACATATTTAAGGGGCTAATGGTCTGGCTTGCACAAAGCGCCTGCCTCATTTAACAGCATCAGAAAATAGACTTCAGAAAAGAGGTTTAACCCTGTTAGAGAGAGGGCAGCAAGCTTCTTAACCACATCAGGCATGGGAGTGGGAAAAGTCAGGCTGAGAGAGATAAGAAATAAAGAAAGAAAAGAGAGGGTCGGAGAGAAGCTCTCGAGTGTTGGGATAAAAGCCAACTGCATGGACACAGAATCCAGCAGATAAATATTTTTGGGATTTTTAACTATTTTTTTGATGGTGAACGTGGAGAGGTGACAGGAAATCATGGGAGGAATGGAATTGGGAAATGGCGCAGGCCAGATTTAAACCTGTGCTTCCCACATGAGAGCTTTGTGTCTGGACAATGTGCCACAACTCAAAGAAAGCAGCAGCTGTTTGAACAGAATTCTTACACAGCTCGCTGAAATCTTTCTGAAGTCAATTTTGTGGTAAAATATTTTTGCATAATGGCTTCTAAACTAGCCAGACGAAATGGCTGTTGTATATTATAAAATATTTCAAATTTCACATATACGTAATTTCAGTAACAACATAGTACTCTTAATAATGTTTATTTATCTGGTTGTTATTGCAAAATGTAGCCCATGGAAATAATAAAAGATGGTGATCACTCTGTCTGGTTTTTTTGTGATAAATACCAGCTGGCTGTTCATTATTCCTTTCATTTAAAAAAAACGAATGGCGCTGATTTTAACTTTTGATGCACAGTCCGTGTCCATAAGCCTCCGCTTTACGCTTCCCTACCCGGCAAATCCATTCAGTCACCCACAGCTGTGAATTGCCGTCATACTGAGCGATATGAAGCGGGCGGGCGTGCGTGCGTAGCGGTTTGCGCGAAACAGATTTCAATCGCATCCATTCGCTCTTCCCATCCACTTCACATTCCAGGATGGCCGGCGTGCATATGCGTGTGAAGTTCAACCATCTGAGCCCCGCTAATGAGCAGTACTCATTTCCCTGTGTTCCAAACGAGCCTGTCAGGGGAAGCGTCACCGGAGCAGATCCGTGTGCGCGTCGGTTTGCGTGTGAATGCAAGTGTGCTTGCGAACATTTGTGTACCCGCGTGAGCGAATGTGTGTGCCCTGAGGGTGTTGTTTTCTAAGGGGGTCGGGATGATGGCTGACACAGTGTGAAACAGTCTCATTGAGATGCGGTCAAGGGGCCGCGGAGAGCACGATGGTGAAAATCACACAGAGTGGAGCTAATGAGCACAGCTCTGCAAATAGAAGAATGTGCCAGGAAATAACTCCAGCCCTCCCACAACAGATATCAGCCCTTTAACTCGGGGGGCCTCTGCTGAGACCTCCGGTCTCCTCTGGGTTTTTTCTTTCTTCTGAGCTGTTTCACCGGCTGTCTTATCTGCATCTGGAGCTCAGAAGCGTCGCAGTCACGCTCTGTAGAGAGGAGAGCGTTGAAGTGCGTCTCCCATCTCCCTGGGGCTGTTATTTTGAAGTTGATGAGCTCTTTGCTCTGTGAACATTACCCGGGCTGCACCTGCCACAATCGGAGCAGTTTCGCCCATTTTGCTATTGAAGTCACGACTGATCAAAAGAGTGGCGCGGTCCACCAGTTAATGAGATCAACTCCATTAGCGCCAATATACGTAGGGCTCAAGCGTTTCTCTCTCTAGATGCAAAGAAGCAATGTCAATTTCCCCAAGAAACCTTCCTGCAGGCATAGAATCACATTGGCCCTCCTCACAGTTCGCTACCTGCCTCTGACACTGTAATTAGCTCCATCAGACATTAGCATGCGTCTCGCTGAGCAGGAATAGCTGTCTGGTCCGCAGCGTGTTTGCCCACCTTTGGCAGAATAAATGCATGCAGAAGTAGGCGCTGGGATGGGGGACCGTGGGGTAGATTGATTGTCCGGTGTGTCGGCGGGTGAAGAGAGTGGCTGCAATCAGCTCAATCAACTCTGTGTGTGTGTGTGTGTGTGTGTATTGAGTGGTTGTAGCAAGATCAACTCTGTTTAGCTCAAGCTTCAGCAGACACAGGTGCTCCTAGTGACATCAGCATACTGAGGGTCACATAAAAGCTATAATTTAGCCAATCAGAGACCAGCAGGGGCTGTCTGGTGCTTTGATGGGTTCATCAAGATACTCCCGCGCTTTGTGTAATGAAGCAAAAGTCATGCATATGTACACACACACACACGTGAAATGAAACTCAAAAACTAAGGAGGTGAAATTACTTTCTCGCTTTATTGTATGTACACTTATCTGTCTTTCTGTCTTCTTGCAGCGGGAACCACATACATATTTGGGCGTGATGGAGGGCTTATTGTGTACACATGGCCGCCCAATGACAGACCAAGCACACGAGCAGACCGGCTGGCTGTCGGATTCAGCACCCAGCAGAAGGATGCAGTCCTGGTTAGAGTGGACAGCTCCTCTGGTCTGGGAGACTACCTGCAGCTTCAGATTGTGAGTTCACACAAATAAACACACTCTTGATAATCCACTCACATTTTTCTTATTTAATACAAAATTATTATTTACATATATGACAAGCATAAAATGTTTAGAATTACTTATCTGGAATGACCTTCTTCTGCTCCACTGACAGCATGCTCTTAAACTAACATGTTTCCACTTTTAAACTCAAGTTTCTGCAAAATCTGATGATCATGTTATCCCAGAATTGTCTGAGAATGTTCCAGAAAGCATCAGTTACACTTAACCGGAAGCAAGGAAACCTTACCTTTCGTATAAATTTGCTTATTTGATTAGTGACCTAGAAATTGTACAGAATCTTGTTTTTGAATACTATATTTGTTCTTATTTTGCATCATAACTTACCCCACAACATTTGAGCTTTGGGGCTTTTAGTTTATTCTGTATGTTTGGTTTTTGTAGGGCATCACGCACTACATAAACTTTTGACCAATCAAATGTCCTCAAAGTTCCTATAAGATTGTCTCTCTCCCTGGTATACCACCTGCCAGTCATTTCTTGATAAAGCCTATTTGATTCGTCCCATCTGAAATTGGGACGAATTCAGTTCAGTTTTTTCCAGTTCAGTTAAATAGGGCATTTAAAACTTAAAAATGTGGACATTTTACTGTTTATTTCCACATTTAAATGAAAAATAATCTCAAAGTTTTTCCACATGGTGTCACACTTTTACGCCCGCATTAGTCTCACCAAGTTTAAATCAGCTCTAACTTACACACGCTCTCTAAAGGACGCCTGCTGTTCATTCACTCTTACATAAAACCCAGAGTAGGAACTTGCAGAGAGAAGCTCAGAATCGCTCCTGAAGAGCCCAGCGAATGATCATTAGGGTAATCATAGTGTTCTATTCCTCGTCCCACACTCAAAGTGCTGGTCTGTTTTAGAAAGTTCCAGCGCCTCAGACCGCCCTCATGAATAAAATCTCTATAATGTTCAGAATAGAAGCCGCAACCGACGCCCGCTTTCAGAGGATGCTATTTGATAGAACCCGCGTTTCCTCTGACACGCTGCGCTGGAGGAGTGGGAGGTGGAGGAGGTGCAGGCAAGGGGGACGGGAAAGTGTTTGGCACAGAGGTTCGGAGAGTTGTGTGTTTTTTCCTTTCGTTCGTTCTATTTTTTACGCCCACTCGTGCTGTAATCACAAACTTGATTCCCAGAAGATTCGGCGTGCTCGCTCACGGGTGGCATCATAGCGTGACTGTTGCACGACTGCCTCGACAAATGCGTTCTGAGCGCGGTGAGGTAATGATTTCTCCAGCTGAGCCGTGCGGCTGGTGGAGATAACGGCGCGTCCTTGCGACTGCATAAGACTTTGGTTGCGCCATCGCAACGCCCCACTGTACTTTGAAATAATAACCCTCATACATCGAGGGATAGTTTACCCAAAAATTACATTTTTTTATCATTTATTCGCCCTTATGTTGTTCAAAGCATGTGGTTTCTTTTGTGGAACACAACAAGCAGAATGTTAGCGACTGATCGTCTCAGTCTCCATTCACTTTCACTGCACCTTTTTCCATACAGTGAAAGTGAATGGGGACTGGGGCTACATTCTGCATAACATCAAAGAAACAAACCCATACAGGTTTGTAACAAAATCTTTGAGTGAACTATCCCTTTAACAAAGGCATTTTCTACACAGCAAGCCAAAAAACAGCCTGCACTGTTATCAGTAGGTTTTGTTTGCATGCTTAAGTGTACAGTAGAAGTGAACTCTCTGCCCTATGTAAATACAGTATGCAGTGTAGAAACAAATTCTCGGTTTGTTATCGATTAGCAAAATAACAGATGCTCAGAGCTTAGAAGTGGTGTTGGATGCCCGGTAGATGATGGATATGATTCACCAGCTCATACACTTGGAACAGATAGTGCCTCGCATCTCAGTTTGTTCTGGATTTAAGACATTCGCTTCTAAATGTAAGGTGGTAGGGAGCAATGTCTTCGCAAAAAGCACGCTTTAAAATTAACTCCTCGAAGTTACGTAAGACCGAGCTATGCAACACTTTACATAATGTCTGTAATTAAGATTATCACAGATTATGTATTTCCCTGTATTGGCATGACAATTAATCAGGCATCCATGACTGATATATGGCTTTTTGGCATAGAGATGGCAGGGAATATTTATGAGCAAATTAAAGGGCCTTAATGTCTTGATGCGATTAGTGGTGGATATCTAGGCTAATGCTAATGTGTGACTGGTGGAGCCTCTGCAGTGCTTCGTCTGCCGTTTCTTATGCTTGTTGGACTGGTGACTGCTAAACCAGCATAAAAGGTATTTACTAAATGAATCAGCAATGTGTGGGAGGGTAAATTAGCTGTACCTACATCTCTAACAGTCCATAAAGAGGTTGAAATCATTACATGTATCCAGTACCATTTTTACCTTGTAATTAACAGGGGAAGAGAAAGATTTTTCCCTCAATTTCCGTTAATTATATTCGGCCACTGATGAGATTAAGTATGTCAGTATTGACATAAATGGCGAGACCGTTCGGTGATGTAACGGGATGTTTTGATAAACCTGTCTGTAGGCAGGGAGGATATCGTTATCCAATGACTGCCTTTCTGAAAGTGAATTAACTTAGGATCATTGACCATGTTAACGAGGGGCCTATGATGTCCTCATTTTTCAAACAGACATTGGCGCTCCTCCCTCGCCCTCTGTGCTTCTTATGACCCTAAACATTTGTGACAGAGTTCATTTGAATCTCATCATATCACCATCACTGGGGATTATCGTTAGTCATCGTTCACCCCAATTCATTGAGCCACTCGCTCGTGCGGTGGGAGAGACAGAGAGAGAGAAATAACAAGATGGAGCAAGAACAGTAACTGGATTGGTGATCGGGCTCCGACAGCACTGTACAGGGGGGAAAACATTCATACATATTTTTCACTCAGCATGACATCACATTTTAAGGGGTAATGGCCTATTAAATACATTTATTCTGCTAAAGATGAGTTGGCCAGCTGCTCGAACCCATGGCCAAATGCCCTGTGGACTGCCTGGCCCTCAATGGCAGCCATGCAAAGCAACTCTACACCCTCTGTGCTGTCAAGAGCCGCCAAGCAGGACCGGACCGAAGGGGAGAAATGGATGTGTAAACGAGTGAGAGCCAAGTGATTATACCCCTGGGGTTTGACCAAATCATTAGCACTTTCTGACCTCTCACACTCTCGATGCCAAAAGAATGTGTGTGTGTGTGTGTGCATGTGTGCATGTGCGTGCGTGTGTGTGTGCGGTTTAATGAGCACATCAGTCCATTTGAAGAATGGTGACAATAACGGCTAACTCAGCAGTGAAAGGTATAGAGGTGTGAACACTAGTACTGACAAGGGGGGTAAGAGAGAGAGAGAGAGAGAGAGAGAGAGGTGAAAAGGAAACATCATCGTCAATCTTAACTGAACAATTTGTCCAAAAAATCTAAATTCTGTGATTACTTATTTACCATCATGTTGTTTCAAAGCTGTATCATGTTTTGCTTACACAACAGGTACGAAAATGAACGAAAGGTGAATTTTTGACAAATATCAACCCAGTTTCTTGTTTCATGAAAGTTAATGTGGTTTAGGCTTGTCAGGTGTAAAATGTCTTGTGCTTCCAGGGTATTCTTCAAAAATTCATCTTTCGCATTCAAACAAAGAAATAACTCAAAAGCGTTTGGAACAGCATGTGGGGGGACGAATGATGATAGAATTTTCATTTTGGGCGACCAATTCCTTCCAAATGAGTAAATAGAAAATGGGTGAATACAGTGTATAAGTATTTTCCAACCTTTGTTGTTTAACATATCCGCACAGCACTGTCGTAAATGAAATCCAGATGGTGTGTTTAACAAGAGTAAAGTCATTTCCAGTCTTTATTATTTGCAGAATTTAATCATCAAATCTCAACAAGTACTGTATGCTTGTATACACCCACAAGTGAAGCTGGTACAAATGCCGTTTTTACAAATTTTAATGAGAATTCACAACTTACAGGTAACAAAGACACACACACGCTAAATTGAAATCTTCACAAGTGCCCCCAGGAACGTGCTTAAGAGCTCCCATTGGCCAATCAGCACTATATATAATCCAGTTTTCTCTTTGTCTGTCTGATATTACGGTTTACATTATATATTAGATGTCTTGAGTCAGATGAGTCAGAGCAGCCCGGGAGACTCATATGCTCACACAAGCACACACATAAACACACATTTGGATGGAGGTGAAAGTGAGAGAGAGTGACAGATGCTGATTTTCCACATCACTTGCGTCTGAGTGGGCAGGACGTACCTGGTCAGACATGATCGACGTGTGACATGGCTCTGAGTGACAGCCGAGTGTCTGCTGACCTCATACTGTCAGAGCGGACTAAGCCCGTCTCCGCCCAGCAGCTTAGATGGAGTGAGCCATGGCTTTGGAAAAATGCCATTTTGCCTCTCAGTCAGAATCCAGCGACACTCGTTTCATCTATTCTCTTAGCCGCAAAATTTGAATATAAGTCATTCACGCGGTCTGTCGTCTTTACGTACCGTCAAAAGCTGCACGCCGGGTCATTATGCAATTTACCAACAGTTCAGCTGTCCACAGACCATTTAATATTTGGTCCTCGCCAGCCATTTTTCCTCAAATAAATGCGCCATATGGCAAACCGTGGCTTTGCTATCTTTAGTACCTGACAGGATAAGCAAACAGATGGCAGTAAAAGTAAAAGCCGAATATTTAAATTTATTCATCAAAATAAGTGAGACAGGTGTTCTTTTAAACGCCGTCTTTGTGGCGAACTCAGCCCACTCAATCCTTCACGTTTTGTTCAAAATGTTTACCACGCTTTTTCCGATTAAAGTCAAAGCTTCAAAGAGTGTGTTTCTCAGATCATACAATTGAAGCCCGGTGATGACTTGACAAGGATCACTGCAAAAAATAGCAGCGCTTCAGCATACAGTCGGATTTGCCAATTGTAATACGAAACTCATTGTCTGTGCGAGATATTGCGCCTCGCGATCTGGGCTCTGTAGATTTTTTTCTTTGAGCGTTGGAGAAGCTGAGAGAACCTCAGCGCTGCAGCAGGGAGACAATGAGCACGCATTCTCGATAGGTTCTGGAGGCCACGCCCATGGAGCACATGTGCTTTCCAGGCTTTGAGGAGAACTAGGACAAAGTGCTATTTTCAGTTTCCACAGAACTCGGAAAAGAATTCAGTACTGCCAAAAAGATGTATGATCTCACCAGATCCAGCCCTTACCAGAAGATAAAGAGAGATTGTATGTGCAAGGGAGCGAGCCAGAGAGAGAGTAAGACAAAGAGAGAGAGATGAGGAGGGGTTGAAACAAGAACTGCTAGCCAAAGTGGAATTATTCTGCAAACTCAACAATTTATCCGTTTCTCCAGACCTGCAGTGCTCAAACGCAGGGACACATGCGCTATGAAGTGCATCACACACAGTGTGATATTTTGATCTAATTTCAAACACGTTATTTATGAGAGCATATATTGTATGTCTGGGTGTTCTATCCAATTAAGAGCATTCCCTTGGTATTAGCCTGAGTATTACAGAGAGCCTCTTTATGTAAAGTGGCTGAGGTTTCCTGAATGCACCGGCTCATTTAAGCTGAATGCCATGGCAGATCAGCCCCCCCTGCTGTGGACACACACACACACACACACACACACACACACACATGTTCCGTCATACTCCATAAGCTTCTGCCTGCACCTTCCCTAAATAAGACACATCATTAGTGGCTCTTCTTGTCCTTGAGGTTTCCGGAGCAACCACCCCAGACCTTTTGTGGGTGTGTGTGTATTTGCCTACTCTTGACATAGCATTTTGTGTTTGCTATAATCACAATTAGTTCCTGTTTATTTAGCACTTGAGTAATAAAACAAATTCCAATGACTGAAATGTTGTATTAGTGTATGTAAAAAGCTCACTCTCCCAACCCACTTTTTAATTCTAATTTATTTTTACATCCGAACTCTCAAATGTAGAACAACTGGATTATTTTCAAGCTTGGCGAGGGGAGATTGTCACAATTGGGGTGCAGATGAAATGCTCCGTCAATCAGGCAGCGTGGTTGTCATCTAATTGCCTACAAGAAATGAGACGACTCTGGAGAAACAGTGTTGCTATAACAACCTACATTGAGTCTAATGAGAATCCAGTTGTATTAGTTCTTTATATTTAGAACTGTACTGCAGGCCTCAGTGGAGAGGTGACATGGGGCCGAAGATGGACGGGGACGACTGTGACGCAGTCATGCAGAATCACATGTTTAGATGGGCCCTTCCTTTAAACAATACCCCTTCCACTCTCTTTGCCTTAGGGATCATTTGGGGAACACCAAATTTTGAGCACATCACCCATAACGTTTGTTGTTTTTGTGGTAATCTGGGATTTAGTGTCACAGCTCAATTTTGGTCTCACCTCTCTTCTGCTCAGCCCCCGAGGCATTCGTAATGGAACCTTCCTTGAATTCTGTAAAACTGGGACAATATCACACCCGGGACTGAATGTAGGACATAGAGTTTGCTGTGTTATGTCTCTGCCTGGCCCCTGAAGGTTTGCAAGAGGAAGCCACCTGTGCGGTCTTTGACCAAGCTTGTCCAAGCACCCTTGTTCAAGTCAAGAGCTTCCATTAGACTTATACTATAGGTTTTTTGAGTGAAGTGAGTACACAACTATGAGAGCTACTGGAGCAGCTATTCTGTCTGTAGGATGAACTTTCAAGTTCTACCATTAGAATGTCCATAACATGTTCTCAGATGTCCCTCCTGGCCAACCAGGCTTGTGGCTGATTCAACTCAGTCATTTCAGAGATTTCAAAAGACCTCCCCTCTGCCAGCACCATCCTTATCAGGCTTGGTGTTTATCAGGGCTTAGAGTTGGTCCCCGCTGTCCACATCAGGACCGAAAGATGAGGTCAGCTACCCGAGGGGGCTGTCTGAACCGCAGGGTGAAAGAGAGGTCATTCTTCAATTAGAAGGGGGCGTGGCACATCACAGCCCATTGGAGCGTAGGCCAGGCTTTCGCATCACTTCTTTGACCAAAAAGCTGAAAGATTGAGGAAGAGAGATTGGTCCTGGAGAAGAGCCGTCAGAAAGAGCAGAGGAAGGTGAAGGAGATGCCACCCCATTGTTCCCAACGACAGGGAGGATCCAGCTAAGAGGCAGAGTCAGTCTTCATTATGGGGTGTGAGAGGCGGAAAGAACATTCAGCTTCGCCCCAGCTAGAGATAACAACAAAAGGGGTGTGTTGTGGGTGACACAGAGAAAGAGAGAAAGTGAGAGAGCCTACGTGCACCCAGACAAAAACACACAATCTCCTGGGAGAATATAATGAAGTCTGGTGTTGGGATTTGTCTCGTGTTCACTGTCTCCCTGCAGATAGGTGTGAATTAGGGGTATTCACAGAGGGATCTTCTCATGCACACCTCATTTCATTATTTTCAAATGGCACATGTAGCTTTTGCAATCTGTAACAAGTCAATCGGAAAGGCAACACGTCTCTGCCTCTCTGAGCACGGCAGACTAATTCAGGGTTTTTAAGCTAACGACCTCCATCTGTCGTAAATATGTCAAATAACGATTTTCGAAATTGCATGAGCTCAAGTACAGGCTTGTAATAAGGTTCATGAAAACTCTTCACAACTTAGTTTTTTTAGTTAACTAGCTTACGTGTGTGTGTGGGCATGCAGGTCACTGCGCAGAACACAGAGTGGGCATTGTTACTGTTTTTATATAAAACCAAGGAGCGAGCAAAATATGTGAATATTATTAGAAATGAGAGAATGTGTTGTATTACAATTTCCAAAGTGAATCCACCCACTGAGCTTTAGCACTCTGTGGGAAACCAGTGAAGACTGAGGCCCTCTAGTGGTGTGGGTGTGTACCGCACGCAATGATCTCACACTCATAGTCTTGCATTAATAAGACAGAAACATGCATTGATGAGAATTTACACTGAAAATGACAAGCAGAGCATCAGAATACAGATTAGATTCTATTCCACTGAGACTGTCACATATTATTCTGTATGACCAGTATTTTGCCTCCAGGCGCTTATTTCAAAAAGGAAAAAATCTTATAAGGTTATTTTTTTTTCTGTGATTTCTTGTGATTCGATTATGTTATCTGCCTGCAGGCTTGTTGAGAAACTTTTCAACATGAACGCGAATGAAAAAGTGGTATTATTTAGTTTTCAGGGTCTAATGTGTGACACAGTAAATTTTATTTTGACATCTACAGCAGTGGTGTCAGCCATTTTGAAATTACAGCTCGCTGCTGGTATATTGTGAGTGATCTCAGACATGACAACAGAAATCAGTTGTTTGCCGTTCTGTGGTCAAATATGTACAGATAACGTAGAGTCGGGTGGTTACGCTGTATTTAATAGACCATTATCCCTCAAAATAGTTATATAATGTAACAAAGAGGATGTGGAGAGACATGAAAGCTGCAACAGGAAATTGGTCAATTAAGCAGAGAAACCATCATTGTACAAAAATATCTGCCTGCAGAATAAAGTTAACAAGAGAACTATGCAATAAGTGAGGTGTAATATACAGTCAAACAGGCAATATCACAAACTAAACTAAGGGGGATGAGGAATTGTCTTATTTTGAATGAGTTTTTAGCTGTACATTATCACTTACATGTCACCTAGCTGATGATAAAACATACATTACAAAACATACATTAGACGCCATGTCACATGTATTAAGCATCAGAATCCAAACTGAAGCATCCTTTCAAAATGATGAGTAAAATACTTCCTATTGTCTATTTCCTTCATGTATAATAGCCTCATTAAAACATAAATTATAGATATTTTCTTTATTAAATATGAATGCTGCCTTTTGCTGGCGTATTAAAGTGGCTGTAAATCTTTCTGATGCATCGTGCTGTCAGGAAAAATTGTGCCCAGGCTGATAAACTATCACCTTGTTTGGTCCTCAATAAATGTGGCACATTTGTTATGTTGCCAGTTAAGATGGAGTACAGTTGTCTCTTTATGAGGGCCTTTATTAATAATCAAAAACTGTCTTCTGCGTTTCCAACAGAGAATGACGTCCATTAAGTTTGATGTTTATGTGCTAAAATGCTGCGAGACAATGCATGGCAACAGTCGCCTTTGTTTGTATATGTTAGTGAAACAGATCTGCGCAGAATTCTATGTACTATGACATAATCCTAAAGTTATCTCCCTTTCTTCTTCTTTCTCTTTCTTTCTTTGTCTTCCTTTTTTCTTTCTCTCTCTGTCTCTCTCTCTCTACCTCTACAGGAGAAAGGCAATATCAAAGTGGTTTTCAATGTGGGCACTGATGACATTAACATTGAAGAAACCTCAAAGTTTGTAAATGATGGAAAGTACCACATAGTTCGCTTTACCAGGAGTGGTGGTAATGCCACTTTGCAGGTGGATGATCTGCCAGTCATAGAGCGCTACCCAACAGGTAAGAGCCCTCAGCCTTTATACGCATGTTCACACACACACACACACACACACACACACACACACACACACACACACACATAATCTCAGCCATGCACAATGGGAACAATAAAAGCCGGCAGAGCTCATAAAAAGACTCTGAATCACAGGGTTAAGGACAAAATGCCTTTGTCTGTGATTGTGGTTTCTCACAGTTAAAAATGGTAACCCTGGTATCCTTTCCAAATGTCAGAACAGATGATTGCTCTTGGGGCTTTAGGAGGCTGAAAATGTCAGAGCCAGGGTTATCAAATTCACCAGCCTCTCAGTTGCCTGAAAAGCCCTGACAAAAGCTTGACAAGAGATCAGAGATGAGAAATAATCCTATTGCTCTCATTTGTCAATCATGATGAAGGCGAGGCGGCTGCATTAGCCTTTTAATTTGTATTTTATTTGGCGTTCTCCTTAAACCGTTATTTTCATTACAGATTATTTACTTCTGGAACTTTAAGCGTTCTTTTCTTCTTGGGAACAGACGTGTTAATGGTAAATGTTGTGTCAACGCATTTAAGTGACTGAAGCGGTAATGGAGTGCGGAAATTATCAAGCAGAGTCCCGTCTTCTGTTGCTTAGCAGTGCAGTTCACGCGGGTCGCCATTAAATCGAAAACGTATCCTTAGCGCTCACGAGATGCAGTAGATGTAAATTTGTTCGGACACAGATGCATTTAGCGCCTTTGTCTGGGATGCCTGGAATTTGGTTGTAAATTATTTAATTTTCCTAACAGGATTATCTTAATCCAAGAGTTGACATTTGTATTTACAGCAGCTTAGGCAAACTAGGACATAAGCTGTACTGAAACATAGTTGTAAAAATAGCTACAGTACACTTTTAAAGAATACAGATTAAAAGAACTTGATGCAGAGACAGGCAGAGCGAGAGTGAAAACGAGAGAGAAGGTGTTTCACCGTAGTCAAGACGCACTTATTGTTTTAGTATAAACAAACAACCCAAACAGCAGCAGCAGCTTTCATTTGGAGGGAAGACAATTGCTCGTTAAAATGAAGTCATTGTAATGTGCCGTTTTCTCTCGGCTTCCCTTTTCCATTGTCTGTGGATTCAGAAAGCAGTGTGCATGTGATTGCCTGAATACTAATGTATCTCATGTCCGTGAAACTTTTTCACTAAAACATAAAAAAAAAATAGTCATGAGCGCTTCGTTTTAATCAGCGCTTGATTGACTCAGCTCCGCATTAGAAGAGATAATGAACGCATAGAATTTAAATTGACAACCAGTAAGGGGAAGAACAAAAAGGGCAGCTTGTTTATCTTGAACAATTAGTTCTGTAACTAGTACAGCGTTAACGGCAAATGAAATCACAGCATTTTCCTCCCACTCTTAACCTCGTCTGTCATTCTTTCTCATTTTATTTATATGCGGTAATTATATATAGTACTTTAATGTTAGATGTAATCCTACAGAGACAAAGTTTTCAAAATGAATACCAGCTTAGAACATTGTGAATTTCTATGCTGGTTCAAGCTGGTTTATAATGCTTAGTGCTGGTTTTTTTGTTGGTCTTGCTAGGGCATAAGCATAGCCTATCACTAGCAGAATACGCTGGTCAACCAGGAGTTGATTTTGGTGAAGCTGCTTGACCGAGGAACTTGAGGAATAAACATAGCCATAGTTTACCATGCTATTTGTGGTGAAACTGTGGTTATACTAATGGCACTCAATGCACCAAAAAACATTGTTACTACATTGTCTATAATAAAACCATGGCTAGTATTTATAAGGGCAATGCTGATCTTTTCACTACAATAGTCATTACAATAACTCAGTCCATTACATTGGACATAAACCCTCACATATGCCTTCCACTGTCTAGATGAAAGAACCACAATTATATTACTACTAGTAATTAAAAAAAGTAATTATATTACATTTTTAGAGTTTTGTAATGACTAGTGAGAGGACGAATTAAAGTGAAATAACCTAAGATAGCGTTACTGCAGCAACCGTTTTCAAACAGAGACGACAGATTTTTGGGTATTGAGATGCCAGAGTTGATTACTGTTTACTTAGCTGTCACAATAATTGCTATCATTAATATTAGCATTAGTAATATTATTAAACAACAATACACGTCTTAATTTATGCTGGAATGGGCTACAATTATTTCTGTGCACAGCAGCCGAAAGTCATGTAATATATTAATAATTTCCAAAATGTTATTACAGTTGCTCTGTCCCTGAACTCAGCCCATTTTAAGGTATTACAAGGACGTTTTCCATATTTCATAAAAATATTGTGGAATGTTCAGTACTGGAACGTTCCTGGAAAAATTACTGCCATGCGAAACCATTTAGCTACTGCGGGGCACAAAATAGCCACAGCATGTAGTTTGGACTGGCAGATTGTTGAACTGAGGTGTTGATGCCATCCTAGAAAATCATTATGCATTACCTAACATTCTGAGAGGATGCAGAGCACATATAATAGACATTTTCTTGGATTATTCAGATGCAGAAAAATCTGAAAAAGTACATAAATATTTATAAAGAGAGGATAAAAAAGTTAGCAAAAGCTAACAAGTCAGTCATTTTCACTCACTGAGAGACCCTTAGGCAACTGCCCCCTCATTTAAACAGAACATGACCACTGTGTGTATGTGTGAGTGGGTGGGTGGGTAGTTGCGTGCATGTGCGCACACTTGTGTGCATTCAACCAATCATGCGCACAACTTGCCCATGGTCATCTAGTCCATCCTCCATCGAGAACTCAGTAGTTTTTCTCTTGTTTTTTTTTTGCTACGATTTGAGACAAATTACTCCTTTCACTTTTGATTACTCCAGGTAAAGCGTGCCGCCAGAACTAAATCACAGGTAGAACGACTACATATGTAGGCAAAGTGAGAAAGAGAGAGTTAAAATACACATGAATGGAAGTAAAAACAAGATGTGAAAATCACGGTAATGGAGTGTTTCGGCCTTCTTTCTGTCTTCACAGCAGAATATCGGCAGTCTCGTTGCACAGCAGTCTCAAGTCCAGAATCAAGCGTTTCTAACCACTTATGAGTGGACCTGAGGGAGCCTTATTTTCTTGCCCACAGGTGTTCTCCCTCTGCAATCACCTATCAAAACCAGTATTGTGCTGCGTCTGAGGGGCAATTTAGTCAAACCATTTCAGTGTCGGATACAGAATAAAGAAGTGTTACCTCAAAAGTGTGACTTGACTAGAACAGCCTACTAGTGTGAGTCTACTGTAAATCTTAATGCCTTACAAAAAAATTAAACAAAGACAAATTGGGCTTTTAGTCCAAAATGTCTGTTCATTTTGAAGTCCTAAAATAAATAGTTAATTAAATGCAGATATACTTAAAATTAGTTATTCTCTCTATATATATTTAAATTCACTGTCTTTCTCTTTCGGGAAAACAGACTGAAGATATTGATGACTCATCTTGCACTACACAGATTTCTATCCAATCAGTCGCTCTAGAATGGCATTGCCCCTACCACTAATTCCACCTTCCAATGACTAACAAGTAATAAATCATGTTTCACTGCTGTGACATATGCAAAGGGTATTTAAAAAGAAACACAGGGTGAATTTATTCAATGCTAAAGTGAGTGTATATGTGTTAGAGAAATGAGAATAAATTAAAATGAAAATGAGGAAGTATTAGTCCTTGTCTCCTGGAGTTTCCCTCATCACACTCGGCAGGCTTGCTTGCCATCACTGTCTCATCAAGGTAATGTTCATACTATTCATTTTTTAATCGTACTTTGCTTAAATTGAATAGCGAGAGTGTAAGACACGAGTAGAGACACATTTTTGATTGACAAATAGCAAGTTAATGGCTAATAGGGTAAAAAAAATTGTGCAGCGTAATTATACTCTTTGAAAACTCGAGCAAGTCGGGTTCCTGTTGAATTTCCCAGCGAAGGCAGGAGTGGTAATTATGTGTGGGCCATAATGGGAAAGGAGTAAATGTTTTCAAATAATCTGAATTCAATAGCACAAGCTGGCATAAATATTCACATGCAAGGTCACTTGGCTCTCTCCATGAGGTACCTGTTTCTAAACGGGCACATATGTTACCTGAACATCTCTGAGCTCAAAGCTTTTGTCAGCGCAATTTCAAATTCAGACGGGGAATATGGACTTATGAATAGTCTTATGACTGATCTCACATGCCTTATTTCTGCTGAACTGACAATCTTCCTGTTGCTTTTATCCTTTGAGTGTTCTTCTGCTACTTTGATGTTTTTTTAAATGTATTGTGATCTGATAATGTGACATTTTATCCTATCAAAAATGACTGAAAATACATTAGATTAGTTAGCAAATGTGTAGCTAAAATCAAACTGGTTGCAAAACGCTGGAATATGTAATGACAATCTTTAGGTTAAAATGAGCTAGTTTTCATGTATAACTAGATGAAAAATCTGCTAAAAAGATTTAAAAGGATTACCATTTTGTAAATGTATTATGTAAAGACATGCTGTGGTGTATAAACATGATTGAATTTGGTTGGTTTCTCTTAACACAAGAAGAGTAGGTGCATATTTAACATACACAGTGCTGCTATTAAAATAGGGTTAATTTGTTGGCTTAAATTTTAAGAGTTAATTGACTGAAAAGCTTTATCATTCTTATGTATGCAACCTTGGTGTTCAAAATAAAAAAGAAAAAAAGAGAGAAAAAAACAGATAGTTAAGGACTATGTTTCACTGTAGGTTTTAATCTTTGACCTTTCAGATTTTTAACAATGAAATGTCTCTTTAAACTTTAAAGGCAACATTGATAACGAACGCCTGGCGATTGCTAGACAGCGAATCCCATATCGGCTTGGTCGAGTAGTTGACGAATGGCTACTCGACAAAGGTAAAAACACTGATTAAAACTTTAAATAAAAGATAATTTGATCATAAGCAAGTGATATTTTGCACAGCAAATAAACCATCTAAAACATAAATCCCCTGTATAACCAAGTTTAAAATTAAACAAATGTAGTTTGTAATATTTGCACTGTACAGTTCAATAATGTGTTGTTATACTGTACTTGTAAACCTGTCAGTGGTTAAAGGGACTGGTAATATACTGATAACTGAGTTAGTTCAATCATTAACAAAATATGCTTACATCATTAAAATACTTAAATAATGTTACATTTGCAGCTGTAATAATCTAAATGACTAATTAAAGTTTATGGCCACAGTGGAAATCATTTGAATTCATAGTGATGTACGCACACTATTTAATTTATAGATGCATATCTTCTTGTCATGCTAAACATATTTCTTTTGGAAACTGCTAAAATGCACAGTGATAAACTCAAAGCAAATGTCTCTTAAATAGCTTCAATGATTATTGGCATCATGTATGAAGTCCCTTTAACAAGCAAGTTAAACACACAAGCAGGGAACAGACTTGAATTGCATGCTGCAATGTATGTAACCGATTGAATCGTTCCAAGTGCTTTTGTTTTGAAGTTTGCTTGTTTTCTTGTTTCCTTTCCCTTTTCAATGGAATTAAAACCATGACGAATCATCTGTAATGTGTCATGTAGCTGTAAACCATTCTCCACATAAACCTTATTTCAGTCTAATTAATTTTAATTGTCACTGCCCTTGCTGAAAGGCAATCTCAATAAATCGTACCAGACCTGTGAATACAGGCATTCACAGCTATTGCTTATCAAAATAAGAGTCATTTAAAGGGGAAGTTACTTTTTAAACAGAAACAAAATTAGTATGTGTTTGATTGTCCTTTTAGCAAAGTCCCATTGATTTTATTTATTTATTTTATTTTATTTTGGGGGGGCGCTATCTCATTCCTTTCATTTATTTGCTTTGTGCCAACAGCAGCCCATTAAATTACAGTCGATAAATTACCAGTGTTGCTGTTAGCATTAGTGTAATTTATTGCTTTCACAATCCCCAGGGAAAATAAGGTTACGGTGGTTGTGTGTTTTACCATCAGGGCCTCCATCAGTTTTGTGTTTGTGGGCGTGTGGGCGTGTATGTGTGTCTGTTAGGGCGTGCATGTGTATGGGTGAGTTTCTGTGGCGTGGGGGAGCGGGCTGTTGAACACTTGTGTTTTCTGTAACGTTCTTCCCCGGCAGGTCGTCAGCTCACCATCTTCAACAGTCAAACCACCATAAAGATTGGAGGCTGGGAAAAGGGCAGTCGGCCTTTCCAGGGTCAGCTCTCAGGGCTTTACTACAATGGCCTAAAAGTGCTCAACATGGCCGCAGAGGGCGACCCCAACGTGCGCGTGGAGGGTAGTGCCCGACTGGTGGGAGACATGCCCTCCTCTTCTATTACACCCCAGTCCAGCGCCTCTGCCACGGGCAACCGCTCAGAGACTTCACCCTCCATCACCGACATCACAACTACAACTGCGTCCAACCGCCAGGGCAAGCAGACGACCACGCCACAGGTCAGTCGCACCTCTACTCTACTTCTCACAAATCTGTTGTCTGATTATGTCATTGTTTTAGTTGTGACAATGTACCTTATAAGCTGTAGCTGGGTACTAATATATATACATTATACCATTTTATATATATACACACACATATATACCATATTTATATATATATATATATATATATATATATATATATATATATATATATATATATATATATATATATATATATATATATATATATATATATCATGGGTCATTATACCATTGTTTAAAAATGATTGCTGAGACATTTGCACAGTGTGGAAAACAATTGATAAATTTTAAAGCCTAAAAGGTCGTGAAAATGAATAAAATCTGAGTCTGAGTCTAGTCTTGTTTTTGTATACATTAAATTTTGATACAGTTAAACTCACTGCAATTGTAAGTGAATCAAATAGATTTACAAATAGGTCTGATTTGGAATGATTTCTAAATGTCTAAACGTATTCTTAAACAACTGAAAGGTCAGTGAAAAGTCCTGGAAATATGGAAATACATTGGTCACAAAGTATAAGACGCACATTGTTGTGTTTAGATTGAACCTGCCAGGATGTCTGGGTCGGTATGTTGTATTTTAGTTCTGTGCAGTGATTGGCTGACTACATCTCTAATTTCTCCTTTGCTCTCGCATACGATGCCTCAGTTTCACGTTTACCATCCAAACATTAGAAGTGGTGTTTTCAATAAGCGACCCAGACATCAATAAGACCGATTTGAACTGAACTTAGTGCTCTCTGAAGCAAAAGAGGTCCTGAGACTAAGACAGGGCACTTAAAACAAGGGCCTGCGGCTGAATCGCACGTTATTGAACAGGCAAACAGTTTCAGCCCGACGCAACTCAATTGCTTTCAGACATAAAGCGATTGGTCTGTTCTTTTGTGGAAGTGCTGTGGTTCAGGATGAGGGAGAGGGAGCGCTGGGGGCTGCCGGGAGACAAGACTCAGTCGATAAGTCCATGCGAGCAGAGCAAACCTACAGGCGTATGGAATGGGGCCATAAAAGAGAGAAATAAGTGGGGTAGATGATCACAGTGTAGGTGGACATGCTCTCTCTCCCTTACAACTTTCCTTGGTCTCTCTCTCACGCGAAGCATCATTCAAGGCCCTGACAGTGAGCTCTAATTACAGCCGTGCTGTAATTACATGTCAGAGCAGGAGGCTGAGCTCAGTGATTGACACGCTCGCCAAGGCCGGCTGATGCTCGTCTCCTCATGCGTGACTTTATGTGCCGCGATTTAGCCTCCACAACAATAAAATCATAATTCGATATGGTTAAAACTAAATCTAGGCTCGCGTATTAAATTACCTCCGCGCTCAAGGGCGCTTCAAGCGCTCGCGCGAAAGCGATAGCTGCGCAATAACAGATATTGCTTGATCTATTGCGTACGAACGCTCGATCGCAATGTTAGCTTATCGCAGGCTCATCTGCGGATCACATTACAAAATGGTGGGCTCTAGGATGGTAAATGTTGCCGTGGAAATATGAGACTCCTCTCTCTCGCATCAGTGTCTACACCTATTTCTGAGTTTACGCCATCTGCGCTCCATTACAATTTGTTGCAATCTTTCTTTTTCTCATTGTCTCTTGCTGCGCAGCTGCTCTGTCCGGATCAACGACACTTTCTTAATTTCTTAAGATGGTCGAGATGGATCTATCGTCTAATTAATGGAAAAAGCTGAACAGAGAGCGTTACAAAATCAAAGAGGAGTTTGTGGTTCTCTGAAAGGCGTTGATTACAGCCGTTTGTGATGGCTATTAGACAGGAGTGAGCATTAGAGCGGAGAGCTCTCTGTAATCAGAGCTAATGCAAGTTCTTGGACTCTCCATCTTCTTAACACTTCTCCAGAGTGTCCGCAGAGGTCTCCCCTCTGGCTAAATTAAGCATCCTCGAATTAGCTGAGATCTGGCAGAGCTAAAGGAATTTAAGTGTTGCTGGAGTGTAAGAATTGCTGTGCAGCACAACGATAAAGAACTAGCTGCATAGATGCTTAATTGTTTGGAGTTATTCCTATACAGTTAATAGGGGCGATTTGTATTGTACAAACTGTTAGCAAATAAATGGTTCGGGAATAAAATAATTCATGCAGATCGATCGATTCGCTTGTAATACAGCAAATTTGTGCGCAGAGTAAATGAGGTCTGTCATCTTTCGAATAATTTTGCATACTTTGCATGACCAATTTTTTCATTTAATGGCTTCAGATTTCCTGGGCGAGTATCTTTAATCTTCAACTGATGTGTGGAGCTCGGATTATCCTCAGATAAACTGGTTTTGCTATTGTCTGACAAAAGCTTACAAGCATAAAAAGCATATAAGCTTTTTAAAGAAGAGTTAATGATAGAAAGCCAGCGAGAGGGGAAGCGTTGTGTTTGACTTCGTTCTGTTCAAACGGCAACAAACAAACAACGGAGGACGTCTCAAAGGAACCAACAACATGCTTAGAAAAACACATGCGAACGCCGCATGCTTGTGACTGACAGATGAGATGTTTAATATTTCTATCAGAAGTTGATTTCCTTTGTGACTACCACCCGGGACGACTGATGTTGTGAAGTGACAGCTTTTTTATTATCTTTCTCATACTTTATCCCGCTCTGTCTCCAAGTTTATACTGAACAATTTCCTTGCATTTTACCTGTTACATCATCATACTTGTAGATATGTGTCTGGTTTTCCATATCGTTTTTCCTGATATCTGTGGCTGTGGTGTTTGGCCCCATGAGAAGCAGCACGTCAGGGGCCCGTATGCTTATTCTCATACTTGGGGATGGTTTGCCGCGTCGGACTGTCAGACTGTGCACTAGGCTTTAAATAATAGATTAGCATTTCTTGTGAGCGGTGCATGTCGTTACAAACCCTGGGGTATCTTTTAGATCTAGAGATGGGCAGAGGGCAGTGAAGCGCCACTTCTCTGCCTGGAAAATAGCAGCGTGGGCGTGCATCACGTGACAGTGCTGCATTTATATGCCCTGAGTTGCCGCTGAGTGCATTTGATTCCAACAGATGCAAAACAGGTCATTTGTTTTTCTTTTTGTAAAAAATGGTTATTGAAAATTACAGTGATCTGTTTACAGCATGTGGTTCTGGAATTTGGCATCCTTTCAAAAATACATGCATGTGTTTTTCACATCTGTGTTTTTAAACAAAACTGACAGACCAGCTAGACAGAATAATGGGTCATGGGCGTTTCCCTAACGTTTTCATTAAGTAACAAAAATGTTAAGAGTGTTAGTTGAAGGAACGTTCAAAATATCCAGGATTTTAGACACTGTATTAATGTTATTGCTTAGTTTTAAGAACATTATTTAAACTTATTTTTAATTCTGTGACGTTTTAAAACTTCCACAAGTTTATTATATATATATATATATATATATATATATATATATATATATAAATATAATATATATATATATATATATATATATATATACACACATTATATATGATATATAATGTTAAAAATGTTCTACTTTTTCAACTTTTGTAAAAACTTTAAGGGAACCTTAAAAGAATGTTATGCAAATTTTCTGGGAATGTTTCCTGTTAGCTGGGACACAGTGGATGTTGTTGAATCATAAATGCGGGTACTTAGAATTTACTGCTAAATGCAGCAGCAGTGACATTCATAGCACATTTTATTTATGGCTTGTGCTGCAGTCTGTTGTTGTTGGCCATTTGACAAATAAAACTTTAATCTTGAACTGTGAAAGTAATGCGGTGCTATTTATAGCATTGTCATGTGTTTTCATCATAGACAGATGATACAATATGCTGTGCTGTGTAATAGGATGAAAACAAAAGATGAATGGCTTGCTGAGACTAAATACAAAAATAGTAAATAAATACAACGCAAAATAATTATAAAAATCAGTATGACTGTTTATGCAAAATAAAAACTACTTAGAACCAAACTGACAATTTAAAACCAGACTGGTGAATTTTTCAAAGTTATAACGCTGCTGCTGTGTGCGTGCTTTTCAAACCTAGCTATCAATAAAGTTGTCCCCAGATGTTAGCTATCTATAAAAGCCTGCTTTTGGGGGCATCATTTCTTGAATGGAAAGCAAAAATGTTTCCCTTTAAAGGGTAAGGCTATGGTAGTTTTGTAGTACAGTAATTAGGTTTAGGTAAACGCAGTAGAAGTCAATGGTATGAACCCTTTAAGATCATGTGTTCATGATCTGTATGTGTGCCACAGTTCCCAAAATATCACCAGCTTTTCACATGTACTTTTATCAGAAACCCGGCAGTTCATTTCATTCTGTTGCATCATGAGGGTAAGGACATTGTTCAGCACCGATAGATTTAAACTGGTCCACATTCCAGTGTGTTTTTCCCTTCTGCCCAATTAATGGATGCACTGTTGTCCCAATGCTTATTTTCACTGACCGCCTAAATCAGTCAATCAATGCGATTGTTTGAGTTGGCAGGAACTGGGTAATAAAATGGACTGTTGGCTCAGCTACTCTTTTTTTCTCTCTCCCCCTTCCCTTCTCTCTTTCTCTCTCTCTCCTTCTCTCTGTCTGTATCTCTCTTTCTTACTCTCTCTCTTTTCTCTCTCTCTCTCTGTCTCTGGAGGTAGTGGATATTACAAACAGTTATTAAACTGTGCGCTTCTGGGTAATGATGACACTGTTAATTCACAGAGGGCTTTTTCATGTTGCTTGTGTTGTCTTCTGGAACGCCTCATGTTAAACCAGCCTGATATTTGTGTTTCGGCCTGTCATCTCTAATCTCAGACGCCCCACGCTCCAAGTCCGTCACCTCTGTTTTTTTTATTTTATCTTATGAATTTTGTCACATTCATAATTTATGGCTGTGTTCATCGGCTGTGCCTGGATTCTGCAGATGTGAGAGACAAATAGAGTCCTGTAAGACTGACCATGGTGCGAAAACAGACAAAAAAGGAGGTGTCTACTGTGTGTATCTCTTTATCTGTGACTCCGCCCATTTTTTCATGGGTGAGTGTATAAAAGCCCCAAGCGTGTATCAGAATTGGAAGTAAACGAGCGCTCGTTCTGCTTTATAGTGGCGAGTTTAGGTAGCGGATAGATTTTCAGGGAGCAGAATAACATAAGATCCCAGAGGAGCAGAAGGGCTGGAGAGTCTAGCTGAGATGAGAAGATGGAGCTATGCAGCATTCATCTGTCCTGTTGCTCCACGGCTCCTTGCTTGTTGTATAACGTTCCCTTCCCATTCTAAAGGAGTCTTGCTGTGAGCAGCTATATTTTGAGAGTGTGTGTGTTTGATGTTTGATTGTGGGTTGTGTCTCTGTGGAGTTTCATGGCAGGGCAGAAGGTGCCCCCCCACCCTCTCCTCGCTACATACATCAATCTTTTTTGTTAAAAAAAGAGATATACTGAAATGTCTCCATCTGAGCAAACCCTTAGCAACCTCAAGCTGAGCATGGCTCATGATTGGCTAAAATGAGTCAGGTGATCAAGACGGTCTGCTTCCAGTCATACCGTATTTTCACTCTCGCTCGCTCACCCGCCCGCCTTTCTCTCTCCGTGTGTATCTTTTTCATTTTCTCTCTTCTGCTTTTCCTTCTCCCACCCTCTCTCACCCTCCCTCTCTCCTTCTCTCTCTCTCTCTCTCTCTCTCTCTCCTGGTGTGTAGAAGGTACTCATAGGCTCTCCTGATGCACAGACAATTTATCATCCCTATCTGCTTACCAAAGTAGGACTTCTTTACTTTTGATCTGACAGAACGGACTTTATTTTACTGGTGTGGGGCTTTATCATTGCTCTAGAAGCAGGGACGGGGAGCTCAGAGAGGGAGAGAGGACAAGCATTCAGTCTTACTGAAACAGAAAGGCAGCAGCTGTGTAGAGGAAGCAGACAGTGTAGCCAGACTGCCATGGATGCGAGGTGGCATTGTTCCTCTTCCCAGGTAGACCTTATTTCTCACGGTCCTTCTCCATCCAGCCATCATCGCATGCAGAGTCTTTGATGTTGTCATATCCATGCAGTGAAAGAGGCATGCACCATTTGTCTGCAGCGCTCGGCAGTTAGACTGAGCGAGAGAGAGAGAGAGAGAATGGGGGACCTTGGGGGGGGTTGAGTTACAAGAAGAAAAGAAAAGTTGCGGTGATTTGTGAGCATGCATGAGGTCGGCATCGTTTGTCACCGACATCCAGATGCATTGCAGCGGGTTGATGGGTTACGCGCTTCCAAAACGCTTCTGCATTTGTAGCATGCCAATATATTCGAATCTTTTAGAAGATGTGTCCCCCAATCGTCTCAAATGCCCACTGACGCTGTCGTGTGTGCTTCCCCTTTTTTTATTTGCATCGCATTTTTTTGGTCCTCATGAAAAGTGTTTGAAGATCAAGTGCTGTCCTCCAGTAAAGTTTTACCCAGTGGGATTTGTTGTGTTGTATTGTGTGAAGTCAGCTCACTCTGAAACACTGTGTTCTGTCTGTGGGCAGTGTGTCTGATCAGATGTATTTATGCCCACGTGGATGCCCCCCCGGGAGTTGCTTGTAATGGCTACTTGTGGCTCACAGCGCGAGTTAAGAATCATTAAACCTCAGTGGAGTCTGAAAACTTTCATTCAGTGGAGTGTGGTTTGCATTTGCCTTTTTAATGTAATTTGTATATTTGCTGATGATTAATGAGTGTTCAAGACTTTTAATTGTTGTACAAATTTAAAACAAAAACAAATCCCTTGATGAGTGCAGTTTTTTCTGTGTTGGTTTAGTTCCTATTGTTGCAATGAATTGTGGGACATGTTGAAGGGATCGCCCCCATCACAATCATGAACCATGGTTTGATATTTGGGCTTGGGATGAGTGACATTTTTATTCTAGGGAGCATTTGATTAGATAAAAATTTGATTGTCATCAATATTTATATGCATTTTCTAAAACTCACATTTTTATTTTGTCAATGTTTAGGAATATATTAGCATACAGACAGCTTCAAAGCTAACAGATATGGAGTAAAACTACAAAACTCCATTTTGTTTTCTTGGGATCTTAAAAAAAAGCTGTTCTTAATTAGTATGTTTAAACAGGATTTTAAGTGATTATAATTAAGCAGAACATTTTAAAGCTTTTTAGTACATTGAAATATTGAATATGAATCTATAAATAAGAAGCATTTTTCACGGAGAAGTGAAGATTTGCACAGGAAGCCATCTTGATTTCCATCTTCTCTACAAGGGCCAGATACTTCATTACGAGCAAAGGATCTCTCACTCTCACATTGCATGTTTTTTTTTAGCTCTTTTGAATCTTTCACGAGTTGAAGCCCCCAGATGTCTCAGTTCCCTGATAATTCAAAGCAATGAGAGCATATGGATGCCCTCTGGGACGGCTTTATATTATCCTGTATGTACTGTGTACGGAGCGGGCGTCTCTCCATTGTGTTTCTGTGAGTTCTCAATTGTTGTGAGAGAATACTGCAGTGCATCAGTGGCCATTTCTTATTCATTGTATGAGCTCTTGGTATTTTAAACACACGGCTCGCAGTGAAGTGAAGCTGCATTTAGCACCATCACCTCCATGAATATTCACACTTCATTAGCGTGCCGCTAAGTTGCCTGGCAGAGTCTGGCGTTCTCGTGCGCCTCTTTCTCGCACCCTGGCTGGAGGAAGGGAATCCAGAGGAAAGGAAAAAGAAAAACAGCAAGAAATCAATGGTTTGCTTTGCAGGTCCCAGTTGAGCCGACGAGGCGATTCAGTTTTTATTTCCAATCATTTTTAAGAGGCTGAATCTTCATGTCGCCATGGCAACAACAACAGACGAAGGCACTGTTCTGAGGTATTCGTATTCGTGGAGGAATACTAGCATCTCCATGAGCGAAAGAAAAAGGGAGAGAAGAATGTGTGAGCGCAGCTACACCTCGGAACAGACTGTAAAAAATTTATATCAGGTTTTTGAGCTGCAGTGATTACAGAGAAGGCACATGAGAAATGTTCTGCATTAGGAAAAGAGTAAATGGTCCCATCCAATCATGAGAGAATTTAGAGAGACGCTGGTTAATTAAGAACGGAGTGCTACAGGCTTTCCGAGAACTCATAAGTCATGCAGGTGATGGTAAACTTTTAATGATGGCTCATCAAAGGTTTAATAGTGGTTGTGGTAACCCAGCTAACAGGGGACAATTTTAAAACGTAAAAGTTTTCTCCAAGTTATCGAAAACATTCTTGCCGTAATGTTAGTAGAGTTTTTATTCCCGTTATTTGTCATATATATCGAAAATGTTGTTTTTAGGTTGTTAGTGAAACGTTTTAAAAAGTTACGGAATTTTAAAAGGTTTGAGAAACTTTATTATAACCAAGCAATAATGTTAATGCAACATTTAAAAAACTGGACGTTGTTCCTAGAACTTTCAAAATAACATTAGGTAAACGTTCTTACAACCTAAAATTGTTAGCTGGATTGGTTGTCAAGGTCGCTAAAACACCCTTTTTACAGAGGAAACTGTTACAAAACCGGCCTGTCAGATGATCAATACTTACATAAGGTAAGATAGTTTAGGGTTTGAGGGGTCAGTGGGCCAGATCTGCCCATTTGTTCCATTTCCTCTCCTGTTCAGTGTATGTACAGACACATATATGTGTCTCATTCAGGTCCTGTTTTCAGTCTCTCTGTAGATCACTCTGGCAGCTGTGAGGTAATTGAAGAGGGTGGGATGAAGGCGGGGCTGGAAAAGTGTGTGTTTTGCGAGTGTGTGTGCTCAAGTGTGTCTTGAGGTAACTCCTTTCTCATTATAGCACAGCTGGTTCCCCCTCACAGGTGAATTGAACACTGTCTTCTCTCTCTTCCCCCCGCCCGTTCTGGTGTCATGTCACATCCTTCGTTTTGTCTGTTGGCAGTGCAATAATTAAAGCAAGTAAAACATGGAGACTAATACTCGTGTGTGTGTGTGTGTGTGTGTGTGTTTTACTGGTATTCACTACATTATTCACTACATACCCACAAGAATAATAATACCAGTAAATTTTGACCATGTGGGGACATTTTTAGGGTTATACATTATACAGAATGATCTATTTTGAACGTTTTTTGTGACTGAATTCTGGAATATAATATATAGTTTGTTCAGTATTGAAACCATTACGTCTATGGAATGTCCCCATTAAACATGAAAACCCAGCATGTGTATGCAGAACCCATGTAAATGATGCTGTAATGGCACACCACTTCTACCATTGTGTACCGCAGTTATTCAGCAGGACACAAACAGACAGTCATGTTGTAGGCCGGTTCTGCCCCCCTCATCCGCCTCAGCACAGCTGTTGAGTGGGCAGTGGATGGAGGAGAATGGCAAGCTCGGCCAGATGGATGCTAAAGGCTCCGTCTTAGTCATACGTGACTTTTCTGGATGCAGAAAACAGCCTCACTCTGAAGCGCTTGTGTAACACCACATCTGAGCATTTCGATTCCAGTTCTGACACTTTGCTTAGGGGCAGTCTTTCCAAAAGAGGAAAGCGAGAGAAAAAATAAGGATAGTTTGAGGCGTTCAGCTGCGTGAGAGGAATTTAGATGGAGGTCTTAGCAAAGATTTGGGAGGAGCATCATGTTCATGTAACGCCGCCAGTCACAATGGCATTTAGCAATACGCTTATTACAATCGACAAGGACAATCAGCAGGAAGACACTACGGTTAGGTGCATTGCTTAAAGGCACAACGGTGATGGTTGATATCTACCAGACAACCTTTCTCCCAGCTAACAAGGAACGTTCACAGAACATTGGCTAACGTTATCTAAAAGTTCTCTTGACGTTTATTTCTATATATTCTTGCAGCAATGTTGCGTTGACATTTATATATATTTATCAAAATGTTATTCTTAAAGTGTTAGTGGAACGTTTTAAAAATGTTACAGAATTAAAAAATGTTTCAATAACATTCTTAAAAACCAAGCAATAATGTTAATACAACGTCTAAAAACCTGAATGTTTTGAACGTTTAGACCTTTCAAAATAACCTATTTAACGTTTGGGTTATAAAATGGAAACATTAAGGAAACAGTCTTACAACCTTAAATTGTTAGCTGGGCTGTTTTCTGTTCAGATCTGTTCTGGTGAAATTATGCAGATATCTGGGTTAATGACAATATAGGGATTCATTATGTTTAGTATGCAGTTATTCAAAAATGTATTAAGATATTTTAATGTTTTATTTCCCCGTTTCTTTTTTATCTGCATTGGATATTAATTGGGTGCTGGATTGTAAAGCATTCTGAGAATGTATCGAAACATCTGGGTGTGTCACAGATTTAATGTTATATTATGTTCATCTTCTCCCAGACATGCTCAGACTGGTGGTCGAACGCCATTTTGAACTAAAATGCCGTTCAGTTTAATGGCATCTTTTCTCTACACGAACATCCTTCCAGAATCTCCAGAGTTACGACCAGGGAGGAAGCTCTGAGCCGAAGTTGTCTCATGCTCAAGTCAATGCATTATTCAGAATGTTCCAAGCCTGCTAGTCCTTTCCTCACTGTCTTCTATCAGATGTAACTACACATGCAGAATTAGTATTAATGTTACTATAGAGAGCATATTCTCTTCAATATGTATGGTGGTTGTGACCTTGTCTCTTATTAATTCTATGTAACCAAAATGGGAGTTGAAGCAACTTAGATGACATCACTCAAGCTCCTATGCGCCGTTTATACAAACGTACTGTTTTGTGTGTTTTTGACCGCTGCATCAAAACTGGCTTGTGACACTATTAAGACTCCAAATCACTTTGGATGTTATTATGTTCTTAAATTCTAGTCACTTTGTTTTCCTAGTCTGTTAAAAAATAAAATGATGCTGTGAAACATTTTACAGTTGCATCAAATAAAATTATTTTGGATGTTAACATATGTTTTTAAAATTTGTAAATGAAGCAAACCAAGACTGCAGTGCTCTGTGTACATTTCTGAACGGGTTATGTAGTAACCTAGCCAATTACGTCATGATTCAACTCTCGAGTTGGTGAAAAGACAGGGCGGTTCTGATCGGCTAAGCACCCGCTCTGATCTAAGAACCAGCACCTTTGGGGGAAACAGGCACATTAGTGGCTCCTGGTTCCCAGAATCCCTCACTTTATACCTTATTCATCTTTGCATCTCCAGAGCAGAGCAGACAAAATTCGCTACCGGCCTTTAGCGAGGGCTTTGTAGTGCAGTCCTGCTGCAACACATTACCTGCACGTCCCCCAGCCTTCCAGCGGCAACCGGCATCGTAACGTCAGGGATCTAAATTATTCACTCGCACTGACCTACTTGCAGGGCGTTTGAGAGCTGGGAGTCGAACAGATATCGCTGCAAGGAAAATGGCAACCATGTGGTTATGGCAACCACTTTGAAACAACTGTGCAGGGTGCCCTCCCACACCCTTTTTCTCTGTGCTGTTCGTGCGGTCCACAGGCTGTGATGATGGTGAAAGGTCCTGATTGGCGTGGGCATTGCCCCGCAGCCTGTGGGCAGACCGTGTGAGCACAAAGAGACAAATCGATGTCTCTCCTCCCTGCTCGCACACACACACTCAGCCAGCCCTACATTTCTGTTGGGACAAACACACTCGCATGTACACGTTTGGCCAGCTGGCGAATGTATACACGCTCTGGCTAATTGCAGAAAGAGAGAGAGAGAGAGAGAGAGAGAGAGAGGTGTGAAGACTAGCACTAAATGGATGCCACCAATGCGACGTCGTCAGATGGAATGTTTGCCGTAGCGCCGCGAGGAACTTAGAGAACGTACTCGCTGTCTTTCTGCATAGTTGATGGAGAATTCCTTCGCGGAGAGACGCACGGCGCTTTCAACCCGCGGTCGGATAGCATCTTTTCAGTTGGAACCGTGAAATCTTAACATGGCTTTCTTTCCTTTTGGAACCATCAGTGGAACAGAGGCAAGGTTTCCTGCAGTATGTGTTGTTGTGTGTGCCGTTGTCATTGATACAGCCTGTCTGCACAATTGCTGCCTATGGTTTTATTCTAGATTAAAAGGCACGTTTGATGAGATTGTTTCCCAGCAGGAAGGATGCGAGGGGATTTGATGTTCCTCACACCACATGTTTCCGTGTGAATGTCTTTATACTGCAAGTGCTGGCAAAATTGTATTTGTCGAGGGATTTGTGATGAAATCTGTGTGTGTGTCTGTGTACTGATCGATATTTTGAACCTCTTTGATGTGGAAGTCTCAGCAGACTGGACTATAAGTTGATTTGACATGTTATAATCCAAAGAAATGGTCGCTTTCCTGAAAACTTGCGACCTTTGACAGTTAGGACACCTTTGATCGTGTCTGTGAGTCAAAGCTCTAAGGACCTGTGAGAGCAGTCTGAGTGACAGTCCATAAGGACATTTCCTTGTCTTTCTGTCTCTCTCTCACTTCCTCTCTCTCACTCTCTCTGTCTCTCAGCATGAGGCCTCAGATGATACAGCAGCCCTATAAAACTGTAATGATGCCACAAGGCATTTTGATCAACCTTCCATCTTTTCTTCCTCTGGTACAGGATGACCTTCTGGTGGCATCAGCAGAGTGTCCCAGCGATGATGAGGATATTGACCCTTGCGACCCAAGTTCAGGTGGGTTAGGTTAGTCATCTTTCTTTTATATTATTACCGTCCACATGTAATCGTCTTCTGCAGTTTTCTTCATATTCTTCATTGTTCTGTTTTGAAACCACCCGTTAAAGGTTATTTTTTAGTATTTGATCATAGAATTACTTGTTGTCTGCAGTTATTATTATTTTGGATGATCATCAGATTTGACATTTTACAATAAACAAAAAACATTTTAAATACCAAATTGCATAATTTCGCCCAAGGCTGAGCCAGGCCGACGTTTTATACAACAGAAAAATAAAACATTCAGAGAAAAAATTGATGTAAATGTAATTTTAGTGACAATGAAAAATTTTGCTAAAAGACATACCTTGTGTTTTAATCTGTGATGCTTCACCAAGCAGAATGTTTTTTATTGTATACTGTTTTGCAGATATTAAGCCATTTGTCCAATAACTTGTTGGACAAATTTGTTTCTCAACTTCTACAAACCTCGCTTGCGTGCTCATATTGGTTTAATATACATAAGAAGGGGGAATTTGATCCAATGAGTTATCGGTGTGGGTGGGGCTTCCTGATGCGACAGAATTAGAAACCAAGTGTCAGACAAAATCAGCTGTTGCTTGCCGCAGATGGTTAAGAGAGAAACCTACATAAACGTTGGAGAGATACTGTAGCTTTAATCGCTTTTCAGTTTGTTGTGATGCCTCGTTAGGACACTGTTACCTTAGCTGCATTATTACTTATATTCCTGTTATTTCATATACATGCTGTTTATATGAAAACATTTACAGTGTGTGCTGAAATTAAACTTTAATGTATAATTTATCTTTGTCTCTTTAAACCGACATTAATACCCCATTATGCCACATTTTATTATTTACCCTATTTTATAGTTTATATGCTGTAAATATACCAAATATTTGAATTTTCACTTTGGCACAGAGGGAGCTTTTACTTAAATGAGTTTTTAAATAGTTCATTATATTAAACAAAGTTAAAACTGTGCCTGTCATCAAAATTTGGCACGTCACTTTTAATGTTATGCAATTACTGTCTCACCTGTTATGACAGTGAGGTCACTTTGATTTATCTTCCACCAATTAACCTTGTGTAAAGCATAAATGATATATTCAGTATTTAGATAATTGTACCCATGACTGCCTGATTTGTTGCATGCAAGTTAAAGAGACCTGGTGAATTTTGTGAGTGTGCTAATACAGCACATACTGCCTTCCCCGTCTCTACTCAGTGGGTGCATCCTGGTTACTCAGTCAACTGCACCAACCACTTTTGACATGAAAAATGAAGCGCAAAGGTTAACTCAATCCTTCAGATGGCTTAGCTGCAGCTGCAAGCGGGCCACACGGCAGTCGCATTACACATGGCAAAGGCAAGAGTGCCCATGACATAATGAAAAAGGCGCAATTCTCAACATGCTGACAAATCATAATATAATATTGCTAATAAGCGCAGAAATGAACGGAAGCAGAATTATAAAACATTGCCCAAAGATGAGAGGTTATCAGGCTTCAGATAAACAATGTTATGCACGTCCTTTTTCCATGCAACGAATCTAAAAACAGATGTTTGTGCGGAGGTCGCCATCCATTATTCCCTGCTGTACTTTGTCATCATCTCATTTCCTGCACCTGCGGGTTGCACTGGATCGAGTCTAAGCTGTGAGCAGCTTTGTTACAGGTGTTGTTTTGCAGAGCGTTTATGGCCTGCCCGCAACTGTGCCGCCTCACAGTTACATTCCCCTCTCCAACAGACATAAATCAGAACAAACTACACCACGCTGTACCGCCCACCGCAACTCTTGCTGCCCAGAAATAACAAATGGCCGGAAAATGGAGTTCACTCACTGGTCTCATCTCGAGAAATATGTGCAGCTTATCCATTCTGATCGCTTATCTGCGACGCCTAGATTGACGAGAAGTACGTTTACACAAGTCATGCAAGATATGCAGAGGGCCATACATGTACATATTTCTACATTTAAGGCAGCGTGTTGTTAGTGTGCTTTACGTCCTGTTTACTGATGTGACTGTGGTGCAGTTTCTCAGAACAATATCTGATCTCGTCAGGAAAGGAATCAATTTGGCGAAAAAAATATTGATTTTTGTGTCTCATTTCAGTTCCCTCAGTTAGTCTTCCTCATGTTATTCCATTCCTCTTCCTAGTAGTCCATTTCTTGTCAGCTCGTTGTTGACTAATACTGGTAACTGCTGGGAAAGTTTATTAATTCATTGTTTTACACCATTCCAGCATCAAAGGCTATACATGGCAGGAAATGGTTAGTCTCTGGACTGTGAAACCAGAGTACCCAATAGACACCCATGCTCACACAGGGAGAACATTCTAACTCCACACTAAAAGGTCTTTTGGCTCAGCCGGGATTCGAACCAGGAAACTTTCCTTTTTGCTATGAGGCAGTGCTGCTACTCACTGAGCAGTTGTCACCCAGCTGTTGTGAAAGTAGCAGTAATACTGAAATTGCAGTAGCGAACATTTACCTAACTACTCTTTGTTTCATAATCATTTAGACCAATCACAAAGCAGATACATAGATTATAACAGTACTACATGAATGTCTCTGTGGCTTTAATAAATGCTCTCTCTCTCCCTTTCCCTGTGTACCCACAGCTCACCCTCCACTGCCCGAGGCGAAGGGTTACCCCAGCCCAGAGGTGATCCGAGAGTCCAGCAGCACCACCGGCATGGTCGTGGGCATCGTCGCAGCTGCCGCCCTGTGCATATTAATCCTACTGTACGCCATGTACAAATACCGCAATCGCGACGAGGGCTCGTACCACGTGGACGAGAGCCGTAACTACATCAGCAATTCAGCTACACAGCCCAACGGAGCCGCAGTCAAAGAGAAGCCCATCGGTGTGCCCAAAAATAAAAAGGATAAGAAAAACAAGGACAAAGAGTACTATGTCTGATCATACAGACATCTGCCCCCCCCCATAAACCCGCCCACAGATCCAGTGTTCTGAACTCACACGCAAAAGGGAGGGGAGGCCAACCTGTGTATAGTAATTTGCGAAAAAAGATTGAAAAAGACAAAAACTGTCTTAGTTTAACCTAAGACATCATATACTGTTACTAACAATGAGAAAACATACTTTATAACCAAGCACACAAGAACTTCATCAAAGCTGAGAAGTGTGTACCAAATGAAATGGGCAGAAAATGGACTGCAGAGGAAACCGAGACTTGGAGAGGCTCTGTGTAGCCAGTTTTGGATGGTGTGGGATGGGGGCGAGTATGGGGGGGAGTGACTGGACCACGTCAGCCTTCTATGTTCAATTATATTGCTGACAGACGAAACCACTGGTTAGATATAAGTGTATTTCATATTATGTTGCCTGTATATGTGTTGCCGGAACATTTTCCCTCTAAAGCCAGAAAAACCACGAACATCTACAACAATCCAAACAAACATTCGTTTCATGGGATGGAAAAGGAAGGAAGGACTTACAATGAGATGCTACCTATGATTGTTCAATCAGCCAAAGTTTTTGACTCCCTTTTCCGATGGCAGTATTGCGAGTTTGGATGAGAAATGAACACTCACAACAGAACTGACGTTCATTTGGCGGACAAATTCCTTGCTGTCAATTAAAGAGAGCTGAAGGCCTTAAATATCAAACCGTGTGTAAAAGCTTGTTGGATTTTATTCTGTTTGTTTGTTTGTCAGAACGGTGGCAGATTACGCTGGTGATGACGAGGAAAACCAGGGCCATTTGGAATAGATTGAGAAAAACTTCATGCACGTAAAGTATCTTATTACATGTTTATATACGGTGCAAAGACTATCTGTGTGCTCTCTGGACTGTGGCTGAAGTGGTGTTTTATAGCCTGTTATATAGATGATGCCAACTACAGTATACCTGCTCTTCAAACTTTTTTTTTAGAAAAAACCAAGGCGAAAACAACGAAAAACAGAAAATTAAATGTTAATGTGTTGCTATAGCGATAGAACCGTTTCTGCAATTAGCTATGAAGATTTTATTTTCCCTCCTTTATGTGCATCTTCGACATCTGTTTATTTCGACATACTCCTTCCGTTCTTTTTCTGTTTTCTTTCTTTGTATTTGCTGTTGTGTCAACATAAAAAGACGAGTTTAAGTTTAGGTTTCGGAAAGCAAGCAGATGTGTGGAAAAAGAAATAGGATTTTGGACTGTTTAAGCAATATTCTCTTGCTTGTCTTAGTGACCAAACAAATTATGCATGGTATTTAGAACTCAGATCTGCTGGGAGACAATAATCATAATCTCAAAGTAACACAAATGAATTCAGTGCCCAAAATTTGAGTATTGGATAATAGCTACAATCAAGATAAAAAATAAAGAAAACTCCTCGAAAGTGTTTGCAAACATCTCCGCTGTCTTGTACTGTGTGGACTGTACAAGAGGTATAAAATATATGACGACACTGAATAAAATGTTTGCTTTTGTTTTTTGTGTGTTTTTTATTTGTGTACAATTTTTCTATATTACCTTCTTTTGTTTTTATTGTGACGATTCTTTGATGACCTCAAAGTGAAGATTTATTATGAAAAAATAGTTTTGAAAACTCAAATGAATAAATAAAGTATTAAGACCTATGAAAGCATGTGTCTTTTATTGTGTTTTCAGGACTCATTTAATGTGCTTCAGTATGCAGTCATGCAAAAATCTGATGTTCAGACATTTTTTTCTGAAATAATAATACATTTCATAAAGTTTCACAAAGTGTCGCGCAGAATATCCTGCGGAATGATTGTTCAAATCACCACTTGCATGTGACAGCTGAAAGTTTGCCTAGATGCGTTTGTTATCATCTTGTTTTCTTTTAGTATAAAGTTCTGATACTGAACAAAAGCTGTGGACCCAACATTATGTCCGTTCCATACATAAACTCTTTCCAGGGAGCCTGGAGGGTCCACTCATGCTGTGTGTGGATATTGAATGAGGCCATCGATCCAGCATAACAAAGAAAACAAGCAGCACTACAATCCTTTTGAAGAACAAGATGTCATGATAAAAGCTCACTGGCAAAGATGGGCAGTGAAGGGTTTGGTCAGGGCTCTGGATGGTTCTTTAATTTTCCGCACAGGAGGAGGCAACAGAACAGCTGGTGTGAAATAACTACCCCTACAGGGAGGCATGCGCTGTAATTTATGATTCATGAATTATTCACACCCGCCATAGACTTTTCATCAGGGCTCATTTCAACACACTTTACAGAGGGAGTGTGGGAGGGAGGGGCAGCTGGGCTGGAGGTTTGTCACAGCCTTGAGAAAATCTTTCCTGCCATGGGTTTATTCAATTGTCAAAATCAAATGGGAAAGAATACATGTAGATAATATTCTGCAGGTAAAAAAAAAAAAAGACTGAGCTCAGGGCTTCAAAAATGAATTTGTGGGACATGTTTACCTCACCGGTGTGAAAGAAAGGAACGTGCCTTTGAGGTAAAACTAAAAGTCAGTACTGACATTATTGATCATGAGGTTTAACCTTGAAGGTGTAATTCTGTTGATTGAGTGACATGACACACCTTGAATTTAAGGCCTGCTTCTGTTGTCCTCAACCTGTTGTCACGCTCGGTCTCTTAAATCAACATGACATATGAACATGAATTAAACAGTTCGACAGTTTATTACCATTCTGTAAATGGAAGCATGAAAAGCTCTCTCCTACAGTGGGCTTTTTAATGAATGGCTCTCATTACCTGAGACTAAAAATAAATGGAATTAAATGGATATTTATTATAACGGAGAGACAGCTTCCCATATGTTTCTAGTTCCAGAAATGGACCTAAATGAGAGCGTCTCATTTCCATTAGTATGCGAAAATGATGTATGTTAATGAAATTATAGAACGTGCTGAATCAGTGCGTTATTCTTAGCATTAAACCGAGATGTTTCAATAGTTAACCCTAACCCTGTAAACTAGATAGTGGGCCTCATTTCTAAAACGTGCGTAAACACAGATTTGATCTTACAGTGTGTACATTAAAATCCATGACCATATTCGTATTTATTAAAACGGTCTTTGGCATAAAAAAAGCTTTTAACGCCACATCAGGGTCTAAGATAGACTTACGAAACTTTCCTTGTGGCAGGGAGTCGGAGTACTGTAGGTTTTTGTCTAAGGAATTCTTACCGCTTGCAATTCGCAAGGATTTGGACGTGGCCTGGTGCTCTTTTTAATCAGGCATTTAGGGTCTGAATGAATCCATTCAGATGTGCACAATTACAAGATCATTTGCGATTTATAAATTTCAAACCTGGAAGAAAGTTTTTGTTCATACATTCGTTCTCTGAATCACATTTGCACATTTGACAAACGATCATAAGATCAAATGTAGGACGGTTTCTATGCAACATTTTGTAAATGAGGCCCAGTGTGTTGCAAAATGATAAAAGTTTCTCATGGCTTTTTTTACACTTTATATATGTATTTTATTGTTTGTAATGGACAATGGTTTGCATGTTAATATAAGAATAGTTACAAAATACTATGCTAGGAAACACTACTGTTATTCTAAAAGTACTAAAAGTACCGGAGCACAGATACAGAAACTTCTTGATGTGGTTTCACTCTGTGAGGGGCTCATACAAAGCAGGCATTCTTTAGAATACACGCATCTATATTTAATAACCCTGCTGATGGACTTATATAACAGATAGACCTTTATTCCACTACTGATCTGTGAGCGGGCGAATTTCCCACAGCACCCAAACATTCAGAAATTGAAGCTTGAATTCTATCTGCTTTTAGCCTAGATGTTCAGCATAACAGTATGTGCTGTGAAAATTGTTCAAACGAAGTTAAAAAGCAGCAGCAGAATTCTACCAAGTTTACAACTATAATATTTGTACTTTTAAAGACTCACGTGTAAGCATCCTGTGTTTACAGGGTTAAAGGAATTAGTGACTGTATTTACATTGTCTGTTACTGTATATTACTTGACATTTATCGCCCTCAATTTGTTGAAGAATCTTCCTGAGAAGCTTTTTAAAGAGTTTTGGAGTTCCTGGAGCTGCTTTTTCTTTATTATTTGGGCCAAATGACCCATTTCAAAAACATTCTTAAATTGTAATTTTTATAATAACAGAAATGAATATGTTGACAAGTATATTTTTGTCCAATAATAATTTAAACATTTAAGCTTGCGGCTTTAGATGAAAAAGTTTTTGGATGACTTGTTTTACATTCTGTATTATAACGCTCTTCAGTTTTCCGTTCTGCTTCTGTTTGACGGAACAATGGAAGACTGCATGGTGCAAGGGACAGTTTTTACAAAAATCTGTTACGAAAAATAATTAATTTTACAATTTTACCCATTTGGTGCCAGTAGTGAGTCAGCATTTCCATCAACTAATGGCGCCAGAACAAGGAGCAAATAGCTAACAAGGGAATTTAGCAAAAACACACACAGTTTATCATAGCGCTAATTTGACATGATTTTAGTTAATTGGGTACAATGCCAGGGGCAGGCTTTGACTGCAGGGACTGCTGGGATTGCTGGAACATTTTGGGCTCTGTGGGAATCGTTACTTTTCTAGGTCATTCTTTATGCTGGCAAACTAAATCTGAGCCGGTTTAGGTCTGTTCATCCGTGTGCACCATAGACATATACTTACATTGAGATGGTGTGCGTGTAGGAAGTACAGCAAACACTGTTACAACCATAATGGATATTCTCAGCACACTAAATAAATATTATCAATTTATTTTCTTTGCTTAGCTCTGTTTAGTGACCCTGTGTGAGATTTAGACTATTTATTCAGATGCTGATGCAAGGCAATGATTTTTGTGTTCGATAAATGCGAATCCTCTCAGCAGTGAACATGATTTATCAGAGACTGTATCTGCTATCTGACAGAAATGACAGATAACCCAACGGAAGACCGTATACATCTTCTGAAAGGAGAGGGGCATCATGGGACATTTTGTTGGCTGGTCACTGCATCGGCAGAGCAAAGACTGATATTAGACACCAAGCGGCGACCCAGCACAGTACCAAAATTGTTTTTTAAACAAACATAAACAACAACGCCTTAAGGTAAAATACTGAAATATTTTTGAATATCAAATAATATTGATCTCAGCAGTCAAAAACACATTGTGCAACAAACCATGTTTGTTCGTTGTCTCTATCGTTCAATGTAAGACACATCATTTGCTTTGGTTCAAAATGTGGCCAAAAAAGGGCAAAATGAAATTTACCTCATTAACGCATAAACAACCAATCACAGGTCACCTTGCGAGCTAATTAGTTTTCACTATCACTTTAGTGCAGAGGTTTTCAACTCCAGTCCCCCAGCATGACTTTCCTGCAGAGTTTAGCTCAAACACTGATCAAATTTACCGGCCTGTATCTTTTTAGTAATACTGAACACTCTTATTAGCTTGTACAAGCCAGATTAAACCATATATAGATTTTCCACAATATGAGCAGAGACTGACTGAAGTTAGATGCCCTACACTCATTTAAAAATATGAAAATGTTACAATTTAATAATGTTAAAGTCCGCTGATTGCATTTTGATATAAATTCCGTCTGTGTTGGCTTGTACTATCTTGCTTTTGATTTTTATCAAACAGACAGTGTTAATCAAACACACAATTCGTGTTCATGAGATTTTGAAATGGTAGTGTTCGATGTTTTTAAAATGTAAACCTACATGCGCAGAAGATACATGCATACATGTCTTCCATCAAGTTTTACAGTTTAATGTGATCAAGTAACTAAAAATCTCCAAACTTTTTTATTACATAAGCCAAAATCTGGCCACAGGTCACGACCCACTATTTGAGAACCAATGATACTGAGAAACAGATAAAACATTATATGTGCAGGTTGCACTGATGTTGCTGAAGTTGTGTGTTCACACAAATTTGATATCTGAACCGATGTCACACACCTTTTCAACTATGTTCAGCCAGATTGATCTGTCAACCTCTCGGCAAGCTTTATTTCCATATTTTTATATGAGATATGAGAGCTGTGTAATTAACTGTGAGAAACCCTTTCTTTGTATAATTATGTTCTTTGACTCGTCATCTCCTCGGGGCCACAAAGACGAGCTTGTCTTATCTTTCTTCCACAGTTTTAAATACAAAAATTTTTCTTCTGAACCCCAATGAATACAAATAACAGGTCACAATGTGATGTGGTTCACCATTTGGCTGCAGTCTTCAAGAGCCCAGCAGATTATAGGAGAGAAGAAAAAAACAATTGACTTTGCTATGCCTTACCTGTCAAAACAAGAGGAAAAAAATGAGACGTTTTCTACCTTCCTCTATCTCCTTCCCGGCTTGTTGACAGCTCTATAAATCATTATGAAATAATTGTGTGTTTTTAATTAAATGTGAGATGGTTGCTATCAGTATGCTGAGCTTTGGCGTAGAGGTATTGTGTAGTTTGGGGATATGAGTCGAAGACTCGTCTGTACTCCGGTGCGCAGGGTGGGGCCATAACTCAGGCCTGGGGGGACAGCTATAGGCAGACCGGTGTAAATACTGGCCCCTGGCTTGCAGAGAAGGACCTTGATGATGGCAGTGCTGTAATTGAATGCTCTGTATATTGTGTTATTACAGACTGCAGTGTCATATTTCATGTGTGGCTGTGGCGAAGTGCACTGAAGTGGGGTTGACATCCTTATCGGAGAGAGCTGTCTTGACTGCTCTAATCAAACGTGAGACGGTTTAAAGGAAGCAAAGCAGAGCCGGACTAGCACGTACAACATCACGACCAATCCATGCCTCGTTCCCCATCTTAAACTTAATCAAACGCACCCATAAATCTCAGCTATGCCGTGCAGCAACATGATCATCTATCTGGGAATTGTTCTCTGCCTTTGTATTGATGATAAACCGGGCAAAATGTACGGTAATTATTTTTAAACTGAGTAGGTATAGCAAGATGGATGAAGAGGATTCAATGAAGCAGACACTACATACCATGAGTCTACAATACATTCTATATGATAAGTGTCGTTTAGGATGACACACTGCTGCATACATGTACCAGGGCTGTTTTTCCATTACTGTTAGATTTCAGTGGTTCTGGGTTTTTTTTGCAAAACTGTAGTCTGTTGGAAAGCCAAGGACGTTTTTTGTTTTACCTTTTTTTTGTCTGTTCTTACATGCAGGTAATTCCATTAAGTGTGTTACCTTGAAAGAGCTTCTGTCTGATAAAACATAGAGGACTAAGCTGGACTTTTTCTGGGGCTAATTAAAGGGCCGTTAGTGCTCTGCGAGCTAGTCTTTTCATATGGAGAGAATTGCATGGGGGGGTATTAATTATACTCCATCTCTTATAAATCAATCTATGAGGCTTCTGTTTGAATGTCAGATGATATTGTGAAATTGGCCATTTTCAAAAACTGGTCCATCAGATGTGGCTGCATAAAGGAAAATCATTGTGGTTATAAAACTGATCAGCACAAACAGCGAAATGTCACTTTCACTTTAAGACACAAAATAAATGTGCATTTGTAGTGCCTGCGAGACGCAATATCGTTTGATTACATTCCTATATGCAAATCTAGAACCTGTGCTATTATTGTGCGAATCAGGAACTTGTTTATCTTCTTACGCAGTTTGGGATAAATCAAGGATTTATTGCTTTATTTTACAGCTGAAGCTTTTAGAAAATCTCAACAACAGAACTAGAAAAAAATCGCCAATGTTCAATAAACAGTTAAAGCCGCTGTAAGATTTTTTTTATTAAATGCTGCAAGCAGAAAAACGTTGACATTATCGCACAGCTATCACTGAAAAAAGTTGTCGGGGAATATCACTCTTGGTTCGTGACAGCTGTAGACTGTAAACTGCGGTCAGATTCTTTTAGCCAATCAGAAAGCTGTGGCATGCTTTCTGCCTGTCAATTATTTTGGACGCTCACAGCTCAGCTCTATATATGGGAAGCAGGAAGCCGAGACCATCAGTTTGTCAGTTGTTAGTTTGTTGGGCGAGAAAAGTATTCTGGTACTGTTACTTTGACAACTAACATTATAGGACGTACACAAGGCTTGGTGTTTACTTTTTCTCAACTGTGGAATTGATATGATGGGCTGCTGCTCTCCCACAATCCCCTCTGATTCTTCTGGTCTGTAGCATCTGTGTGTGTCCGTGTCTTTAAAGGGCGGGGTTATGATAAGAGGGGGCGTGTCTAAATAGCAGAAATTTTAAATAACTACTTACAGGACCTTAAAGTTTAATATATACATTATGACAGACATTTTTAGTTTATTTTGTTTGTTTTATTCCACAGTTTTTCACATTTTATGACATTCTTCAGCCATGTGAAAATGAGGTGAAGAATGAACAAACACGCAGGTAGCAACAGAGACTTTTTAAGGAGATAAACAGTAACATTAATACGTCTTTTGAACATTCCTATAACTTTCAAAATAACATTTTTAGTGTTTTATTACTTAATGGTAACATTAGGGAAACATTCTTACAACCTAAAACTGTTAACTGGCTTCCTTCCATTTGTGCAAAATTTGTTATATAATTTTGTTTGATTTTATTGATGATTTGAAACGTAAGCTTAGTCAATCAGTTTTGGAGATGGGCTCTGCCCAGTAGACAGAAGCTGTACTTGCAGGCCTAGATAGAAATAAGCTGGCTGGAAGCTTTCCCAAGATGGCTGCCAAGTGAACCGACTTACAGGGAATTTGGTAGCAGTGCATTGTGGATATTCTGCAATGATTCATTTGTTTGATTTTGCTAAAAGTTCTGTCGTTATTTACTCACCCTTGTGTGGTTCCAAACCTATATGCTATATTTTTTCAGTGGAGCAAAAAATAATAGATTTCTTTACATAAAAATGGAAATCTCTTTTCCCATACAAGGATAGTTCAGTGACACCTGAATGATATTTTTTTCTTTAAAAGAATAATTACAGTCCAGGGGAGGAGCAGAGGAAAAACACAATATGGTCAGGGAATGATTTTTGCTCTGTATGTTAACAGTATTAAATGTAAACGTTGTTCTTGTAGCCGAGCTGGCTGAGAATTGTGCCAGCAGCGCAAAAGGTTGTGGGTTCGATTGCCAGGGAACACGCATACTGATAAAATGCATAGCATAAATGCACTGTAAGTCTGTTTGGATAAAAGTGTCTAAATGTGTAAATGTAATGTGAATTTAAGTGTGATTTTTCAGTGTGAACAAATATTTTACTTTAAGAGTATAATAGCTTTTGCATTAACCATCAGGCATTTCTGCCTCTCTAGAGCGTAACATCCAGCCACTTACATTCGGTCAAATTTGTTGCCATTGAAAGTATTGCTTATGATAGAACGGCTTTACCGTGGATAATAAAAAGGCAAAATGCAATTTAAATTTCTAAGTTAAATACGTGAGCGGGCAGGAGTCACGTCCTATGATTCAACCTTGGGTATTGTGAATACTTAAGCAGTAAGCTGTTCCATCTCTAACCACAGTCACCAATTTCATTTCATGATGGGCAGCAGTACCATAGAAATGGCCTTGCAATCTTAAACACGGTTGGATATCTGTGACATTGTCTGTCTTCCATATGATGCTCATCTCCAGTGCTGGTTAAGATAGACCTATTACATCAGTGACGAAAATAAAGGAACACAACGTACGTTCACAAGATGGCCGTACCAGCAGGGGCTCAGTGCGGTTCAACTCTTGTCCTTTGATGAGATGGCCCTATCGCTGCAGTCGGGCTGTTCCCAACAGCGTATGTCTTTTTTAAGGTAGAGGACGGAATGGCAAGCCTTCCTGTCAGATCGCTTGCTTTCAAAAGTATTATGGGCTGCGAGGAAGGGTAATGTTGCACTAGCTGAGAAGCAACAAGAGAGTGTTTACATTGTGATTGTTTCCACGTCTCAGATGGTTTCATAATTATCAGAATGTAGATGTTAAAGCTGTCTGCAATGTAATCTTTTTACACGCTTTCACAAGAAGTTAATCTAGAGGGGCCTGTTTGTATTTTCAATGGTTTTTATGTTACGCTCCTGGTGCCACTGAGCGACCCTGCAGCGTAAAACGCTAATCGTAAAGCGAGATCTCCGCAGTGTGGAAATAGACACAAAGAGCTGGCTGTTTTTATCTGCAGGGTAAAAGATACGCTTATCATTGAGACATTCTGCTGAAGCATGAAAGGGATGGCTAAACCAGGACACCAAGTGTGACATATCTGCTCTGTTCCAAATGTTTCAAACCTAGTGAGCTGCCTACAAAAACAGCGTTTTGAGACATTACGGACGGGCTCCTGGCATTAAGGCGTTCCTAAATGGTATCTTTATTATGCCGCCTCCTAAGATACCTCGTTTACACCAAATGCTAACCTAGCTAACAATTTTAGGATGCAAGAACATTTCCCTAACGTTTCCATCAAGTAAAAAAAGTTAAATGTTATTTTGAATTTCTAGGAATGTTCAAAACGTCTATTTTTTGACATTGAATCAACGTTACTGTTTGGTTATAAGAACATTTTTCAAACTTTTTAATTCTGTAACGTTTTAAAATGTTCCACTACTAACCTTTAAGATATAGATGATATATAATGTTCTACTAACATTACTACTAAGTTTTAACATTAGCCAATGTTCTGAGAATGTTCCCTGTTAGCTGGGCAGGCACATGCGATTAATGCAATCCCAGAATGCATTGCGCTGAGCTCATGAAACATATCAATCTAATTTGGCAGACAAGGCGAGGAAAACACAAATTATAAAATAATACTAAATTATACTAAAAGTATTGATTATAGGGTGGATTTTTATGCCTATTGGAGCTTAACAACATTTTTTTCAAACGCTACTAAAAACAATTTTTTATCAAATAAATTGGTAGTGTGTGATGGAGGGCTATAGCTGATGCCCATACAGACCATTCTGAATCTGTCGGATGAAGTTACCCATATAGGTATTAGGCAGCGAGGCAGCTCACTTTGTCTGAAACAGAGTTACCATCATCTTCTCGCTGCTTGTCTCCGTTTTATCTTTTTATATTACTGCTTCTTCCATTTTGAGGTACTTTTCCATTTTATCTTTCTTCCCTCCTGCTGTACCTGAGAAGGTTGAGAAGGATTGCCTGAGGCTCAACCAAATCTACTGGAAAGTGTGTGTAGGTGTTCTGGTAAAGAAAAGATAACATGCTTTAGGACTATGGCAGTGATGTCATCAGCATACAAATCATTCTACACACCGATCGCAGATACGCAGTAACTAGAATATTTCTGTATTCCTAGATACATTAAACATAATACGTTTAAAATTTGACCTTAATCTGTTTCCTCTGCAGATAATCAGATTAACAGTCTAACATCTATTCTGTGGAAAGGCACTCGTCACGTTTAAAATCAGATTACCGTGCAAAGATGTATTTTACGGTATATTGGGTCACCCCAGTTTAACCTCAACCACCAAAGGGAAAAGTTACTTAAATTGTAATCTGTCTGAGTCGAGTGTGTTTTTCAGACAAACGTAATAGAAAACAAGAAAGAGCGTTTCATTGATTTCTAAATCTTCATTCAGGTGTTTCACAGGTCAGAAATTGACCTGTCCTATTTCTGCTAGCGATGGCACAGCTGAGCCTCTGGGCTGTCTGTCTACCCGAGCACTGACCCTGGAGGAGACTGCAGAGCCCTGACATTTCTCTGTATGGAATATGAATGGCAGGGTGCCAAGAAACTGCCCTGGATTACAATATCTGTACATGTGACGACTGACAATGAATCCTTTCTAACTAGCCTTGCACAAAAAGTGCAAGCAGTGTGTGTGTGTGTGTGTGTGTGTGTGTGTGTTTATATTTGTGTATGTCTGTGTATGTATGAATATATCAACACTTTATAACAACTGAGAAGTCATCAATACTAAGAAACACAAATGGAAGTGCCCAAGCCTCAAATCCAAGCCATTTTCTGTTTAAGCTTCTTCAAAATGTGCCTAGATTACAGCTCTGTACTCAGCCAGCATCATGAATCCACCTGAGATGCTTTAAAGGCATAGTTTACCCCAAAAGTTTTCTTCTGTGGAACACAAATGATATTTTGAGAAATGTCTCAGTGGTTTTGTGCCCATACAATGGATGTAAATGGGTGCTGTTGTTTTGGTTACCAACACACTTCAAAATATCTTCTGTGTTCCTCAGAAGCAAAAAGTCATACAACTTTAGAAATATTTGATGGTAAGTAAATGATGGAAGAAGTCAATCATTTATTTTCTTTTACTCTCCATCCTGATTTGTCTGTTTAAATAGGAATAGGACATTTCTTTAAGAAAAATAGGAAAAGGTTTTAAAGATCATGAGTAACATAAATTCAGCCATGTGAAAATGTTAGGACATAGGTATACATTTTCTAGAGCAAATGAAACATCTGACATCTAAGAGATGGTTAGAAGTTGGATATTCTGTCTGAATTTACTTTGCGCTTTACTGGCACCTGATATTGTGGGACATGTTGCCAGATCTGTCAAATACCCTCTTCACCCCTCATGTTCCACATTTAGTCCACACAATGATATGCATGACCACATGCTACATTTGAATAAACGCTCACAAGTCCTGTGGCGCGGGGGCCAGTCAGTCAGACGGATGAGAGGCGCTGAGTGTACCTGGCAGGCTGGCATGTGGGACACCTCCACGTCTCGGGTGATTGACTGAGGAACTACATTGACATTTTGAAAGGAGCTTGACAGATGAGAGACCCAGACAGTCTTCACCTACCATCAAAAAATAAATTGGGCTTCGTATCAGTGCTAACCTTTAAAGTGTGTGTTTATCTGTGTGTGCGTTTCCACAAAAACACCCCATAAAAACTATCCGAGGCCTGTCGAGGTGTTAAACAACAGAATCATAACAGGCGCCCGTAGGTCTGGTACGCAAAACTCGATGACATCATCGTCGCCCTCAGCACATCGTTTCGGGTAGACTGCTTACTCCATACAATTTACCCGGCATTTAGTGTGAAGTGAAGCTCCAAAACTCGAGTAAATGGGGCATTGTTCATCACAGCAGAGAAGGCAGGCAACAGCTCAATCTCTCTGACTGCCCTCATCGCTCCACCGCGTGTCATCGGGCACCGGGTGATGTCAGAGTAGCTGTCATTTGTTTTGGCCCGTCATAATCATTTCCTGACTTCATGTTTCTTTTCCACTGTGTCACTCTCGCTCGCCGCCATCATTAGTCACAGAGCCAATCATGCGTTATCCTCCAGCCATCAATCAAGGCGGCCCCACCCTCTCCATATCGACCCGCTTGTGTGACAGCCGCTCTAATGCATCACGCGTGGGTCTCTGGGAGCAAAAACACAGTAAAAACTGAGATGAGGTGCATACATGTAATTGTGGGTGCGTGTTTAAACGCGTTGCAGGTTGGGACGCGTGTGGCACAGCAGGTAGGTCTGAATGTTAATGAATACTTTGACAGTTTTAGCTTGTGTTGCGAGCGCATGTGTGTATAGCAGCACACACAAGTCATTCACAGCACGAAATTGTATTCATTCATTTCCCTCAATAAATAATAGTGTCACGACTACTGATATCTTGACGTTCTTGAATGGAAATGAGGAGATGGGTGTGAAAAAGCTCAGTGTCCGTTCCCAAATTTCTATGCATTTGTTTTCCGGCTTTACCAATGTTTTTGTTTTGTGAATTTACATAGGAAGGTTAATCCAAAACTGAATGGTTCTTTTTCTTTTGGTGGCAGATAAAATGCCTGAGTGAAATTCAGTTCCTTGCCGATTCCATTGGGAGTTTTGAGCTCGTGTAGATTAAAAAAAAGAGACCGGATAAGGAATGAATCATTTAAGGAGGAAAGGTACATGCTTTCCACAGTCTGACAGCTGCACTTTGAAGTCCGTCTCTCTATAGAAAGCTCGGTGTGTTTTGTTGGGGATGTTCTTCAGTTGCTTGTTTGGATAAAAGGGCCACAAGCCTCAAATGTATGAGGAACACAGAAGTTCAGTCAGGATGGCAATGCGCATATATAGTTGGATATGGATGTATAGTTCCAGGATATTGTCCCTTTAGTTGTCCTGCATATATTTTGGGGATAAAGTAATAGAAAAAACAGTTCCATGAGAATTTAATGTGGCAAACGCATGAGAATTTCGCACACGTAAAACTGCAAATGCAGAAGGCAACAAAAACACTTAAACATGCAGATTTTGCTCCACCAGGAGGTGTTTTAAAGTATTTTAGACTTCAGAGCCAAAAATCTGCGGGGAAACAAAACTGTCTGCAGCAACATTAAAATAAGACCTCCGCGCTGTTCTGGGAACAGGTTAAGTAGGGGTAATGCACAGCCAGCCGGTCATTACCTCAGAATTAACCCCGGTAGGGTGAACGGGAAAGGGCAGGTATCTCGCATTATCCTCACATAATTTTTTTCACAGTAATGACCGGCTGACTGCACATTATCCTGTTTATTACTCAACTGCTTACCAAATAAATAAATAAATGGACATTAAATATTGATTGGAGTCAAAATTATTTTATTATGTGAGAAGTGAGCGAGCGCGGGGTGATACGAAAGACGTGGTACCGGCACAGCGTAGGAGACTGGTTGCCAGGGGCAACGGTCAAATATACAGTCGTTATACAAAAATATTTGACTTGGCAGAAAGCTTGGCCAGAGAGCCGCGTAATATGCTAAATATAGAGAACAGAGAACAGATGAAGCACTAAAAGGAGAGGAGGCAAAAGACCCAGGTGGCAAGAACAGGAGATGAGTGTGAGGAAGTATATTAGCACCTGGAACATGTGAGAAGTATCAGAGATGCACATGCTCCTGTGACCACATATACCCATTAGTTCTGACCAAAGACTGGATCTAATGGCATCAGTGTGGAGAACCGCTTGTTTCCTTCATTTTTGTTTCAGAGCTATAATGGAGACCTTTACACAGCTTTTAAAAGGGGAGGCTGTTTTATTGCAGAAATGTGACCCTGTCTGTGATGTCCAGGCTAAAGTCTCATAATCTAATTATGGGATTGGATTAGATCAAAGTTTGATTCAAGCATTCATTTCACTAATTTCAATCTTTGACATGGTCCTAGTCAATATTAAAGATATCAAGGTTATATTTTCATTTTACGTGATGATTTTATGTATAAAACAGTAAAACACACAAGAAAAAAAAATCACACAAAAAATGACTTTAGCTGGGTTTGCAAGAATAGAGTCACATTTCTAATAAATATATGTTTTCTGATGTTTTCTGATGATGCAGCGATTCCCAACCGAGGGTACGAGGAACCCATGTGGGGTTTAAGCAGGTTAGAGGTGAGGGACTTTAATAGATTGTAATGATGCTTTGATAGACCTTTCTCCTTTAATTAGCAGTGTAACACACAGTTACTTTATAAATGTGTTTAAACGTAACTCTGGACAGAAGCAGATTTATGCAACAGTGCTCTTTATCTGTCTTATATTTTTCCACACCAAAAATCCTTCCTGCTTTTATCCTATCACGTCATAACCAATATCAAAGTAAATATAAACAGATTGTTTTCATCTATGTCACATGATTTTTTCCACTCCATGGAAAAAATTTTTTGTGTATGTTTGTGCAGCAGATAATGGCACTCATAATGGAGAAATCATATACAGACATACAGTGCCCTCCATAAGTATTTGGCACAGTGAAGAAATAAAAGCTCTGTTTGCTGTGGTGTCAAGAAATTTTTAATAATTAAAAAATTAATTTGAGGCCAATGTACAGGATGTCACATTTTTGGAAATTTTTCACAGCTTTTATAGTCAGCTTCCTCGTCTTCATGTGTGTTCTCACCAAAAGCAAGACTCAGAACTGATTACACATTCCCTGTTTAAATGTGTGAAACACAATTGTTTCAATATTTAGGCTCACGTTATATAGAGGGATGACACTGTTCTGTTCTTCTACATTGGTCAAATATTTGTGTTGAAACAGCCAAATAACAAAATTTTACATTCTGTACTTCTGCTTCATATTCATGCTTTAATCATAAATCATAGTTTCTTGACATTTTTTCCTTTACTGTCCGAATATTTACGCACTGTATAAAATATCTCCTGATTGCAGCTAATCCTCTTTTTCATTGATCACAGGTTTTTTGTCTTTTGTCTACTATTATTGTATCCAGCATCAGAGCACATTGAGGACAAATCGATATTACATAAAACAGTCTTAAAGTGCTTCAATTACTTGGTAAGTCTAGCGAGAATATTTACTACAATCTTGATTATTTTTAATAACATTAATCATAATGCTACATGATATTCAGTAATGTAAACATTTTACAAATATAAATTTGGCAGATGCATTTGCCAAAAGCGAGTTACAACGCATTCGAGTTACATTTTATCAGTTGGGGGTTCCCTGACAATCAAACTCATGACCTTGGTATTGCTAGCAGCACGCTCTACTGGTTGAGTTACATGAACACAATTTAAAAGCGAGACGCTTCTGGTTTGGTGTCACTGGATGGGCGTCTTACTGATGGTGTTGTGGAGGTACATATGACAAAAAAGAACATGATTTTCTCAGCGGAGACAATGAAGTCGAGCGGTTACACAAACATCAGGGCTAGCCTTGAGAAAACAAAGACACGCTTGAACTGGAAAGGTGTCGCACGTCAAACGTCTTGTTTCTGTAGCGTTCCCCACACATAACGAAGCCACAGAATTCCACATTTCTATTTTTAAGTATCTTGAGGGTTAAAAGCACGACTCTGTACTTTCCTAAAAGAGAATTTTAGATTCTTCTCTCCAGAGACAATTCTTTGAGAGAGACTTTTTTGTGTTACTTCTGTGCGAGGACAGATTTCGTGCAACGCGACTTCAACACAGACGCCAGCTAACGACTCAAACGAAGCCCTCCGTCTCTCTCTACCCATTAGAGGTAGAGACGCCGTCTTGAGCGAAACTTCAAGGGGGCAATTCAATGTGAGCGCCTGACATGGCAGACCATATATTCAGCAAGAAATCTCTCCAACTCATTGTTACACCCCAAACACCCCAGGCATAAATAGCCGACAGGGAGAGTTTATGAACATCTAGTTGAATTTACAGCCTGGAAAGTTAGTGAGAAATAATAGTGCGATTTGCTGACTCATTTCGGTAGGAGAGGGGTAAAATAACAACAGTGTAAAATAACAACGAGAAAGGACAAAAAAGTCTGAAACTTTCACTTCAATCAAGCCATGTAAATAAAGGAGAAAAGATAGAAACACGGACATGACATGTCGCCTCCCGTCGCCTGACAGACTGAGAACGACATCCCGCCGAGTTCAAAACTGTGACCTGCCAAGTGTGTATCAAGACGTTTTGCAGTAAAACAGTCAAGAAATAAAGGTCACCGATCCAAAAAAGCAAATTTTTGCACAGCAGATTGTATCTGAACGAACTCATGAAATATTAAGCACTTCGTGTTTGCTGTTGCCTTGACCCCACCTAACCTTCCATATAGATTTCTATGATTTATGTATTCATTCCTGGCAGCTGCTGTGGAGGCAATCCCGAGGCTCTGTTAACCCCACGTGTTTCACGGTTTCCCATGGCTAGTTTAACGGATGCTTTAAAATTGATTGCTGTTCATTATTGCAGAAGGTCACCATTTGGCCAATAAGAGCTGATGAGGTTTTTGCCTCTGGTCATTGATCTGGGAACACAGTGGTGTCGGAACGGCCTCCGGTGAATTTACGCGCATCTTTGTGCGGCTCTGTCATGATGCATAACCCACCACATGCGTCATGTAATCTAAACTCGAAATTTACGAACACAATTGTGTATTTGAATGTGCATTCAGAATGAAGGACAAAACCGTTTCTGCAGCAATCAAGTCACGTGGCTTTACTTAAAGAACTTGGTTTAACATCTAAGCAACCAGATGTTTCAAATCTTTAAAATCTTTTAGACATGGATTACGGCTGTTTACTAATGAACTCCCAACACAGAGGTGTAATACAACTCGTGTCATTTTAGCATTCTAATTCCAGTCAGCCCACAGTTAGTATTCATTCAATGACACAGAGAAGTTATTCACTGATCAAACTGGATTATCAGAAGTGCAGTCGGAGTAACAGAAGCCTCCTTCAGGCAGAGGTAATGACTATGAAGGACTTGCGTAATGAAATGAAGGACACAGTAGAAACATTCAGCCATGACTTGGATTCTCAAAAGCCTTGGCTGAATTCATAGACCTGTTGTTCTGTTGTTGAGACTGGAACGTATGCAGAGGTATGAAACTGACTAATGCTACCTACGTATGAATACTGTGTAGATAAAAGAATATATATTTAGCATAATAAATAAAAACAGTTAAATAACACAAATGTAACTGGGAATTATGTTGTGACTAATGAAAATTCTGAATATATATATATTTTAGCATGTTAAAAGTAGCCACCATTTGCATAGAATTTGTAAACATGTTCTCTTGACATTTTATAACTGAGCTTCTTGAGGTATCGCCCCGAGATGCTTTTTAAACTGTATTGGAGTGTGTGTGTGTGGGGGGGGTTACTTTTGCATATATTGGGAACAAATTTGTACCCAAAACTAACAAAACCCAACAGATCTTTTGAGGATGTTCTCATTTGTTAAAAAAACACTATAGAAATATATTTTAAAAAGTTTTTTAATTGTAAAAACGCAGAACATTTTCTGTTAGGGTTAGTGTATAAAACAATGAAAGTCTATGAAATGTCCCCATTTCGGCAGATAAGTAAACATAAAACATGACTATCCCCTGTTTATGTCCCTATAAAACCCAAAAACCCAAAATGTGTGTATGTGTACATACACATATACTGTGTATATGTACATATATGAAGTGTTTTATGTATAATATTAATACTTTGTTTTGAAACTATTTGTAGGTGAAAACGCAAATCCAATGACAACAAATCCATCCAACATTTTTAAAGTTGTCTCAGACTTTATGACCTCACTGTATAATTGTTATTCACCACAATCACCAGACGAGGGTGAGCAGAAAGCAATCTAACAGCTATTGCATATTGTTAAACGCTAAATACTAACAATAATGAAACGACGCATAAAGTCCTGCTTACATTAAACTCTGGAATTTGAAAACCTCAAACTTTTCAAGAGCAGAAAAACTCTCTACAGGGTAACAGGAGAAAATCTTTCTCATGAGATCACTTTAAAATGATCACAGCTCCATGGAGGTGAGCTGCACTGACACGGTGACTTGACAAAATGTCAGTGTGTTTTCCTCAGGAGAGACGAGGAGAGCTGGCTACTTTGTCCTCTCCTCTGGAAGCTGAACGCTTGGTTTGCTCCTGGATGTGGTGCGTTAATGAGGTTGATGGGTTTGATTGAGGTGGGGTGGGAGAGAGAGAGAGAACCAGCAGAGCGTGAAGGAGTGTGTCGCTCCTAAGAATTTACCGCTGCCTCCGTTCATAACAGAATAATAGACTCGTGGCAAAAAAAGCACCGGCTTTGTTTGACTTCAGCAGCCCAAGACATAACATGTTTTGCTGGGTGTCATCTGCTGATGTCAACAACTCGGAAACAGCCATTGTTAGGAAGTTTTATTCCGCGGATTCCAATTTTGCTGCGCTGCCGACATGCCGATACATACAAGAGCTATTTCTACCTGTAGTTTTTTTAAGTAGGTGTTTTTAGGTAGCGATAGGAAGGAAACGAAATCTGTCACCAAAAAACAGTCAAGATTACATCATCATCATTACTTGCATTTTAAAAATGTTGCTTTACTCACCAAAAAAAAAAATCACGTTCACGACTTAACATGAAATTAAATTAATTCTTACATTGAAAACACGGAAGACGTTCCGCAATGTTTCGCTGCTGACAACAGAACCTCTCAAAAATTGAAAAGCCAACAGGTACAGCAGAACATTACCATGCTGGTTTTGGACAAGATCCACTATGTTCAGACATGCTTGAGGGGGAAAAGTTATAAAATCCTTCATTATCCCAAAGCCCCCGTACACCTGAGCCCTTGGCGCTTTTTGCTCCTGCCAATGAAAGGGTGTGAAGAGAATCAGGTAGCTGTCAGAGCGTATCTTATCATGTCTCCACAGAAAGACACAATATGTCTCTCCTGATGGTCTTGAACTCAGACTGAGATCTGTGAGGGTTTTATTCCTTAAATCAGAGAACACACTTCACCAGATCAAAGGATGCATATGTGCTCAAAAAGTGGAGAACCCTCGTATATTTGTAGCATATTACCAATTACATTTACCTACCACAAAAAATAATTAAACATAAAAAACCCTGTGAAGCCACGGTTTACAGTGAATTAGAGGGTGTGGATCAGAGTACCGGTTCTTTACATGGCTTTTTGCTTTTATAAAACAGTAATTCCATATACCCGGCAAGGTTTCATAAGCACACTGCAACAAAAACATAATAATATTGGTAAAAATATATTCTTCCACCAAACAAAGAAGTTCTTGTGAAACGGATGCCGTGGTGCATTAATACTGATGTAATGAGGTCACAGGTGTATGTTTATAGGGTAATTTACAACAGCTTACAACAAGAGCTTGGAAAGCAGCTCAAACAATCATAATTGAGGACCGGAACTATCGTTTTATAATTTCTTTATTTGCTCTTAGCAGTTTTTTTTGTACTCCAGCGACTTATAATAAAAATTTGCACGCAGAAATATGTGGGTCTTTTATTCAGCCTCATTATCAGATGCTACATCTTCTGGAGCTACAGTATCCAGGGAAGCGAGAACAAAATTGAAGATCTCATCAGCAAGGGAACACATCACTAGGAATGCAGAATGTCGTAGCCTACACTGTGTGTAGGCAGATAGCACAGCGCTCCAGGCAGATACGCATCAGGCTATGAACATCCTGATCACAGCTTGCAGCTGGCTCAAAGCTAAGTACAACATCCAGAGGTTACTTCCTGTGAGGCCAGACAGTGTAAGGTCGTTCATACATATGGATTAGGCGACATATTTACATTTATGCATTTGGCACATTTATCCAAAGTGACTTACAGTGCATCCAAGGTATACATTTGATCAGTATGTGTGTTCCCTGGGACTCGAACCCACAACCTTTGCGGTTCTAATGCAATGCTCTAACTATTACGTTTTGTAACAGGAGCACTAAATACAGCATATACTGAATACGTTGCTTTGTTTTATTTACACAAAATGTACATTTGCAAATGACGTTCACTTATGCTAGGCAGAAACTTTGCTATCAAACACATCATTAGGACTTAATGGAAATGTAATGAACAGGTTTCGAATGCAATTAAACATTTGCAAAGACCTGCACCAATGTAGGTTAACATGAATGGGTTGGGACAGCATCGCCATGAGCTAAACAGCAGGATGTGCTCAAGCATTCTGGTCAGACTCAGTTCTGCTCTTGTGGTTCTCTCCTGACCCCTAGTGACATGTTGTGTGTACTGACAGTTAGTTAAAGGTACCTTATGAAATTTGATATTAACATAATTTCTCTTTTCTCAGCTTAATGTGTTGAGACAGCTGTGAGTAAACCCTTTGTAGGTTGATTTCCCGGCAAATTGGGGCTTTCAAAGCATCGCTCTGCTTGTTTGAACATCCAGCATTAACACTGGCTTTACCAATAGTGTGTCTGGAGCCAGAGTATCTGTTTGATGACCGATCTTTTCAGTTGTGTTTTTTGCTGCAGGTAGAGAAGAAATTATTTCACCTTTCATTTTGTCGTACTAACAGCACAGCGTGGAAAATAAAATGTTTTTAAACAGACCTAAGAAAATGGTGGAATTAGGAGAAATTACCATTTTTTAATAAGCCTACACTTAAGCCCACACAAACCCTTCAACCACGCTGAGGCATTTTAGTATGGCTGCAAATGAACCATTCAAAGCCTTTCATTCATTCTCTCTTTACCTTCATTTTCTCTCCCTTACTATTGTTCTCTGTGTGAACAGATAAGTGCAGATGCGCTTACAGTAGCTCTCTTGTTTCCTGCTGTGTATTCACCTGGGGTTGATAAAACGGGAACTGACCTCTGATTGCCTAACCCAACCAGCTATATATAGCACCTTCACTGTCCTTATCAAGGTAAAACGTGAATGTTGCTGAGATTGCTTAATTGCACATTTCAGACAGATGAAGCTGACAGTCGAACACTCTTTATCTCTCTCAATCGCTCACTTTTAAGACTAGAAGAGTAATTGAATAGAAGCCGACCCACATATTCTCTTTGCGTGACGATAATTTCTACATTTTTCAGTATTACTAAACTGTGTTTTTAAAGCAGCTGATGCTCCAGCTGTGTTGTGGAAACATTTAAATTAAAATGTCATAATTCGCATTATAAAGATTCCACGTTTAACATTTTTCTTTCAGTCAATGCGGTTAAATTCTACGTTCAGGCACGTCAAGAAATAACATTTTCGAAATAACACGGAGTAAAAATGACCCTCCCCACAACCGCTGCTCAAGGTTACACATTGATTCAAACTGCATTTATAAAGCCCACAGTTGAATAGTTTTCTGGCATGACTGCATTGCAATCATAGTTCTTGCGGCGCTTTTTAACACTAAAACACAGCTGCAGTAAAGGGTAGGAGCAGCAATTAAAACTCAACATTGATTTTTTGTTTCCCCACTAGAGCAGTTTCTTCAGTCAGTTTGAGGTAAACGTGTAGTTCTATGTCATTATACACTTTTAAACAGTGTATTGACTATATAGGTCTTCTGTTTTTGATACATTCCTATGCTGATATTTTAAAAAGAGATTATGAAATTATTAGCAATTAAAATTATGAAATTTAAATTCATTGGACTTGGAAGTTAGAGTCTGTGTGTGGGGGTTACTTAAACATACTGGGGGCACATTTGTACCCAAAAGTCAGCATTAAACAGTTTGTGTGTGTGTGTGTTTAAGGTAGCCTAAGGTTTGTCTACATTTTTAAACATAATGGGCCAAATGTTTGAAAATGTCCTCATGAATATACTTAAACATTATATTTCATAAAATCAACTGGTGAGGACAATTAGGTGATCATCAGTACTAATATAACACAGAAATCAGCCAAACCGTGCCTTAAAACTACTGATCAACCATCAGATTTCAGTGACGCTTGGGGATAGAAAATATCATTAGCCTGAAATTAAATTAAAACAAGTCTATGAGATGTCTTAACATAGTGAAACAAATGTGTGTGTGTGTGGGGGGGGTTGTTTCCAGGGCAGTGTAGAGAGAGAACACACAGTACTATCATACTTATACGTCAGACTCAAACAAAGTACTTAAGACTAAACAGCTCAGATGATTCCCTTCATAGACCTCTGAGTTAGACCAGCACTCACATGGCCAGTCAGTTCAGAAACACTCCCTATTATTCACACTCTCTTCCCTGTATGTCTATATGACTTCACCCTTTACAAAGTCTGCTACTGGATCCTTCCACAAATGTGAAATGAAAGCAGATTTGTTTACCAAGCAGTTTGTGCTAGTATTCCAAAGAAGAGTTACAATAGTAACTTCACAACAAACATTGTCAGGGGAAGATGTAACTTTCTTTGAACTTCTGGAGCTCAGGAAAGGATGGGGAGGCCTTCGTTCAGTGTGTCGTTCGGGAAAGGAAGAGATTGGATGATAGGAGGAGAGAAGTAAGGATTCGAGGGGAGGTATGAACAAAACATTTGTTTGTTATCAGGAGAAACTCTCTCCCAAGGTCTCCTCGTAGAGTTTCGGACCCAGCACGCCTCCCTGCTGCTTCAGACGAACAGACCACTACAACCACAAGACACCACGCAAAACAGACTCCTGATAGAGACCAACCTGCCCTCACCTGAGCTTCCACTGAGACCCGGGATCACAAACACATGAAGCTGTTCTTCAGAACGCTACACTGAGGGTCCAGTCGCATCACAGTGTGTGCATCTCAATTCACAAAGCCTGTTCAAATAAACGTTCATCTCAAAGAAGAGACAGGAAGTCTGAAGAGAAGATGACAATGAGGATGATGTTGCTGATGTTGCTGTGCTTTAGCTTTGGCTGGTCCACTCCGCACACGGAGGGCATGTTTGCCGGATCCCACTTTTGCTCGTTCAATGGTACAAATCGCGGTTACTTCTGTCTGGGCAACAAGGTCTATGAAGTGCCAAGAAATATACCAAAAAACACCACATTTGTGTGAGTATATATATACACACACACACACAATAAAACATAACCAAGACAACTAACCACTGAATGAGAGAAATCTCATATTAAAAACACTGTTTCTAATGTTTTGATGCAGCTATGTTGTTTTGATGATGTGTGTGGTAAAATTAAAGTACAATGACCCTTTTAAACCAAAAGGTTACAGATTAAAAGTTGCAGCTTTTAATATGGATTATTTTAAATGACAAATTGTGTGGTTACCCATTTAGGTTGGCAATAACTTTGTTATCGTTTCAGAAATTGTTAGTGCGGTTTTTGGAGTAGCAGAGAATGCGATTGACAAGAAATCATTGTTTCTATTGTGAGTTCCACAATATATTTTTGTAATCTCAAGGTTACTGACCTGCAGACAAACTCTCAAGCTTGACACGGGGGAGTTTTTAGTTGATTTTTTATCAAATGTTTCTCATGTAATGCAAGAGGCCACATGCATTATTTTTTGCCAGCTCAACCAGAGAAAGAGAGAGACAGACAGACAGAGAGCGAGAGACAAACACAGAGAGAGAGAGAAAGAGAAAGAGAAAGAGAGAGAGAGAGAGAGGTAAACATGAAGATTTCTTTTGCTCCTCCAGCAGGTTAATCTTGGATTGTGTTTGTGTTGTGAATCTGTCAGTCAGGTTGGATAAAACTGCCCAGCTGAATGTGTCTGAAGATGCCCACATGCTGTACACCCTGACAGGGCCTCTCTGCTCTGATCCTCCACACGTCTGTCTACACTTTTCATGCAGTTTAGCTACTTTTAACTCTCCTGTTTTGGGAGCAACACCAAAAAGCTTTACAGCTTGTGTGTCTCACAGACTATCCACTCGGCACAGCAGGAAATGTGTTCTGTTCTTGATAGGAATTTTTCAGGCTGAAAATGTTTTCTCTTCATAATATTGCAGCTGCGAATAGATTTTTAAATATATAGATAGCTTTTAAGTGTGCCATCTGCCATTGGTCAGTCAAATACATAGTACTGCCACAAATTCTCGCCTTTGGTTAAGTCACTGGTGTTGAAAGCACACAGCCCCTTTCTTTACTATTATATTCTGAGAGAACTACCTTACGAAACAGCTTACTTGTAGCTGTGTCTCCGTAATAAGTTGAAATAGCAGAAACCATTTTAACATTAATAAATGTACTCATCTTAACTCCAAGTTTCTTAAAGGTACAGTAAACAATTTCAACCTATCAGAGCTATCAATAGCAAGCTGTGGCCTAACAATAGCAAGCTATCTTTGCAAGCATAAGACCCCGCCCTCCCTTCAGAGTGCAATCGGTCCGAATGCAATGATGGGATGAACATTTTATGGTCATGAACCTTCCACAGAAGATATTAATATGTATTTTGACCACTTATTAAGTGACTGCTATGAGTATGTAAAGAGACTTTCAACCAGCATACCAAATATGTTCTCTTCTGTGTGTTCTCATATTGCTTTTATAACTATAACATGTATCACTATATAAAAGTGAACCGTATTTGTAAGAGTCAGGGACGAATAAATAAAAATGTATCTAATTTACCTCCGAATCAAAGCCAACAGAAAACCAACCAATTTAAATTTAGCTTCAGTATCTGTATCTCTTGTACCAATGCCCCATTTCCATTACTTTACACTTTACAAGGCACTTATGACCAGCATGCTTAATGTGAAAGAGTGAATGTGCTGTCAGAGTGTCTGAGGCATTACAGGAATGTATATCCACAGAGAGAAGCACGCAGACAATAATAGCAGTGTGCAATGAGAGGGAAGCTGGACAGTAAATAGATCGTTTACAGCTGCCTGTAAATAAGCCAGTGAGTAATTGTATTTCCATTCTTCGTAACAGGACACCATATCACCAAAGCACTGCTTTAAATCATGTCTTATTCCGTTCACACAAACTTTAAATAAATACCTATTAGATTCCCTCCGTAGAAGGAAATTGGTTTGTCAATTTACCTAGATTTTTGGAAAGATGCTGTGTTGAATTTGATCCAGTGTTGTTTTTTAATCTGCTAGGTATTACAGCTATGTGGAGATCAAATTAAAAGATTAAAAAATAGCTGATGCGATGACAAACATAAAAAAACATCCATATCAACATTTATGCACATTTACAGTGTTTGCGTGTTCCCCGGGAATCAAACCCATGATCTTGGTGTCGCTAATGCCACACTCTACCAATTGAGCTCCAGGAATTAGATCAGAATCTTAAATAGCTCTGCCAGCTTCTCTGTGTGATGGTTTATAATATCACATTCACCTCTGAATAGATGGTGATATTTATAGCTGCAGTTGACAAATGTGATGGTGAATCACATCTCCTCTATCTAATTTTGAGCAGGGAGATCAAGCTGACTCAGATCAGCGTGTTTCGACGGGCCGCCTTCTCCGAACTACACAAGCTGAAGAGAATGTGAGTGCAATGAAGGTCACTGGGTTGTTTACTATTAAGTGGTGGATGTGTGTAGTCAGCAAGAATCCACACAGAGATTTGACAGACATGAGCGCTGTAATCATAAACATAATAAAGTCTCCATGCAAAGACTACAGAGGCAAATAAAACCAAGCAAATATTGGACACAAGTCACGGTATATTTGTGCTTAGTTTTGGCTGAATGCGAAACTTCATATAAACAAACGATATTTAGTCTTAATTGAATATGTTTAGACTTTGATATAGAACGTGATGTTTAACAAGTGACCTAAAACACTTAAGATATACATCACATGCAAAAAATCCCTGTGATACTGTATTGAAATGTATATCACATTTGAATGTATAGTGATCTGAATGTAAAGACAATACAGCACACTATTTAAACACTGAGCATGCCAAGTATGTTTTTTGTAATCAATTTGTCTTTGGAAATGTTTTATAGTAACTGCATAACTGAACACAGTAATTTGTAAAGCTTTAAACTGCGTATAATTACGTGTTGTGATTATTTTTTGTCTTTAGAGTGGTGTCAGAAAACGGAGCCCTTGAGCGAATTGAAGCTTTTGCCTTTTCAAATCTCACAGAGCTACAGGAAGTGTGAGTTACCGCTTTTAGTGACTTTTAGTTCACATTTCAGTTTGGAAATTACACTCAACTATGTTCCTTTATTTTAACATATTTTAGCATATAGAGATAGTAGCATATATTAAAAAAACTCAATCAAAAGATTGTCATCAAAAGCCTAAAGACCCAGATAACAGGGAAATGTTCTCTTAAAGTTTTCAAAAACATTCTTGCAGTAATGTTAGTAAAACGCTTTTTTACGTTATATATCATATATATCAAAAAGTTATTCTTAAGTTTTTTGTGGAATGTTTTAAAAATGTTACAGAATTAAAAACGTTTGATCAACATTCTTACAACCAAACAATAATGTTAATAAAACATCTAAAACAACTGAACATTTTGAATGTTCCTAGTACATTCAAAATAAAAATGTTAATATTTTTGTTATTCAATGGAAATATTAACAGAAACATTAGAGAAACGTTATTACAACCTAAAATTGTTAGCTGTGGATTGTAGTCATATAAATGTTATGAAAAAAATCAAATTACTGACTGGTGTTTTGTTCATTTGTTTGCACAGAACTATTACAAAATCAAAAAATCTCGTGATTCACAAAGATTCCTTCTGGAGACTTCCGAAGCTGCAGTATCTGTGAGTAGCTGATTTTTTTGAATGGTGCCTTCAGACAAACTCTGAATCATTGTGATGTCATGCTGGGGTCAGGCGAGCTGAGGGGAGTGTATTCCCACACGAGCCTCGGCCCACCATTATGTTAAGAGTTCTGAATGACCTAAACACAGGTCAATATCCATATCAAATGTTTCTCACAGGAAACAAAGTCTGCAGATACAAAGACAAAATACAAATGTCTCCTTGACATATTACATTCATTAGTCTCGTCTGCGTGCGTGTTGTTCTTCCAGGACTATATCGAACACTGGTCTTAAAATCCTGCCTGATTTCTCCAAAATCAGCTCTGCTGCTCCTGAATTTCTGTTGTAAGTCTTCACTCATGCTCTGTCACTGGAGGTTTAAATGAATCTTTGTAAATCTCCGGTTTACGTTATATAAAAGACCCGCTATCTACTTAATTCTGATTAATCTTGCGTTCAATTTTACATGGCACCATTTAAAAATGTTTACATTAATCAAACATACGTTATAGTGATCTACAGGATAACATGCACATAGAGAAGATTCCCAGTAATGCCTTTCTGGGACTGACCAATGCGACCATTACTGAACTGTAAGTACTGTATATACAGTATGTACAGAATATATGTGAGTATGTGATTATTCCCAAAGCGTTCCCAAAAGGTAAACGCTTATTCTTGGCTCACTTTTACTTACCAAAATGTTTTCAGCAGTTCTTACGCTTTAATGTAATAAAGTTAAAGATATATATGTGTGTGTAAAATGTATTATATTTACATTTACGTATTTGGCAGATTCTTTAATTCAAAGCAATTTATAGTACATTCAAGTTATACATTTTGTCATTTTGAAAATTGAACCCACAACCTTTTGCGCTGCTAATAAAGTGCTCTACCAACTTATCTGCAGGAACACATATCATTTTGGCTAGCTGGTCTGATTTATTGTATTCCTGCAGGAGATTAACAAAGAATGGAATACGTGAAATAGATCCCTACGCATTCAATGGTACCAAAATTGAAAAGCTGTAAGTTCAACTACATCTTGGACATATCACCTCTATAACTTTTTCATCTCTCATAAAACCTCTAATCTTTCATCATCTCTCTCTCTTTCTCTCTCTCTCACAGCTTTCTCATGGGAAACCAGCAGCTGAGTCGAATCCACAGTTACGCTTTTATAGGAGCTGAAGGCCCAATCGTTCTGTAAGCATGAACAACTCCGACTTTCCCAGCTGCTCTACACACACCCACACCACGTCCTTTAACCCTCACAGCCTGTTCACACTAATCTCAGTTACCTGGTTTGTACACTATTAACTTTGTTGTTTATTACATTTCTGCGCATTGAATGTTTTCATGTGTAAGCCTGTACACGTGCAATCTTAAGGGTGCTATTTCTTACAGTGGTGTCCAAAGGTCTGTGACCACTAGGGCAAATAATTCTGCTTTGCATTCATTTAATAATTTCAATGAATATATGATTCATGTTCATGCTCCACATTAATCAGCATTTTTGGTCAATCTTTCTATCAACCAATCAGAGTAATGCATTAGGTTTTGGGTCAGTGTAAGGTTTAGGTTTAGGTTTAGGTTTAGGACTGGTTTATAGGTAGGGTTTAGGTATGGATTATATTTTTGGACAGGATTGGTGTTCCAGCACCAACAAAAGATTTACTTTACAAGTTTACTTGATGAAATCACTGTCCCAGAAACCAGAATTATTTACATTTTCAGTTATTTTTATTTTGGGACATTCTCTGAGTTCTTCTTATAATGTTTGTTGTTTTCTATTCTGTCTTTGATTCAAGGCTTGGAAATAAACGGTGATATGATGGCGAACAGATCTGCATGTTAAAATATACATGATAAAAACACTGTTACTCACTGCGACTGAACAAACGTGATCTAGAACGATCTAGAACTGCAATAAAGTTCATCCATGCATCCATGCTTTGTGTTGGGATCACAAAGTCTGCGTTTGTCCGCACGTCGTTTAATCGCAGGCGGCATCTTTATCATTTCATCTGTCTGTTTACTTCGGCTGCAGGTGCGAATCAGTGGGCGGGGCTAAAGAAGCAACAATATAGAAGTAGGCGTTGCAGAAGTCGTCATTCGTCGCTGGATGACGCTATACTTGGTTTCAATAAAACCTGGTTTTCGGACTAATGAGGACCTGAAACACATTATTTTAGTACAATAACCTATATGTTAAGAAGATTAAGGAGAACCAAATTTCTCAATTGATGATTTCTCAATATTATATTTTATAAGTTGTGTTTATTATTATTATTATTAAATTGGATTTTAAAGTCCAGATTTTATTATGGTCTTTTGGGTATGTACGCTACACATGAACAAACACCATGCATTTAAAAAGTGTGCATTTTTTTGTAATTTTTGAACTGTCATTACAGGGATATCTCACGTACTTCCATTCGCACCCTGCCGGAGAGCATGCTGAAGACCCTCAAGCTTCTGACTGCCGTCTCTGTCTACTCTCTGAGGAGGCTTCCCAGCCTGGAGCTGTTTACAGAGCTCACCCAAGCCAACCTGACTTACCCCAGCCACTGCTGTGCCTTCAAAAACTTCAAGAAGCACAAGTCAGTTACACACTGAAAACCATGTAAGATGTTGAGTCCTGGCACGCTCTGATGCTATTTCTCTGTTCCCGCAGGTCTGTAAAGAATCAGATGTGTGATGATCCTGGTGCCCTCCGTCTGGAGCCGTATTTTTATGAAGACTACTGTAAAGAAGTAATAGAGGTGACCTGCTACCCCAAACCAGATGCCTTCAACCCCTGCGAGGACATCATGGGCTTCATTTTCCTCCGTGCTTTAATCTGGCTCATCAGCGTGCTGGCCATCATGGGTAACTGCGCCGTTCTTCTGGTGCTCCTCACCAGTCGCTACAAACTGACCGTTCCCAGGTTTCTAATGTGTCACCTGGCTTTCGCAGACCTCTGCATGGGCGTCTACCTGTTGCTCATTGCTGCCGTGGACGTTCACACACAGTCCCGCTACTACAACTATGCCATTGACTGGCAGACGGGGACGGGGTGCCATGTGGCAGGATTCTTCACTGTCTTTTCCAGCGAACTGTCTGTCTATACGCTGACCGCCATAACCCTGGAGCGCTGGCACACCATCACTTATGCCATGCAACTGGAACGCCAACTGCACCTGCGACACGCCTGCGCAATAATGGCTGCAGGCTGGCTATTTGCCCTGCTGACCGCACTAATGCCCATGCTGGGGGTCAGCAGCTACAGCAAGACCAGCATCTGCTTGCCCATGGACGTAGAGATGGGTATTTCTCAGAGTTTTGTGGTGCTTTTACTCCTGCTCAACGTAGCCGCATTTCTGGTAGTGTGCATCTGTTACCTGCGCATCTACCTGACTGTACGCAACCCTGCCTTCATCCAAGCCAACGCAGACATGCGGATAGCAAAGCGCATGGCCGTGCTCATCTTCACTGACTTCCTGTGCATGGCACCCATCTCCTTCTTTGCCATCTCTGCAGCCCTGAAACTGCCTCTCATTACCGTCTCTCATGCCAAAGTCCTGCTGGTGCTCTTTTACCCCATAAACTCCTGTTCCAATCCGTTCCTCTACGCGTTCTTCACCAAAACCTTCAAAAGAGATTTCTTCATTCTCACCAGCAGGTTTGGCTGCTTTAAAACCCGTGCCCACATTTACCGCACAGAGATCTCATCAGGGCAAAATGGAGCCGTGGTGCCTTCGCCAAAGACTAGCGATGGAACGCTGTACTCTCTGGTGCATATCGCCCAGGTGCACTAACCGTCTGCTTTTCATGTGTGACCAGCTGAAGTTACATGCTGCTTGGACCAGCAGGCAAAATAAGGAAAAATATGTGAAGATGTAAATGATACTGTGAATTTATTTTGCTTGACAGATCTTAGAAGTAGACCATTTATAATATGCTGCTTGATTTACCTTTGACATGACCTGTATACATTAATGTAGAGAAAACCAACTGTCCTTTTATGAATATTGCAGATCATCAAATTTTTCAACAAGTCTGTAGCATTACATATTGCCAAATTAATTAATGCACCTATTGTAGTCCAGTTAGTGTGGAACAGTTGTAATGTTACGTTATGGCTTAAATCAAAGGCAGACAAATACAAAAAGAGGGATAGCAGACTAAATAATTCACTTATTCATGATTTCGAATGAGATTATCCATGATAAGTGAGTTTGCCGTAAATTAAATCATATTAAAAATCAACTACACTATAAAAACGTTCAGATCTGGTTTTAAAATGGAAGGGATTTTTTATTGCATCGAGTTCTCATCTGTTTAAACTTAGAAGACATTTATAGCCCCTGTCATCATCCCACTCTTATCACAAATATTCCAGTCCTTTAGAACTGGAATGGTTTGTTCAAGGTCACAGTAACCTCGCCGGCCAACCGCAGTATGAGAGAGGTTATGAGAAAAGCCCAGAGACAGTTTTAAATGGAGTTGTGGCACGTCTAATGAATCCTTCAATGGACAGCCACATAAAAAAAAATTACTGAGCTTGTGCTTCACAAAATTACACACAGAGGTACGATATAAAGGCCAAGAGTGAGTCTCACTGTCCAAGCCTCATTCTGTTCTTATCTGTGCACCTGCAATAATGTTTAAGCAGTGAGACAGAGCGCTGTTGTTCTGTCGGATTTTTTTGGGCAGCTATGTTTGCCTCAGTGTTTCAGGGATGGGAGTGTGTGTGTGAGTGTGTGTGAGTGTGTGTGCGGCAGTCACAGCAGCTGTGCTACACAGCACCCTGAACTCACACCTCACATGGGCAGAGGAAGTCCACAGAGAAGTGGAATCTGTTATGAAGATACAGCTTGTGCATCAAGGCCAGGGGTTCAATGATGCGGGTCAAGGGATAGCTGACAGCAGGAAAGCCACACACAGAGGCAGGGAGCTTTCATTAGAGCTGATTCCAGTAGATGCTTATGTTTGTTCCTCAACTTTTTAAGGAAATAATCAGAAACCCATGCCAGTCTGTCTATACTTTTTATTTTTTTAATTCATCGTTTTACTCCACTCCAACATCTAAGGCTGTATTCACGGCTGGAAACAGTGCATGTACACACAAGGATTTAGCATATCCAATCATCTAACCTGCATGTCTTTGGGCTGTGGGAGGAAACCAGCGTATAAGGCGGAAACCCACGCTGACACCTGCCCATGCTTTGTTCCTATGACCCTGACAAAGACCTGGACGCTACCAGGCTTTCAAAATAAATCATGAGCATGTAAATGTAACCATGAAGTTTTTTGAATGACTATGTACACAATCTATCACCAGATGGCGCTGTAATACATCTAAAGCATGAGTAAATCATGTTTAAACTAGCACTAACAAATCACTTTTACAATGCTGCAGTATTGCACATGCATGCTGTGCACAGAATGCATTTTTCCAGTGTGCATCCCAGGTGATCTTCTGTGTTTGTCAAAATAGCAGCAGCTTATTGTGATGAATGCTTATAATGTTCTTGATTATTCAATCTGATCGTCAAAACTATTTTAACAAAACCTCATAAAAGAAATGATGCAAAATAGCAAAGATGTATTTATTAATCTCGCTTAAGCATGTCGTGACAAATGTAGTGAGCTTATTTGGCTCACTAATGTTTAAGATGTTTTGAAGAAATTAGGTTTTCATTATTTTCTGTAAGCGTAGAAGAACTGTAGGGAACTTACAGTGTGTACTGCAAACCTATACAAAGTTCTTAAATATACTTTAAATATAGCCACTTGATGCTTAAAAGTTATGCTCTGATTGACACAGTGAACAGCAAACACCAAATCAGTAAAAGAAGGAACTCTTTTATTCTTTAATACCATATATAATGCAACAATTGCATATCTTTGGCAAAAATAAACTTTATAAACCTTTTATTAACAGAGGTTAGCTTACAAAATCAAAAATCAGGTTCAGTCTGTCACACGTGCATGCCAGACGAAACAAAACTGATGGGCGGGTGGCAACTCAGTCATTAGACCACATCTGAATAATCATAATAATAATAATAATAATTAATAGGCAGCTTTTAGAATTGGCATCAGGTTCTAAAACTACTGCTTGCCCCCCACTGCATTAATACTTACATTATTAGCACTATACATGGGGGGGATGGGGGTCTAGGAATTGGCAGCCAGAGTTAAAGTGATGGGAACAGGCAGTTTTGACAATGAATGCCACCAAAAAGTTCTAGGTTCTAGTACGCCAGCGTGAAGGGGCAAATGGCAGTTATAGTTACAATTTCACATGCTTGGGTATATAAAATCTTAATGTAGCCTCAAACAAGCACTTAAAAACTCAATCAAAACCCAACAAAAATGGTTCAGGGTCACAGAGTACACACAGCCAGGCAAACTTTGTGAGCAGCAACTTTGGCGATCTCAAAGAGAACACAACCTGGAGGATGTAAGAGAGTCCAGAGTGTTTTCAGTTCTCATCCAGCCGTGTGTCTGTCATGTTTCTGTACGGTGTGGTTGGCTGTCTTATCACCTGAATGCTCCTCGCTACACAACTTCAGTTCTTACTCTCACCAATTTCACGTCCTGTGGTTCTGTTCCCATGCCTTGTCCACTCAGTCAGCTCCCTGAGTGAGCTGCGGCGATTGGACACAGTTTCTTCTCCCTTTCAGACGCAACTGTTGTGCCGTTCACATTGTCTCTGGTTTCCTCTCAAGCTTTAGGAACTCTCTGGAGGTTTAAAGAAGCGTTGGAAAAAGGTGAGCCACACAGCTCCCCCTACTGGAGGCATAGTCACACAGGTTGAACCAGTAAAAGCATGACAATGGTGCGATTCGGGTAAAGGTCACACCTTGCGCCAACAGAGTGTCAATGAGCAGGGAGGGCAAAGAGTGGTTCAGATTTCTTGCAGTAGAGGTACAGAAGTTCTTGTTGTGATTGGCCTTTATTGATTATAGCAAGCTCCAACAGAAAGCATGTGCATGGGCAAAGATGTAATCATTTCAATGGCACAACAACTGGTGATGCGGATCAGTAGCACTGGAGAAACACTGAGGTTGATGTGCATGCAACAAAAACTTTCCAGCTGTTTTCCAGGCTTCTCCACACCTGTACGACAAAGTCATAGTGATCATGATGGGGGTGCAAAACTGATCCAATCAGGATGCACGGGAGGAGTCACATGGTTTTGACATCATAACTGCGGCAGCTATAAGGCTCCCAGGGGCATGCCATCACCACCACCACACAGGATATAAACCAGCAGTACAAAAATAAAATGACTACAGGTATTTAGGTCAACTAATTATTGCATTTCTCTTCGTATCATGTTTATGAACAAATGTCTTATGATCCAAAATCAACGGCACTTTCAAATTTCTTTTCATTTTTTAAAGAATTTTTCCCCCTCTACGATGCAGAAGCAGGAGAGGACTTGAGAGCTCATAAAAACCATGCATTCATTCTCAGCATAAATATGTTTGTGTTGATTTAGAGGTGGAAGCATGCAAATCATCTAAGTTTGAAACTTTTTACCAGCCTCACTGTTTTTTTTCTTTTTAACGCTGTTTTTTAACATTTAACATCTTCAAACCATCTCACTGAGAAGCTCAAATGACGTGGGCTGTTCTTCTTTCTGTACAATAAACATGTCAGTATGGCTTTTCTCTCCTGTTTGTATTGCCATGTTTAATGAGTGGACCAGGATACTACCCTGGTTTAAAAACGAAAGAAAATACCTCAATAATTACAAACAAGAAGGAAGATACACCAAACCAGAAGAGAAGAGTTGTGCAGGCCACAGGATGGAGTCACAGAGTAGGGGTGGGGGTGGAAAGATTTACAGGGCTGGGAATCAATTTCTACTGAGCTTTCTGCTCTTGCGTCTCGAGGCGACTAAACTGGTGCGAATGCCGGCCAGGTGTAGGAGCGAACCGGCCGCTTCCTTCAGCTCCTCGTCCACGTCAGGCCGAGAATCTCTCCTGCTCCTCTTCCCTGATAACGGGCCCTGGACCCATCGGCCCGGACCTCCTCTCTCCTGCAAACCCATGCTGAAGTCAAGCGGTTGCAAAGGTTTCTGACGAGGGCAGAGAGGGGCAGGGGTTGTGCTGTAATTGTGATCCTGCTTTGGATCCCGGCTCACGACTACCACATCTCTTCGGGACAAATCTATGGGTCCATCTTGGTCATCTGGGTCAAAGACAAGAGGACTGAAAATTAGACACAGATGTACTGGAGATGGTTTGAAGAAGCATTTCTTGTTAACAAAAACAAATGATGAAATACATGGATAAACGAGGGGATAAATCAAAAGGGAAGTACAGAAATGTTGGTGTATGATGGTGGACTCTTACATGAGTCAATGTTCTGCTCTGAGGCAGACTTTAACAGCATCATGGCGGTGGCGGCATCAAAATCACATTCTGTAAAGAGAACAAAAATGAATGATGCACACACAGGTACTGACTACTGGTGTGCTTTCCTGCTTCTGTATGTGTGTGTTTAAGCGAATGAGTCACTTCCACCCAGGAGCGAATCAGTCTCTCTCTGTCTCTCATTTCAAAGTATCAGTGCCTTGGTTGTCAAGGTTACCAATACAGGAAAGAGATGGAGTTTCTTTGCAGGATGTAGACTGCACCAGCAGGGGGTGAGCGGAACAAAAGCGGTTGAGATGAGTGACAGGCGTCGATGTGTGATATGTCTGCTAATGACATGTAAGGGGTGTTTTAATGTAAACTCATGGAGCTTCTGATCAGAAGCAATGAAGTCTACTAACCTTTAAGGGCAAAACCCTGCTCGGATGTGAAAAGGTGATGAGGAGGCGAAGAGGCACTACAGAGAAGGAGGGAGAGAAGATAAGGAGTGATGTAATTTAATATCATTTTTACAATTTATTATTGTGGTGATATGTTACTACATGTAAAACCATGTAATAATGTCTATTCTTTTGGAGTGAATTAAATAGAAGGTCCTTCATTTATTTTCGTTGTCATTTGGAACTTGATAGACGGCAACGAAGAGATCCGATTATTTATAACAAATATGTCTGGCATTAGTGCAAAATCAGCTGCTTCACATTCAATTAAACTTGATTTCAAAACAGTTGAAACATGATTGGTTTAAAAATCGCTCCCATTACAAACAATAAAGCAGTCGTCTACACTGAAAGTTTTGAAATGTTTTTTGCACTTGTGTCTGTTCTGTTTGGTACAGAACAGAATCTCTATTTCAAAACGTGAAACTGACGTCATTTAACATGCTGATTTAGGCTGTGACAAAAACAGCAGAATCAGCCACGATTTCATGCCTCCAACCCGTACGTGTTGGACATAATCAGGGCAGTGTTGATACCTAGGCGGGGAGGCAGGAGGGGTGCAGAAGGCATGTGCATTTGGGAAGTGCTGCTTCCTTAAAGCTTGCATCAGCATGGGCCGAAACTCAGGATGAACGCACCACAGCGAGCCTTTCCCATTGGTCTAGAAGAAACAGAAAGGGGAGGAGTCAGGTCCGCAAGAAACGAGCATGATATCAGCATAGTGCGAGAATGCTGAGGTTAAATGAACACAGGCCAGACCTTCAGTCTGCACAATACAATGATACACTGTACATGGTGAACACATTAGCTGCAAAATGATTATTGATAAACGAAACTATGATGAGCCCTTGGGAGGGATGTGAAATGGAGGAGTCAGGCCCCCACACTGTTTGCATTTGTGTGTGTGAACAGAGAACTCATCATCCTTTGTCTAAGGTGCAGTCCTGCGGGGGGAATATGACCTTGACTCACTTCAACTAGCCGTGTTCATAAACAGGAAAGAGGAAACATCGCCATGGCAACAGACACCAGGCTGAGACACATGAAACCCACAGATTCACACACATCGTCGCATGTTAATGAAACATACCAACCTCACCGTTCCATAAATCATCTTTTTTTCAACCACAGTTTATGTACAAAAAAATTAAAACACCTGCCTCGTTCCATTTAACCGGCTTTGTGTTTGGCTTGCAACACGTTGGCTTTTAAAAAGCCCTAAACCAATAGTCCTCTTGACTACCCTGTTAGCACACTGCAGTCGGCAGCTATATACACTGACCTAGTTAGAGAAACATCTGCAGCGATGCCGCGTGAATCACGCTTGAGAAAAAGAAGCTATTTCAACACAAACCGCAAGGGAATTTCCCTTCATGTATTCTTACCTTCCCTATGCTTCGCTCCACTTTGCAGAAGCACTTGTTGAGGGACAGGTTGTGGCGCACTGAGTTCTTCCAGCCAGTGGGGGCGCTAGAGAAATATGGAAAATGCTTGAGGATCCAGCCATAGATGTCCTTCACAGGGAGAGATTTGCTGGGCGACTGCTCGATAGCCATGTAGATCAGTAAGGAGAATGAGAAAGGAGGCTTCGACTTGTACGGATCTCCTGTGTTCCCTGCCGAAACCGAAGAGGAGGTGGTGTTGCTGTGCGGAGATCCACCACCTCCCTCGATGTCAAACAGCGGGCTGCTGTTAGGCTGTGCCTCAGGTCCTCCAAGAGTGAAGTTCTGCAGCAGGTTCTCATGAAGCCAATTCAGGTTGGTTAGCTCATCATCTTCGGATTCGCCTCCAACGATGCTCAGTGCTCCAGCCCGACCCATCTGGTCCAGGCTGGTGGCCATGGGGCTAGAAGCACTCTCTGCCTCAGGAAGAGTCCCGGCTCCACACGCGCCCTGCGCTCCAGGACATTCAGCTTTCTTATCTGGAGACATTCCGATTATCGGACCCATTAAACCAGGAGGATCTGTGGCAGTAAAGGGAGAGGGTGAAGAATTGTAAAGACATTAGAGAAGCACTGGTTAGTAAAACTGTATTTGTGAGGAGGAAGTTCAGCAATCATATCTTCAGCATAGGCCAAGTACATTTTAACTCTTCACACTAATAATCCAAGAAATTCCCACAAACATTGATGAACTTGTGAATTAAACCACACAGATCAGCAAATCAAATACATTTTCTTTCAGTATGTAATTTCATACTCAGTGTGAGTGCGTCAATGCTCTGTATGTGTGTGTGTGTGTGTGTGTAGGGTTCTGTGTGTAAAGAATCGCGTTCTTGCTTATTTCTGAATGTAGATCGCTACATAAAGTTGCTTATAGTATTCTGCACTTTAAACAATATATATTCATACTTTATACATATAGTCTGTCTTTCATATAATGTATATATGATGTTCATCACAAGATAAATGACTGTTTCAGGAACAAGGTTCTCTCTGTCAGGACTTCTGGAATCTGTTGTTATCTTCAATGTAACTTTAAAATGTCCATATTTAACAAAACTACGGTAAGCACTGACATGGCCATTGACAAAATAAGTTTAACTAATTGCAAAGTAGTTATGAATGGCATATTTCTGCAAGTATATTCCAAAAACAACTTTAAATAAACACATGATTGCACACTGTGCTGGGAAACAAGTGTGTATAGGATAATAATGTATAATGACATAGACCTATGGCTGGTTTACTGGAGGGTCTGTTCTTTGTTAAAGTGCTTTGAAATTATACGCATTGCAAAAAACACTCTTCTAAAACATAGAATTATGTTGCTCCTTCTAATAATGCAGGGATAGTTTTTAATGTTTTTTTTTTACAACCACTCCTACAAACCCCGGCCCCAAAATCCATCAATCCCCCCCATATTTCCCCGTACACCAAAGTAATGTCTTCAAGTATTATTATATTGTTATAGAAGAATAAGTTATCTATAACTTATTTGTGTTCTTATTATAGTGTTCTATGTCATGAACCCTGACCCTACAGCAAACAGAACCAAACCGAATTGTGGCATTGGTATATAGTTACACCCCTAGTTTTTATATATTTGTTTATAATATTTATATTTCCATATCATTTTACATAAGCAAATGTCACTAGCTTACAGTCCATAGCAAATCACCAATCCACTCCACCCAGTTTGTCAACACACATTCTTGTATTTCACTTGTGTTCTTTTCTGTTATTGTTGATATCATATGCATGCATTCACCTCTCGGCTTCATTCTTCCGCTTTCTCTTGTGGGAATTAAGACACCCTTGAGGGACCCCTGAGGGACCCTTGAGAATGGAGTTAAGGGCCTCTTAGGTGTCTACTCAAGAGTCCAAGAGAACCCGACCCTCATCTTCAACGTGATTCCACGCCAGCACAACTCTAGGGTTCTCAGACTGATCCACTTAAGAACTGCAGGTCAGTTATGAGTGCAGTGTAATAGGATGGACACAGCTGGAGAAGATAAGTGATAGTCGGTTCCAGCCCCTCCATCTGATTACTGGGGCCCAGCATGGCGGCCCCACACAGCCTGAAGAAACAGGAAGCTCTGCAAGCAGAGGATAATAACTCACGGAAACCAATCAGAAAGCTACCCTGACGCAGACTAAGTGACTTCCTTTAATGGACAGCCAAGAAAAGCACACAGAATATTGATAAATAAATGATCAGCTCAAGTAAAGGAGGCTGAGTGCTTAGAAGAGCGAATGTTTCTCTGCCCACTATTATACCCACTACCATGGAAACCATACAGCACATCAATAAATAAATAATCACATAAAGTGCTTCTCTAAATCGTTCTCTCCTCTACTCTGGAGAACAGATGGGAGGTAGCGGGGAGGAGGTCCCTCTTTCCCTTCCAGATCATTCATACACACCCGAAAAACCAATACAAACATCTTCCTTTGATTTGCTGACAAAACCAACTAATAATGTTCTAACCCACCTTACTTACAATGTTTCTACCAAGATTTCATGATGAAACTCTGTTTCCTTGCCCACATCATTAAACTCGGCAGTATTTATTCTATTTTTCACAACTTTGGTTGTCTTCATGGACACTGAAAAACCAGGCATGTCCTTCATGGCATATTTAGGTCCCAACCAGAGACCTGATCACCGCGATCAAGGCAGCTCTCATTAGCAAGACAAATCTAACGGCCTCCTACAAGCTTATCAGCCCATCTCCAAACGCTCCATCCACACAGAGAGACAATGCTAATGACGCGACTCTATGGCTCTTAACCACTTAAAACACAAATAGACACAAACAAACACACTATCAGCTTTAGCCTAAGGGAGGGGAAGCTTAGAAATACAACTATCCTGGTTAATTCCTATTAGCGGGAATAAAACCTCACAGCTGGGCTCTCTGGGAAAGCTGTGGCACTTATTTAATGTTGATTATCATAAGCGGTTTATGGATGCACTACCATAAAACAAAAATATATGAGCTATATGAACTTGGAGGACATATTAATTACTGTTGCTCAAATACAAGGTTAGCGGTATAAATAAACTGCTAACCTCAGGTACTAAACTTACACTATAGATATGAATATATACAACTCATGTCGCTTGTTGAGAGAAGGTGTGCTGTTACTTTAGGCCGCCTGATTAACTTCTGCGCTTTGTGGAAGATAAAATGGGTGCAATCCCACAGACTTACATTGAAAGACAGACCAGAATTTCAGGGCCTTGGGAGAGACTCTTTGAAATAGATACCAACCACCTAGCAACCACCCTCAACACCCTAGCAACCACACAATTATATTCTAAAAGCCACCCATACCACTCTTGTATTGTGATGGTGAAATTTAAATAGGCATATAAGCACATTATTTTAAGAAAATGTAAAACTATTGTTCTTATTAACATTAAAGGGATAAAATAATCTGATGGATGATATAAAGAATAACCTGCTCTTTCGGTTTAATCCACCAGCGTTCAGTGAATAATTTCCATCAGTGTTTGAAGGAGGATTTATTCAGCATTGAATCGCTGATGTTTGCATTAGCGACTGAAGCACACAGTAGCGTGAAGAGCATGTGGATGTGTAATAAAACAGTTGGAGATGGAGATCAAGGAGGTCCGCTACGTGTTTAAGCATGCTTAAACAGACCATTTGAATTATAGGTTTCTGCAAAAAAAAAAGAAAAAACCAAGCAGAGAGCTTTTCTATCCTGTAGCTGCTGGTATTGGTCTGTCAAGCATCAGTTTACAGCTCGCATCTCCATCGCTGTGTGAGAGCTGATCTAAAAGCCCAGCAGGAAAGTCAGCTCAGAAAGCGGCTGGACTTTCTTTGTTCTTCTCTGTATAAACCAGAATTCAGGTATTCTCCTTGATGTCAAGACGACATCTGACAGAGACTAATAGATTAACTTCCAGAGACAATAAGCTCACAAGAAACTTTCAAAGGATTCGTACAGCACAAAGACCTTGTTGTTGTTCGTTGTTTGGGGCTCTTTTATGCCACAATTCTGCATCACATTTTAAAGCTAAGCTACTTAAACACATTCATAAGTAAGGGTTCTTGAGAAATCTCAAAAGCTGTAATCTACCGTAGTAAACACACAATGCCCGAGTTTGTTTCATGCCCACAGCGTATTAAATAACAAAAATTCAAACCTTCAATCAGAAATATTTACATTTTTTACAGTGCACTCAAGCTATACAATTTATCACGCGTACAATTTCTACATGCGTTCCCTGGGAATCGAACCCACAATCTTTGCGCGGCTAACGCAATGCTCTACCATTAGACCTATAATTACACCAACACCATAATCAAATGCGATCTATATGGGGGTACACGTGATCAAAGTTCACCGTAGGATCCATTTTTAAACGGCTTCAATAGTGGTGGTCTATATACAGGGCCTCACATACACCATCCACAGCGTGCTGTCTGCCTTTGTCACACCCTACAGTCTCAATTAAACACACCCTGTTTATTCACACAGAAGTGACCCACACAATAGAGGCCATTGTAAACACAAGGACAGAGGCTATGGCACTGGGGCCAGCTCTGCTCATCAAAGCGGTGGGCCCTAATGGCGTGCCGGCTGCCCTACGGACCTAAATCCTTCAGAATGCAGGAGAGGAAAGCTAAAGGAGAAGGAGCGTGACGGACCAACTCCTAAAACACACGCTTGGGTTGGGGGTTGGGGTGGGCATGAGGTGTGACACGGCCCAGGCAAATGAGGGGAAAAAAAGCTCGCATTTGCAACTGAAATCCAGAGCAGTCGCCTATATTTGATTACCACGCCCCGGTGTCACCACATAGCCATGGCAACCACAGCGTTATAGCCTCCTGGGGATGTGAGTTGCGCCTCCTGGTCTAATGTTGAGGACGCGAGGAACAAAAAGAGGCGAACAGCAGATGAGAAATATGTGCAGCTGGAGGCATAATGAGAGGATGGAAATGGGAGGGGTCACTAAACAAAGCCGGTGTCGTTAAAAGGGCCATAAAAGCTTGGACATAAGTTGGATTTGCTTTGCAATTGAGTGTGGATAAGCCAAAGCGTTCGACTAAAAAAAAATGCAACCACAAACCACTTTAAAGTGTCCGCTACGCTCGCAGTATAAAGCAATCGTACATTATTACACATTTACTGAACGTGCTTTGCCATTCATGTCAAATGTAAATTTGTGGTTTCACTAACAAGACAAAACTGGACTCTCTTTTAACTATCTTTTATCCGACGCCTCGATTTCAACGAAAACCAGGAAACTCTCCAGTCTGCGGTGTGCGTGAGCCAAGAAGCCCTTCCTTCGCTTTTCATCACAGTTTCTTAATCGTTTAAATGGTCGTGGACTGTTTCCATTATCACAAACTCTTCATCCAGCTAGTTTCCACTCTAGGTGAAAGTAAGGTGACTGATCAGCTTTTTATTCGCCCCATAACAGAAAAAACGACATGAAACTGGACAAACTTTTCACCAGTTATTAAAAACAAACAGCCCACAAAGACTTGCTGCCTGAACCTTGTCCCCAAAACAGCGATTTACAAACACACACAGCGTTTGTGCCACAGCAACCCCATGCAGCCCAGAGCCAGATCATATCTATCATAATGAGACTAATTAATTTCCCGTTTAATACCAGGAGAGAAGCAATAAGCAAGGGATCATTTGCCTTGCCCTACAAAAGCCCTCCAGAGATCTGCACTGCTCACACACTGTTGTATTTTCTCCACATCGGCACAGGATTCAAGTCTCTCTATGGGCAGTTTTGCTCTTCCTCATGTTTACTTGATCATGCATGTAATGATGGGATGTAAGAGCATAGAGGAATGAAATCTCATGTCGGTAAGCACATAAGCATTGGAAAAACGTAACGACAACCATGTTATCGACAGTCTAAAGGGCAACAAGCGAGGTGCTCATGTGACACACCGGGCTGAAGTTGTGCACTCGTCCCCAGATATGCTCTCTCCCCGAACACGTGTCAATGTCACTCACACAAGCGGAAATAATGAGTGCACGTCCGCATCAGACCGTCCGATTTTACCAACAAGTCACGAGGTGATCAGTCGGACCTCCGGTTTCGATCTTAACGAGCACATGCCCACGGACCCCCCCTCCCCCGTGGATATGCATAACATATAATAACAAAATGATGGACGAAACCAGAGGAAATAACAGCCCCCACCCTCGGATCTCCCGTTGCCCTAGATTCGCGCTGCTCGTAATCGTAACCTTTGCAATCGTTGCTTTTTGTTACGGTGACATTATCGATTAGGCTTCCGATCGCAAAGCGTTTTTTGAGATGCATTTAGATGACGTTTCAAGTCGTTTTATCCGCTATCTCCGCACTATATAACGCCACCGCAACTTCCGCAGATCGGGTCACAAGAACGCTCGCCAGTCCCGCTTAGGAGCGACGATGTTCGGCTAGCGACCAAGCTAAAGCGCGGCTTTAAAGCACAAGGAGGACCAAAAAAAATCGCTGTACGTTTTTCTTCTTTAACATCGACTGGTTTCCGACAGCTGTGCGACAAGGTCCGTCCTGGGGGCTCGTTTATTAACGCGTCGCGTCAGCTCGACGCACGCACAGCCCTCAACTAAGTTAGCTAGCCGGGTCGCGCGGTCCGAAACGCTTCTGTTTCACGATAAAAACGCGCGCGATTCGCTCCAGAAAAACAACAAAAGCGGGTCGGTACCGACGTGTTTTTTTGTGTGCGTTTCGCGACATGCGTTTCACACGGCGTCCTCCTTTAAACAATCGCCCGTGATGCATCGCACCGAAGCCCGTGTACTCACATTCGTGCATTCCGCTGCCGCGTCCGACGACGCACGCTGCCGCTCGCGTTGTGTCAAAAGATCAGCAGCCGCTTCCTCCATCCGCGCAGCGCGGAGATCACGCCGCGCGGCAACGCTTCCGTACCCCCCCGCCGTCGCCAAGGCAACAGGGCCACTTCAGCCAATCGCAGTCCCTGCTCTCCGATATCCCCCTGACAACTGCCGCATCGCGCTAGCGCTTTTTTAGCCAACCTAAGCAATCGCGCTCGGCATGCGCCGCGCGTTGCGCCGCGCGTTATTCGCTGACGCTCCGCAGATTCGCGACGTTTGACGCGCTGGCCCGCGCCTCAATTAGACACGGCCCTGTGACGTCATTCTCTCACTTGGCAATTTAAAGTGCGAGCGCGTGCTGGAAACGGGGTCAGCTGCTGTTGCGTCATTTTGGCGGGGGAGTCGTGGAGGCCCGTCGTCCAATCGCAGGCTATGTTTCCAGTGAGGGTATTTAAAACTTAGCAGACAACTTACATAACTATTGTGCATCAAACCAAGCATGCAGTGTGATCACTATATAGTGCCTTTTATGTGTGCATGTGTCCCCACTCAAAACTGTCATCAGGTCAGTAACCTTTTCAAGCAGACTAACCAAACAATTGGAAACTACATGTGAGATAAGGGTTGTCTGAACCATAGCCATGTTATGTGAGCTACTGTTTATGCATACCAGTCACATGATTGATTTATGGCATTGAGGTGGGCTGGAGGAGGGGGTCTGTAAACGTGTTTAGCAGAGGGCAGTGAGGACATAGCTGGGAGGAGATATAACATGGTTACTCCATTTTCAAGGGTCTCACACACATGGGACATTCACAGATACTACACAGAGCATTGTAGCCCTGAATGCATTTTATTCTTGAATCATATTATTTAGATGGACACTTTCACTCTGCAAACATCCAATTTTCAATGTCCGAGCCAGTTCACGTCTGCTCATTTCTCAAGACACGCAGCTCAAGGACACAGGCATGTGCAAACATTACATGTTCCCATTTGTTTGGCCTCAGATGTCTGAACTACCTGCTGTGTTTGTAGTGCAGGTTTGTTTAAATAGTCTAAGTACTAAACCTGTTTTAGGTGTTTTGATAGTATTAGATGGAAATCTGCCAATTTCTTCTTCTCCTTCTTTATTATTATTAATCAGTGTATAATATAATAATATAATACAATGTTTAATGTCATAAAACTACAAGCCACAACAAAAAGGTGTATGTTTCTTTGACAACTATAATTTAAACACAAGGTAGGTTAACAGTTTAATAAATTTAGACTATACAGCACAGCCCTTTAAACATAGATTACAGACCTTGTTAAAAGATAAAGGTGAACACAGTCATTTGTTTTCTCATTTAAAATGGTTTACCCATGCAGAAATTAATAGTACTGTAAAAATCTTTAAATGCATGAAGCCTCATATAACATTATCGGTAACCTAATAAAGCTGTCGTATTTATATGGAGCCTTATGGGGACCACAATTTTGAAATCACATGACCAGCTGAATGCTGCCTATTTTGTCTTGGTAACTCCTGTATTAGCAGACACTTTTGCTTATGAAATAACTCATTGCTGAATGTGAACAGAGCATTTCTATAATTCAATTGGTATACAGAACTATTGCATGTGTAATGTTGCCTCCACACCACTGGGTGTCAGTATCAGGTACAAGATAATGCAACATAAACAAAAATTACAGTGCACCTTTTAAACAGTAGCAAACCTGCATTGCAGAATCATACTTCGATTTGATGTATTATATACAAAAAACACTGGAGTAGGAAGTATGAAAATACAAACATTTAAACAGTGTATAAACATGCCATAGAAAAGATAAAAATAATCTGAAGCCGATGTAGTTTACCAGGTTTCTGCCCATATACACAGGCTCTTGTTAAGGATGTTTGCCTGTACATGGCACATATTTACCCAGTAATTGTGAAAAGGCTTTATGCATTGAGTAAATAATGACCCATTCTTATCAGACTAGATAAAGCCCAGTGAAGCACATAGCTGTAAAAATCTCTTATAGCACTGGACGCCGCTTATGATATTTGCTTTACGTGGAGTACTCTGTGCATTCGATTATTACAGGAAGGCGACACCTGCAATTAGGGCGGTCTTATAATAACTGTAATCCAGTTATGTTTAACAAGCTCTTGAAGGCAGTATACTATCCTGTTAAAAACTGTAGTGGATGTTAGGTTTCATGGCTTTACGGAGAGGAAGACAGTCTCATATGTTTTGAAGACAGAAACTTCCTCTTTCCATTTCAAACATGAAGAATCAACAAACTGAAACAGCCAGTTTTGATCTAATAAAGTTTATTTTCTTAAAAATGACCAGTTTCTGTTCTTTTCTAGGAAATTAAACCCTTTTTAAATTCATACTAACATCTACATAATGGTTATTGAAGACTTCACAATATATTAAGTCTAGATGTTATGGAACACATGCATAAAATTCAGGCTGCATGAGAAGCCACAGTCACCACATTACACATAAATGGAGGTTGAGGGACAAAAAGACAACAGGGCTGTAGAGATACTTGTCTCAGCTCTAAAGGGGCCAGAGGCCCCCAATATAACAAACTCCAGCATAGCTTTTCACACTCTTTATCGTACTTGAAACAGGCACATGTAATGCAATAAATGCAAAAATAAAAATGCTAAAAATAATCTGCAGCATTTTTAATCAGTTGTGCATATTGGTTTGACAACATGGACAAATATGAACCTAAACAAAAATGCTCTGGGATCAATTTTTACAGTCTGTGTGAGATTAATGATCAAAAGTTACAGAGTTCTTTGGGTCCTTGGTTAACAGTTTAGAAAGAGAACTACTTGAGGACAAGAAAGCAATATGCAAAATAACCCTTTATCTAATAATAACAGATAAACACAGAAACAAGGTGATGCAAACACCACTGAACCTGTTCAACCGTAAGCGGAATCATGAAATTTCACACATCAGTCAGTCACTTAAAATAAGATGACTTAAAAGCCGTCGCCTCATAAAAAGGAAAAAACAATGCTGGAGGACAATTTAGTGTTACTTTTCTGATCCTTTCTTTGTTTTCCTCTTTCACAGAAAGAACTTATATGCTGAGACACGAGTATAATTACAGCAAGCTTAATGTGTGCTAACAAAAATATTAACAACAGTAATAATAATATATAATAAAATAAAAGACATTCAAATACAGTAAGATTTTTTTTTGCCTGAAAATACAAAACTACATGAGAAAGCATTAAAATCATATTTGTAGATCAGAATAACATATTAACATTTTAAAAAAAGCAAGTGCTAATCACATTGTTTTTTTGTTAATTTTTTTATATCATACATATATTTCAGCACATCTGCTGTCAGGAAAACAGTCGTGGAGGGAGCCAGTGATACGGCTCTGCCTCAAATCCGAGAAACCGCCGCCTATAGCTCCTAGTGGCTCCAGAAGAACCGTAGAAGAACTCTTCTTCCATCTCCACATAGCTCTGAAGTTGCACAGGGCAGGCATATAGTCGTACTACGCCGTTGGAAGGATCAGGGACAGTTTGCACCCTTCCCAAACTTAACCTCCATAATCCTGAGTCAACATATTGCTTCACAATATTTTACTCTTTCAAAATTTCCCATCATTCCTCTGTATGTTGAGAGTGATGCAAATAGAACTTGTCTTGCATTCAAGACGCCATTTTGATTAGCAATATACAGGAGTCTGCGTCCAGTACTGAGGCAGCTTCCCACGGTTTCAGAGTTCCGTGTTTCACCTTTCCCAAGATAGTTTCTCCTAACATGATTAATTCAAAGTCAAGACATTTTTCTTATCCACACACATTTTTGCACACCAGGTCTCTCGGGCCCAGAAATGGCAGATGCTCTGGATCTGTCGGCAGGTAAAATGAAGACCAGGGTGCTGAGATGGTGGATGGGATCAGTCTCAGTTGTGCTGTAACGTGTTGGATTCTATGGGAGGTGCAGAATCATAAAGAGTGTCTGTGTCGTGGGTCGGCTCTCCCGCCAACGTGCAAGGATTGGACAATGTACCTGCGCCACAGTCGCAAAAAAACCTAAATAGGGCAGATTGGAAATAGGGTTAGAGCAGATAAATGTGTCAAACTAATCTGACTGTAACCATGGAAACACTTCTGGGTTAATTACACTTACAGATAAAACATTCTAGACCATTTTTTTGCAATATGCAGTGTTTGAGAAATGCTGTTGATATTTGAAATCAACACCCAAATAAACACACCCCTTTCTTCATTGCTCTGCCCTCAAAACAACATGCTACGCAACACAGACAACGACTGACAGCAGGCGCACACACCCCCATTGCTGATTGGCTACGGGACTGTTATGGTGTTAAGGAAACTGGTCCGATCAACTCACACAGAATAGACATATGCAAAAAAACTGTTTGTCCGGCTGCTGATTTAAATTTTTAACAGCATTTCTCAGAAATCTCTTACTGCACCTTTAATACATTATGCAAATGTATTGTACTACATTCTTTTTTTTACATCTAAATGAAGAGAAACTACTTCATTACAAGTCAAAGACGTCAAACTGTGTTCAGATCCGTAAGAAGGCAATGCACACTCACCTATCATGCCGTATAAACTCCACATCATGCCCTTGGTGGCACTTCTTAATACAATTCACACAAATTGCATTGCGGTCTGTTGTGTTACAGGTGTGACACCTAATGCATGAGAACAGAAAACGGGGTGACATTCCTCATCAATTTTCATCGGATTGCAAAGCATACTGTTTAAAGTTTCCTGCCTTCTGATTACCTGTAGAAATCGTGCATGGGGTAGCTGGTGTAACTGGAAATCTTGTACAGGCACTGACCTCGGCTCACAGCTTTTTCTATGGCATCCTGATTGTTCAAGATTTTATTATCTAGATAGTTTTGAAAAACATGTTTTAGGGACATAAGTCAATGACGGAAAGAAGGATGCTTTGTTATACGTTTCAATGACGATCTTTACCTTTCATTGTTACGTTGACACCGGAGGCTAGAAATAAGCCTCCGAATCTATTGTTGAATATTTGATTGCCCTCCAGTGTCGCAGTGGCGTGGTTTGTGATTTCAATGCCTGAAAGGAGGCCGGAATGGACCGAAAATGAGTTTGTTCAGATTTACTTGCAATAAAATGACAAATGGATCTTTTACTGTGCAATTGAATGTTTAATTACACCATATTGTGGAGCACCAATGCAGTAGCACTGCTCAATTTAAACCGTCAACGTTTTCTGACCTGCAGCAAAGCCGTCAAATATCCGGTTCTTTCGCAGCACCGGGTGGCTGTTCGTGCTGATGAGAACACCAGCCTGCGCGTTCCTGAAAATGTCGTTCTCTTCCAACAGCCCTGAACATGCATATGCAGATACTGCAATCAGTTTCATTATCAACACTGTGACAACTACATTTACATGCATCCTCATAATGCGACTATATTAAAATTTAGGCAATATTGTGATTAAACTTTACCTCATATAAACAACAACAATTCAATTAAATTAATGCGATTAAGCTCATAATCATAGCAAGCCTAATAGTAGTAACGTGGCGCATGTTTATTGTAATCGCAAACAAGCATGTAAACACTTTAGACTTCTGGCAGGCAACACGAACTGCAGTGGCACCGCCATCACTTCCACATTTATTATGCCACCAAACAATCATGGGACATTCATAGAAACGTGTTTTGTATTTGATCTAATTTCATTAAAACAGTGGCCAGTAATCTAAGGGCCAGTTAATTATTTGTGTTGTGCATTGGGGTAAAAAATAAAGCACAATTCTCAAATAATCAGAATAATAAAGATTGCATGTAAATTAAAGTAAATAGGTTTGCTTGTCTGCATGTTACTGCAAGTCCTTACCCCAATATTGAAAATAATCACATTATTGGTGCACATGTAAACAGTTAATGATTAAACATTCAGAAGAAACAGCATCCATTACGTTAACTCTACAGCTTCTTTAACGCATCTTAAGCCTAATTTAATTACATTGTTAACTTGTTAGATCATCATTAACATCATTAAGATATTTTTTGATCTTTGTCTGGATTGTACTTCTTTTACTGCAAGTCACCCTCAGCTGGTGTTACAGTTTCTGTACTGTACCAATAAGCAGAACTTCCTCTCCACTTACCCCTCCCACCATTGAATATGCAAATGCCCCCATCCCGGCCATCGTGGATCTTATTTCTGCGCAGCGTGGGGTTGCTGTCTGTCTTAATCCACACCCCCGCCATGGCATTATCAAAGATCTCGTTGTCCTCGATGAAGCCCAGCCCTAAAAACAGATCACCACCCAAGACAGTTTTTATCTAAGCAGCTCAATGTAACACTGACAGAAATTCACAATATTTTGACGGTAATTTAGCACAAAAGGAATTACTCCTATAAAAACTGTGCTTGTGACTTGAGTCAAAAGCAGACACAATAAAAAGGAAGCAGATCCAGAACTTACCAGAGTTGTAAACAAGGATGCCTCCATTTTGCCCACCCCAAATTTTATTTCTTCTGATTTTTGGATTGCTTCCAGTTCTTTGTTTGAAACGAGAAAAGGGAAAAATGTAAAAATGTATCCAATATAGTAATGCATCAAAATTGTTCTGATCTAGACTCTTGTAAAACTATGCATCTCCTGCCACTCCTTAAGTGAGAAATACTTTCCCTACCTAATCTGGACTCCAGAGTACATGTGATTGTAAATATCATTATCTTCCAGTACTCCGTGTCCATTGTCGTAGAAGTACACTCCAACCTTTTCAGAGAAACACAAATATTAGCTTCAGGCTTGGGATGAATGAAGCCTAGATAAACCAGTAGATTTTACATTTCTGGACCTGTTTGCCACTGTGTATCCGGTTTCTCCTGAGCACTGGTGTGCTTCCCGTGGTGACCCACACTCCTGCCAGAGTGTTGCTGTACACCTCATTCTCTTCTATTACACCCTGGCCCTTTTCATGCTACACACATAACGAGAAAGACAGAACAGAGTTAGACATTTTTGCAATATGCATTGTGTATTTTGCCCACAATCTTTTCCTGTATTAGCAAATGGCAACCAAATCAGCATGTTAGCACGTGCATGCTCACCACATAGATTCCTCCATGCTGCCCATCATGGATCTTGTTGTGTCTCACGATAGGACAGCTGTTTGTTCGGATCTGAATGCCAGCCAGGGCATTTCCATAAATATCATTTCCCTCGATGAGGCCCCGTCCATCACCAAATATGTACACACCTCCTTGGTTTCCATTGAAGATGGCATTGCCCCTAGATAAAGCACAGAAAACTCATTTTATAGGTAATCAACAAGGCAGAGCAGTCAATTCACATTGTACAGTCTTTAGTGTATGAAATCACAATCAAATCTGGTTGGATATTATCTGAAAAAAAAACATTATTGATTCATACTAATATGGCACTGACAAGTACATTTCCACAACCAGTCCATAAAGGCACAAAATACTGACCTTATAGTCGGGTCACTGTTGGAAGTAATCCACACACCGGCAAAATTATTGGCATAGATTTTATTTTCTATGAACTGCCCTCTGCCCTTCTCATGTACGTAGATGCCCCCTGTCTGGCCGTGATGGATCTCACAGCGAACCACAGTGGGGTTGGCGTATGCCTTCACTTCGAACCCCGCAATCCTATTCCGGTGGATATTACAGCTCTCGAAGTAGCCCTGCAGAGGGAGACAGAGTCAGAAATCAGTTCATTGAATGATGGCCAGAATCTCAGAGAACGAACAGAAGGTTGGAGTAATTACCATGCCATGGTCAAAGGTAAACACTCCTACGTCTCTGCCATGGTGTATATGATTACGTCTGATTATAGGATTGCCGTGGTTTTTTACCCAGATACCCGCAAGTGCGTTGTTTGAGATCTCATTGTCTTCATAAATACCCTGTAACACACATTGTGGAACTGAACCAATAATGTATTTGTGCAGAATTTACACTAACCCTTGCCCGTGAACTGTAACTGCAGAGCAGTGTTGTTGTGAAACTTCATAACAGAAGATGAAGGTTCCCACCTGTGCGTGATCAGTGATGTACAGCCCGACGTTTTCACAATCGCTGATGTTGCAGTGTTTGATAGATGGACCGGCACCCTGACCGCTTACACACACGGCTGATCCCACTGACAGACAGACAGAGAGAGATTCAGAAAACACCCCAACATCTGCCCCAAAATCACACGGCTAACACCATCTCTGTGCTTTAACTGGCAGAGCATGTCATTAAAAGTATAAAGGTTACAGATTCGAATCCCAGAGAAACAAATACTATTGAAACATATACCTTAAACGTACTGTGAGTTGATTTGGATAAATGAACAAATGTCTGTCAAACTAATAAATTTAATTAGGGTCTCTCTCTAAATTATTATTTTGTTATGTAGATAACACGTATTGATAATTATTTAAGACGCAAGGATAAAACAATTACGGTATAAAGCATTTGGATTCCATGATGCATAGTGGCCCAGATCAGTGGTAGTCTGATGACATTTTCATTTATGCATTTTACAGATGCTTTTATCCAAAATTACATAAAATGTATTCAATTTGAATACACTGTATCAGTACTGTTCCCTGGGAATCTAACCCATAACCTGTGCTGCTAACACAATGCTCTACCAATTGAGCTACAGGATATATGCAGAATTTATTATGAGAGCAGAGATGATGGTTTATTAATTATGATTATGAATTATTAACTGGAAGGAACCTGTGCAGGTGCTGCGGATTACGCAGTGGTCGATGTTGGGGCTGCAGTTAACGGTGATCTCCAGACAGTGATGAGCATTATGATGTTGAGCTGACTTATCATCAGGATTAAACTGCACGCAAAACACACGCTCACACGTTAAAAATGCAGAATTAAAATAATGCCCTTATTATCTAACAGCAATAAATGTGGAAAAACACCCCCAACAAATTAAAAACTTTAAATGGATATTGCAGCGAAATATATTGTAAAGGTAAACAGTAGAGAATAGCTATATAATTAACACAATTAAAAAATAAAGCCAATTTAAGAATGTTGCCTTGCAGACTCTTTTTGTCGAGTCATCTAGATGTTGATTTTCTTTATAGGTAACAGCTGTAATTTAACGTTTCTTTCAATTGATTCATCTGTCCAATCGATTCAAAGGTTTTTAATATAAATTATGACATGCTGTGCGTGTGATGTTCAGAAAATAAATATGCCCTTGCAACCTTGAAATCTCAAATCCAGGGGACAAAGACTTTATCTAAATGTAAAAGTTCATGTCTGACATTTTCTTAACAATACTGAGAGAAAACAACATTATTAAAGTGTTGTCAAGAAATGACTTAAAGCTACGAGAGGACAGAAGACAATTGTAGTAGACAGGATGGAGAAGATAATGCAACAAGTTAAAATCATAATAATTAATGATAACAGGTGTAAAAACCTGGCATACCCTGATGGTCATGTAGCCCACATAAGCGTCTTCAGATCCCTCCATGAACACAAACGTTGAATCTCTTGTGTTTTCTATGACAACTTTGTCAGCTACCTTCCCTGAGGCTGAAATAACAGAAAACAGGTGTGTTTGGGGCTTTCGTCTGAAGATATGAGGTCAGAAGATAAAGGTCTGAAGTTACGTTTCAGGTATAAAGGTAAATGCTATGGGGAAAACAAAAATGTCAGGTTTACCTGCACCGATCATTGTGATGGGGGATTCAATGTAAATCCATTCATCTGTGTAAATGCCAGAATGGACAAATATCAGGCCGTCAAAGTGGGCTTCCTGCACCCCTCCCAGAGCATCTTCAATGGTGTCATAATACTGCCAACCATAAAACTGTTATTATAGCAGAGCTGAAATGCTTCAATGCATTTAATGTTATTCACAGAAACGGTTATATTCATTTAACATTTAAAGGTACATACCAGCATATTCTCTCTGCCTTTGTATCTGGCAGGATTGCTATAAAAGTGCTCGGCAAAACCAGGCTTTACATGCGCTCCTTTATACTGCAGAAAATACAAAAAGGCGATTAAATGATTCATTAAACTTGTTCTGCATTATGCAGTCACATTTAACGTCTACCGACTGGATCCTTCAAGATGAACTAAAGAACCTTTTTACTTTCTGAAGACAAAAACAAACAAAAGGCGTCAAACTGAAAACCGCACTTATAAACCACACCATCCCGAAGCGAGAAGTTCAGATGATCCGTACACGGTCTTAAAGGGATAGTTGACCCAGAAATAAAACCGTTAACATCGTTTACTCACCCTCATGTTATGACTTTTTCTCTCTTTAGAAAACAAAGAGATCATTCAAGAATATCCGTGTGGATTTAATATGTCAGAAGATTATGACTCAGTTAAATAGTTAATATAGCACTCAAAGAGGGTCAACAATAAAGTATGCGCGACTCGCTCGTCACTTTCCAAGCCTTACAATGGGTTTTGATGACTGGATGTAATGTAAACAAAGCATGTGATGCCATGAGGTGTCGTTTCACCACAATTGTATAGTGAAACTCATTGCCGTACTCCAAAAATGATCAGAGAGCCGCACACAAGTTTCCTGCGAACACCCTTGCATGCTTGATGAAGCATTAAGAGTGAATCACATTGCACTGCCATTGTACTTCCACCCAACTGGATATTCATTAAATCTACTTTTGTGTTACAAAGAAGAAAGTCACACGGGTTTGGAACATCATTAGGATGAGCAATGATGAAAGATTTTCACATCTGGAACTATTTCTCAGGAAAAAAACATAAGCAAACGTTCATACCAGCTGCTGAAAACTCTCCTTCCATGGGTTGGGCTGCTCATACTCTTCTGGGTTAATCTGGTAGAACTTTCCTGGTTCTGGATGCATCATGGGTCGTGTGTACTCAAACACTTCCATGTACAGTCTCTTCCTACCAAACGAACGGACAAAACAATCCATAACAATATTAAGTTCCTAAATCAGTATAACTCTAAACATTCAGGCGTTTAGTGAAGTGAAGATCAGTAAACAGTAAAGTTAAACTCTGAACTCTTCAGTTAAACTGCTCTGTCAATCATGATCACCTTATAACCACCTTTTGTTTACCATCTGCTTTGCTGTCGACCTGTCATAAATAGCATCACAGGTCAAAGACTTTCCTCAACTGTGCTGGCTGTGCTGTTCAGCGATGACAATATAAATAAAATCAGGTTTGTCTTTAGTGCATAAAACCATCCGTCCTAACATACTGAATCATCAATAACTCAAGTCTTCTTAGACCATATCATTGTCCTTATACTAACTCCATACAACTACTAAGAGATCACTCTGTGCTTCTGCAGCTCAATCTACTGTTAGCACTGGAAGATTCTCACCAGAGAATGGGGTCATTTGCAAGCTCACTGAACCGCTTGCATACGCAGGCAGCCTGGCACAGATCCTGCTCCAGCAGGTAGGAGAAGATCTTCAGGACAACCTCATCTGGAAGCTTCTCTTGGAGATACTGCTCTGCAGGGGCGGCTGAAGACAACACAGAAGAAAGAATATTTATCTGCACTGCACAGTAATCCTTTAATAAGAAAAACTGTTATATAAAAAAAAGATAGTTCTAACTCTAAATTTTGACAAACTGTGTTTAAACCGTGTCTATATTCTATATTAACTTAAAGTTATTAAAGTTAATATTAAAGTTGTATGTAAACCGCCTACATTGTAACCATAACCTTACCTTTACAATGGTTAAAAGGGTTTCAGAGAGTAATAACATCCCATGGCAAAACTCACTAATTCATAACCTTTCAGGGTGTATTGTGATAATACAGCTATACGTTACTGACACCAGAGTCAACAACGAAATGACTGCGAAACTTTAAACACTGCTCACTCACCTGGCAGGTCTTGAGATTTTCCTGACACTCTGGCACGTTTAGCTCTGTGACCAAAATTTTCTGTGGCTGAAGTGGAGGCTCCCTGCATGGATTAACAATATCTCAAATTAACTTATAACTACCAGTACTTAAAAAATAAACGTCAGAGCTATATATATATATATATATATAAACGTGTGTGTTTTGTATATGTATGCACGTATACATATGAATCTTAAGCATGTGATTGGATATCTTTACCTCCATACTGCTTTTTGCGGGGCACACGGTTCTTTTAGGCAACAGGGACTTTCTGCGGAGTTGGTACGGACTGTTTTGAGCTCCTGGACCGGATTCTTCTGCAACCATATCTGCAGGGATGTCCTCATCTACAGAGGACATAGGAAGAAAAAAAAACATTTAATTCAGCAAGATGCATCTCAAGACGCAGCGCAGACCCCACTGCACGCTCCCGATTTTCATACATGAAAGCATCACCTGTAGGAGCAGGAAAAGAAATTCTGAGAAAACCGTAAGCAAGTTACCAACAAATCACAGGGAAGGCCATGAAAAGTGGACTGGTGGTTATAAAGCATGACATGTATGCCTAACCCTAACCCTAACAGATCCACAATCTACACAGACAAAACTGCCACCCATCAGCTGGGTAAGAGCACCACGCATCTGCACAAAAGATTACATTGTTAAACTTCCAGACAACTTCTGTAATGTTTTCGTGACAACGTTACCTTTTAATGAGCTTAAATTGCCTTCTCCACATGATCAGTTTGATAAGCATTTAGCCCAAATTGTAACGGAAACGTCTAATACATAACCAACACTAACAGTACCAGGTCAAAACAATCACAGATAATCAGTCGTGATCCAGATAAGATGCAACAGCTCCTTTCCTCAAATAACAAATGTTTCAAAAGTACAAAGTTCCCTACCTGTTCACCTGTTTGTGTGTGCGAGTACCCTACCTACCTGTCAATATCTGGTGTACCTGAGAGGCTTACAGTCTGTCCTTCTCTACAGCACATTTGGTACCTGGAGACAACATCCAAAAGTGAAAGATGAGACAAGGAGCTAAAGCGCGACTCTGAACTGTCACAGATTGTGACTTGCCCTCTCACAGTTACGGACTGGCTCACTGGCTCAACAATCACAAGAGACGGTAAAGACGTCAAAAGTGCACCAATCCAATATCTTAAACAGGTTACAAGACATAACACCAAGGTAAGCGTAACGTTTAAAACTTGATTTGTTCAAAAGGAGCAATTTACACGTCTAAAGTCACACGTCTTCTCACTATTTCTGTCTGCCTACATTTATGCATCCAATTGGTATCCACTTATACATGAAAACAAAGCAGAACGTCATGAACGATGCGCTGTCCTACGTGGAGAGAAAAAAACGTGTAGATCTGAGAAAGAGTAAAAAATGTGCGCCCAAACAGAACCGAACCCGCGGTGTGGCAATTCATTTACACTGATAAGTACAATACTCCACCTTTCATTATCAGTAGGTAAACACACACAATGTTATTCTCCCTTTTTAAAATGCCAAATTACAAATTGAACGTGTTGGCAAAGAGTGCCTACACAGTACGCATGCTTATCTGAATGAATAATTCATCTTAATATATTTTAAAGGAGGGAATATGAATATTGCACACAAGTCAAGTAAATGCATTGCCAAGACTGGTGTTTCTGTTTAATGCTATAATTAATCTTAATATATTTTATATGAATAGATCATGTATTTGCTGTGCCAGGCTGGTGTTCTCATCTGTACTAAAACTGCATGTGTAGGGCAAACAGTGCACTTTCTCCAAATGCAAAGTATTTCACTGCAATGCATGATCACTACCGGCCTAAAACGATTCATTGGCCTCTAATAAATGTATAAAGTGTACAAAACAGCAACTTGCATGAAAACCTGGGGCGACTTCTCAAACCATCAATGCATTGCCCGTATAAAACAACTGCACAATCGGCGGGGGTCTGTAACCCAAGCAAACGTGGAGACAAAGGTTTCCGATCATCGCAGATGCACCTTCGCCAACACCAACCAGGGCCTTACCTGTGCCATTTTCACACACATACACAAACCACCACCACCACCAACAACAACCACCACCCAAACAAACCACGCAAACGTGATAAACGACCGTCCCGCACACATCCGTAACAAAACAGCCAGAAGTCTTTATTCAACCCCGCTTGAAACCCAACTGCGCAGCGACTTACATTAGCTGGCGTTGCTATCCAGCCGTGTGTAAACACTGTGTAACTCAATGATCACAGCCAGCAAAGCTTGGAAAACGGAGTAAAATCATCGCTAACCCGATGCAGCTTTTTTGCCGATCACGGTAACGGGGCGGACACGGTAACGTTACCGTCCATCGCACACGGACACACGGCCGCATATCCGCGGCACCGGATACTAGCAGCTACGCAGCGGAGATTTTTCCAGCCCAAATCCACGGTTCACGTCTGTAAGGCGGCTTATAATCGAGATAAATCAACGTTGTCGGTCCGTCACGTCGTTTCCGGGCTTAATTTGAACCCCGGGTGTGGGAAAGCTAAGCGTCTGCGCCTCTGGCCCGTGAAGCCCAAACAAAGCGCGGCCTGGCCCGCACATCCGAGCCTCGACCGTTTCCGACACAAGCCCGTATAATCGGGGCTTCGGGCCCACCGTGTCGGGTCAGATTGAGTGTGTAGTACACACGACACGGCTTTACCGTAAAACGGGCGGAGGAAAGGTCCCCGTCTCACCTCTTTCTGCGTTGTTTCTTTCCGGCTGCACCGGGCGCGGCCTCGACACTCGCCTGGGTCTCCTGCTGCTCGCTCTGGCGGAGTTCATTTGGCGAGGTGACTTTACCCAGAAAAATACACTTCCCTCGGATCTTATTCCTTTGTTCTTAGCATGGACGCAAATGTGTGGTCGGAAATCAATCAAGTCACCCGCAAAGGACGCAAACCCGGGCAGTTTTTTCTTGTTCGGGCTGTTGTTGGTGTGTTTTTCGGACAGCTCCCCCCTGTGCTGAGCTCCGTCTCTCTCTCTCTCTCTCTCTCTCTCTCTATAGCAGGAGGAGCCATTAACACAGAAATGGAGAACATGCACAAGGGGGCACTACTGATATTCAACAAGAAAAACTTACAGTGTGTGTTCAATATCTCATAAATTCAGTGTTAAATGCATGTGTGCTGGTAATACTTCACAACTGTTTCATTTGTTAACAGCACTTCTACAAGATTCATTAATCTTGTTGTTAATTCCACCTGTTCTTTACATTAAAAGATGCATTTGTTATTATTAATGCACACTGAACTAACATGAACAGTTGTGTTTGCATTTACTAACAATAACCAAAGGTGAATAAATGCTATACAAGATTTTGTCATTGTTAGTTAACTGATGCATTTACAAAAATAATCTTTTTGTGGTGTTTTTAATGCACTTTATCATGTGCAGGATAACGTTCACTGCACTGCATTTACAGACTTGCCTAAAAGCATTGTGAAGTCGCAAAACACAAAATATGTTTGCTTGGATTTATTTACTAGACAAACTGAAATGAAAAGACATTTTCATATGAAAATACAGAATTTAAAGGTCAGTGTCAGATAAGATCTGCTACAAACAAACAAACATGAACATAGACTCAAGTCTGTTGAGGTATTACATCTCAACAGTTTCACACATTCACACATGTATCCATTAGATGGCGACATTGTCTATAAATCAAGACCTGAACGTGATTTGTTTTTAACTAACACAAAAAAGATTTACTCTGAAAGATTTATGAAGACAGAATACACAAGATAACACCAATAACTCCTACAGAAAAAAGCTGAACAGAAAGCATTGATGGAACGATTTTGTCTGATCTACTGTAGATTATATGCGTTTCCATCATACCATTAATTTTACACAAAATTTGGACTCGTGTCCACCAAGCCGAAGCTATCCCTCAGGCTAGTTTCATTTTGGCAGAACGTGACACTATTTCATTGACAAAGCTATTGTTTTGAGCGATGACCTCTGCGCGCAGCTTGCGTAGCTCTTCTCTGACATCCTCGTCGGTCATGTCATCAACAGGCAGCGCTTTAACCTTAGCCAGAAAATCTTCGATGATCTTCTCCCCCACCTGTGGGTAACATGACAAAACAAGCAAATCAATTTATGAACTACAAAAAAAAAAAAGAGTGAGCCGCAAAGCAGATACCAACACGTCTTTCAAAAAGACATTTCACCTGTTTCTCAAGACAGTGTTTTTTGGCTGCAGGTCCAGTGTCTGACCCCTCCTCCCCAGCTCTGGAGATATCCTGGAACTCCTCAAGCTCCAAAGCCTTCTCCCGTGCGTTAGCAATAACATGCTTGGGGAAGTTAGCAAGCTCTGCTACATGAATCCCAAAGCTTTGGTCACATACACCTGAGTCACATTACAAGGAATAATCAGTAGTGAAACACGAGAAGATGAATTTTTACAATGTCTTTTTCTGAAGGATTTAAAGATCCTAGTGCATGGATTTCAGGGCTTTTCCAGAGAAGACGCATACCCTTTTTGACTTTGTAAAGCATAGTGAGAGTGCTGTCTGTGGTCAGCGCAGTGACGTGGAGGTTTCGGACAGCGGGCACCTGCTCTGCCAATGCTGTCAGCTCATGGAAATGAGTGGCGAACAGGCAGAAGGACTTGATGCGAGTGGCGATGTGCTCTGAGATTGCCCAGGCCAGACCAAAGCCATCGTAGGTGGACGTGCCTCTGCCCAATTCATCAATAATGATGAGAGAATCCTCCGTGGCTGATCTGAAAAACAGGAAGACAGGCAATGAAACATGTCTCAAAAGCACTTATCACAACGCATGCTGGACCACACAAACATAATTTGTAAAACACTTTCTATTATTCAATGCGTGTTAAACAGGTTGCAAGTACATAGTTTCATGAATTTGTGTTCTGACCGGAGAATAGCAGCAGTCTCCAGCATTTCAGCCATAAAGGTGGAAACTCCTTTGATCTGACTGTCCCCTGCACCCACTCGAGCGAGCACACAGTCCACCACACTCAGCTCGGCCTCATCACATGGCACAAAACAGCCAATCTGTGCCATCAGGACAATTACACCCACCTGACGAATATATGTGGACTTGCCACCCATATTTGGACCTGAAAAGAACACATCGACATAAATCCCTTTGAAATCCCTTTGTTCGATGACATTTTATTATTTTGATTAGGGATTTTCTATAGTTTATCACCCATAAGCTCATACTGTTAATCCTTTTATCCAATAGGATCTTACCTGTGATGATATGAAACATTTCTTCACCCCTTGAAAACGTGACATCATTAGGAATGAAAGCCACATCATCTTGGGCTTCAACACAAGGATGTCTTGCTGCTTTCAGAACGAGTCTGCCTGATCCTTGCTCCAAGATTTTGGGTCGTACATAAGGCACCGGGGCAGCATGTGTCACTACAGCAAAGCTTACTACCGCGTCCAGCTGAGCAATCACCTCATTCAGGGTCTGCACTGGATCCACATAACCTGGATACAAACATGAGGTTATTTAAATATTCATGCCAACAACTAGATTAACCTAAACGAAAATTAACTTTTCACCATCCAAAAGCATTGAATGTGAGCTGTATGGACAGCAATTATGGCATAATGTTGACTGCCAAAAATAATTGGTGTTCCCTAGTATGTAAAAGGAAACAGTTACAGTAAGGTACTTACAATAAAACTTAACCCATGCAAGGTTTGAAAGTAGAAACAGAGATCAAATGTGCTGGAGATCATTTGATTTTAACAAATGAAAGTGTGTCATGTAACCTGAAATTTTAAGTTACAGATATTAAGTTGATAAGCTTTAATAAGTGCCTTTATTAATTTCATATATATTAATACCTAATTCCTAAATGTGTTAGTGTAAAGTTGTCTAAGTGACAATTGTTACCATGGGGCTAAAGTTTTATAAAATATTTTTTACGTTTTTTTATTTGCCTTGTGTATTTTTCAAATTGTACCTTCATGACTGTAACCATAACCTATTTATTTTTTTGGACATTCCTGTCAAATCGTGTTAAAGACAATTAAAACCAACAAGTAAAAAAAAAAATGGTCTTGCTGACCAGCGGCAATGTTGATGATTTCTTTGACGATGGCATTTTGAGCCTCTTCATACTCTTCCCTGCACTTAGTGTATTCTTCATTCAAAGAGCTCAGCTTACTGCAACACATACACACAACCCCAGTCACTTATTATTAGACACTCAAATCATTAGCTGCACTGACATTTAAAATTCTCATAGGCCTCTATCACTCGCCTGTTGGTAAAGCGCACCCCATTCTTCTGAACGTCTAAAGTTGTGAATTTCTTGTTGTTGCGAAGACTTTTCTCTTCTTTGCACGTGACTCGGTAGAAGTATCCTATCTGTGCATTGGATTCCAGCTTCACGGTCTTGCCCGCTTCCAACCCTGAAAAATATTAAAATGTAATAGTTTTACAACAGCAAACACAGAACAGCGGGAAATATATTGAATTCCCGCACTACTTCTGCTTACCGAGCTCACGAGCTGCGCTGCTCAAGGCAGCCTGCATAGCTTTCTCCAAGCGATCCATGTTCTCCCTGAGCTCACTTAATGTGGGATCGAATGAAGGTTTTACCAGGAATTCATGATGCTCAATCTAGATAATGGACACGATAGTTTCATTCACTTACATTAATGGCACACAGCAGCTCCTGAGAAGTTTCTCCATGATCTATGAAACTGCTAATGGATTTGCTAATGAGCTGAGGACTTGAATCAGGTGTGTTAGACGTCAGAAACATTCAAAATGTTCAGTGTTGGGGGTTGCACGTCTGGGTTGAGGATTACTGGTGTAGATGACATGAGTAGACGGTTCAGCTCACCTGGTTCATGTCTAGTGTGGTTTCAATCATCTCCTGAAATTTGGAGAAGTCAGAGATGAGGTCATTGAGGGGGGAGATGAACGCAGCATGCAGCAGGACCTGATGTTTCCCTGTTAACAGGTTAGAAAACATGTTAAAAGCCACATCCCATGTTTGTACAAAATATTATAATTAAGAAATGCCAGAGATTCCAAAAGAACTTTAAAGGAGCAGTGCACCCAAAAACCCAAATTCTTCTGTCATTTACTCAACTTCATATCATTCCAAACCTGTATGACTTGTTTGCCTCTGAGGAACACAAAAGATGATATTTTGAAGCATGTTGGTAACCAAACAAAGGTTAAAAGGCACCCACTTTCATTGTATGGTCAAAACCACAGACATTTCTCAAAATACGTTATTTTGTGTTCCATGGAGGAAAGTCATATAGGTTAGGAATGACATGAGGGTGAATAATTGATGAAATCTTTTTGGGGGTTAAACTACCCTTTAAGTTTTGCATGTTTTAATGTTTACTAATAACATACAACGTTAGCTCACCACTGTATCTCTCTAAAGCCATCACCAGTCCAGACAGTTGCCCCACAGCCTGGTAAACACGGTAACAATCTTGTAAATTACAGCTCTGACGCTGAAACTTTTTTGCCATCCGATTCAGGTCTGGAAAACGGCGGAGAAGATCCTCTTGACAACTCTTCCTCAGCTCAGAGTCTTCCACAAACGTCTCCACTAGATCCAGTCTGTTAAAACCAAATGTTTAAAATCGAACAGGTAACAGGCACCCTCTATAACATTACAATAATGGCAAACAAACATCTCACCTTTCTTCTATCTTGTTTTTGTCTCTAAGAGGCTGTTTGATCCACTGGTTGACCAGTCGCTGTCCTTGTGGGGTTCGACATTTGTTTAAAAGACCTGCCAGAGAGTGAGTGCCTGTAGCATCATCAGAGGAACCCTGAGAAACCAGAGAATACAATGAACTCACAGTAACATTGTGCTGTGAAGTTTCTGGATTTCTTTTCATTAATAACCCTGCTCTTAAGATTTTGTTCTAGAATGGTTCCTGACCTGGAAAAGATTCAGGGCTTGCACAGCAGCATGATCCAAACGCATGTACTGATTGAGGTCAAATGTGGTTATCTTGAAGGACCCAAAATTGCCCTCATCTGAGAGAAGCTCCAGATATTTGATGACTGCTTCCAGACAAGACATGGCAATCTGTGTAAAGTGAGAAACTCTAGATTAAAGCACTCATTTCAGAGTGTTGTCACATTTAAAAAAAAATTTTTAAAAAATCAACAACGCCGCAAACCTGTTTGTCCATCTCTGGAAGGGTAATACTGGACACCGTCTCTCCTTTGCGGGCCTTAAGCAGCCTGTTCAGGTCCTGCACAATGTCTTTGGTTGCAAACTCTGATTTTTTTCTGTCTGTGAGTAGAAGGCCTCCACGCTGTACCACCTGAATTTGGAACAGCAACCAGCATGTATTCAGAGGATGAATACAGTATTCAGTCCATCTTAAAATCATGGTCCATTAAATACAAACTGGCAAGAAAACTATAAAACTGACTTTAAGTACCTGTCTGAGTTTCCCGAGGTCTCCTCCTGCATCCCCTCCAGGAAGCACACACTCTTTGGGCCCGATCTGCACAAGTAGGGCCTCCAGATTGGAGAATTGATCATTGTCTGGGAACTCGCACACACCAAGTTTCCTGAGGGTACAGTCCACATACCCAACACCAACAACACGCTGTCCATCACTTCCAGTGCCAAGACGCACCCCCACGACACCAGAGGCCGCCTCCCCTGGTCCTCCTCCACTTCCAAATAAAATCTCCTCAAACTGGGTCAGGTTTCCTGGAGACGCCTGCGATGCAAGACAACATGCAATGCTAAAGTGTGTCGGGTGATGCTGAGTAATGCATTAAGAGAAAAAGAAATTAAGGTACCTTAAAAGATAACTGCCAGTCATGTTCTTTGCTGCTCTTACTGGCATTCCTGTAAACTTCCACCCGGTACTGTCTGACCAGCAGAAGGTCCCTCACAAACGCCTCAAAATTCATCTTACTGAGCACCACACTCTCCAGCTTCCTACTTCCTGTGTGTTTTAAGACATTCCAGACAGACAGCATGATTATGTGAATAAAATGAGCAAACAATATGATGAAAGACAGGAAACGAATGTATTGAACGTAATAAAATGCAGAATTTGCATTTCTTGCATGTTGCAGACTGGCGTCAATTAATATATGCATGCATTTATTACACGCAAACTTTATGCTTTACTACAATTCACGTGTAATTACAAATCATACAGAATACGTAAATATCTGCAGAAGATAAAAACGAGCCTCTTTAATAAGGCATGACAATGATCATCTGCAGATGAGCTGTTATTACAGAAGTAACATTACAATTATAATATTAAACTATAAAAATAATATTAGAAGTAATAATAGAAGTTATTACAGCCAACCTGAGCCCAAGTATTTGATGACCCCGTTCGTCTTGAAAACCTCTCTGGCTGCAAACAACGCATCTTTTCCGTGCACCGTATAGTAATCGTTTCGATCAAATATTCTCACGGTGGTGTCGGGCTTTTCGGGCATGGAAAAGTAAAAGTTCAGAAAGGCATTTTCAGATGGACCGTCCATGCACAGATTCTGTTTGGGTTGCACCGCCATGCTGCAATCTCCCGCCACAACACGACAGGGTCAAAGGCAAACGGGGCGGGGTTAAAGTGACGACACTGTTGATCACGTCACAGAAGCGCTGTGTTGTCACATTTATTATTATAGACATTATGAAATATTGTTAACATAACCGTGCGCGGTATAATATTGTTTCACAAGGTTATCGGTGTAAATGTCAGGCACGGTGAATAATAATTCAGCAAAAAAAAAGAAAACCAACTAAAAATAAATCAATGTCGATTTTAAAGCTGCAATCCGTAACTTTTGCCTCTCTACCGCCATCTCTGTTTAAAACACGAAACAGCAGGGTGCCTGCGGAGTTATTTTCTTATTTATTTTCTTATTTATTTTCTTAACGCGAATGATCAAATTATAAAACATTATTATAAACTTACAGTTGTGAATCAGGGTAAGATAAGAATCTTCTTAAAGAAATAAGAGTCATTTTATTGATCAAAAACGTATTTTTGTCCATTATTAACTAAAAAGGTTGCAGCTGTCATTAAATATGAACATTATTATTTAGTTGTTGATGATTATGCTATTCTTCTTCTTATTATTATTATTATCGACAATAATCAAATATTGCAAAATATGTTGCACATGAATTAAAATCTGGATTAAATCTGGATTTGAATCTAAAAACTTTAATGAAAACCGATGGGGGTGAAAGCACGGGTTAGCTTTCATAATCTACAGGAAGTTTTCACATGTGGAAACGGATTGAAAATTGTTGTTTTGCATGCTGGGAGTTAATCACAGATCAGTGGGATCACATTTAATGATGGTTATTTGTTTCATTCCCTGGTACATCCATTCTGTATCAAACTGCAATTAAAGGACTGATCGGTTTAGCTCTCACACAAAGCTTTAGTCAAACAAATGGACTCAAAATGTAGTTGTTAGCTTGACCTGAGTCTTTCAGCAGGTGTACATTTCTACAACAAAGCTTCATCAACAACATAAAGCTCCTAAATGATCAAAGCAAAGAGTTATATTATTATTATTATTTATGAAGAGTTATGTTATATTATTTAAGAATAAGAAGCTTCACTGGGGTCCCTTGACCAGATAGTATTAATCTGTAATATTGGACTAACACTTGACCTTGGGTTTACAGCTCTGGTAAATCAATGTTGGAAATGATCTATTCATTGAGTGGGGATCATCCTCCTGCTCAAAGCATGTTTAATTATGGATATATTTTCATTTATTAGAAATATGACTCAGTACTAAATCTTATTAGTCATGTTCTGAACATTGTCGTGTGCCTCCTTCCAAAGTAAACATAACATTATTTGCTGTCCCTTTATAATGAGCATATCATATGACATGAATGTGAAAGTCATAAATAAAGTATCAGATGTTAAAACTGTCCAGCTGTATTAAGACTTGATTCTGTTTCAAAATTCAACAACATTTGCAATTTGTTTAACACTTGCACAAGTTGCAGTAACATGTTGGTGTCACTTGGTGTCAGAGCTGAGCTGGTGAGGACAGAATAAAACTCATCTCTGCAGGGTTTTTACATGAAAGGCTCTTTACACAACAGCTGCTTCAGCTGTGTGCCTTTTGAAAGCACCTTCAATTTATTCACTGAATGAAGAGACCTAGGAAACTGGCTGGGGCAAACATTTGAACTGCATTGTAACCCCATTAACAGCACACAAAGTGCGCTTTGTATGCGCACATAAATATAGGCATATATCTGTATGCATACGCATACATACGTGCATACACGCAAGCAGGTGTTTTCATTGAAGGATGAATTATCTTTTCAAATTTTATAAAACAAAGAGAAGTCGAACTAGCCAAGACAGTTTTATCCCACCTGATTAACCTAAACGGCACTTACATTGTGTGCATTGACCAAAATATTCAATAATCTGTATCTTATCAAACTTCTATAGCATGAATAATGGTACCAAAAGCTTATCAATGGTGATAACAGGAGATAATGTGAGGTGTGTGAAATTGTGTGTTCCGTAGAAAAATTACCAGTGGTTACTAACTAAACTTAAGACTTTAGAAATATTAGCATGGTTTATTAGGCTAATACATAAAAGTATGTGTGGCTACATCCTGAAGTATATTTACATCTATTTGTTTAGGAGGTGCTCTGTTTAGAAGGATGTACACAAAGTACGTGCGTGCATATGTATGCATATACATGCACTGGGGAGGAGAGCTCAACCTGAACTTTAAACAAATCCTCCTGAGGAGTTGAAAACATCTCTTCCAGAGTTGAGAGAACTACATGATGATATCTGGCAAGGCTTATATTCGTCGCAGTTGCTGCTAGTGTTGATGGTGTCCCAGCTAACAATTTTAGGTTATAAGAACATTCGTAATGTTTTCATTAAGTAACAAAAATGTTAAAAAGGTTATTTTGAAAGTTCTGTGACATTTTTAAAACGTTTCACAAACTACTTTATATATATATTATACTTATATATATATACATATATAACGTTAAAGAAGTGTTCTATTAGCATTAATGCAAGAATGTTTCTGATAACTTCGAGAGAACTTTTAGAGAATGTTAGCCAACATTCTGAGAACGTTCCCTGTTAGCCGAGATTGTTCTCTGATGAATTCCAGATGGGCCGAGTGAGAGCGCGCTTGTTCTCTGCAGTGGTCTTTCGTAGTGGGATGGCCTGTTTTAATGGGGGTGGCAGCCTGCTGCAGCACTCTGGACTGCAGCCAGATTCAATGGGCCAACTGTTACTGCTGTGATGGGACAGAACTAGAAGCTTCTGCAGAGGATTAAATCATCAGTATTGAGCAGGAACAATTCAGACGGAAATGACTTATTTGAAAGTCATTTCCCTTATGGACTGAAAGATCTGTAGTTAATTATAGTTTGAACACTAGAATAAATACAAAAAATCAAAAAGTTAAACTTTATACAGCTGGAATAATGGTCTATATGACCATATAACAACTTTGTATGATTAAGATCATCAACAGCAGGGCAATAAGGGAAAATAGATAAAAAACAAAGACTGACTCTTGAAACACTTCTGGGCCAACCCAAAAATATCTTAAGCTATCAGTTGTTACTTCATTCGGTCATGTGTTAATAATTGCCCCTGTCAGCACACTGGAAGTATAAATTGGCCTTCTCATTGTTATCTGTTAAATGGTATCTCGGTTACTTGGCCATCATTAAGGAGTGAACAGAGTTTCTGTGTGTGAGATAAACACTCATTTCTAAAGCCAACGTTCATAACTAAAACAGGGTCAGATCCCCCACCATCCCAAACCAGTAAAAAGAGATAAATTTATAGTTAAAGATTTGTGGAATAAAGGGTGGAATTCATCTTAAAGGTTTAAATTTGTTTTGTGATAGTAAATAATAGCAAGTAACATACGGTTTATTCTGTACGTGTTAATTATCTGGAGGGTCAAATAGGTCTAGCTAAATACGCGGTTAAATATTAATGCTGTACTGTATGCGAAACTAAAGCCCTAGCTGTACTTGAATTACAGATAGCATTTTACAATGTCTGGAACACACAACAATGCTGATCAGGAATGTTTTGGCTAAATTAAGGGATCGTATACATATTAATGGCATATCAGTTTTCTGTAACATTTTGTTTGTTTATCTCTTTATTAAGCCATGTCTGAGGTCACGGCTTTCTATTTTACCATGGCAACAACACATCACCCCACTTTAGTGGAAGGTTTTTAGCGCCCCTTGACGCAACCTCAGGTTACACTTTAACCGTCCATATTTGTGCGTTTTATTGGCAGCAATAAAAGTTATCTTTAGGTTAAGTTTAACCGTGATACTCTATTGCATATCGGCTAAAGGTCAATAAAAGTGACATGACAATTTAGGTTCTTTGTGGACAGAAAATCAGTGCATCTAAATCTACAGCAGTGAATTATTTTGAATGTATATGCATTTAGGCATTTTATTTAATTGCTTCCTTTATAGATGTCAGGAACAATGTAAATTAATGTTTAAAAAATAACATTATCTAACACAGTACATATATTAATTTAAATTATGAAGATTAAATTCAGTCAAATCTCTCTGAACGCTAAGCACCAAAAACCAGCCATAATTAAGCTTTTGTATCACTGATCTCTCAAAGCTCTTGCCGTTAATAAAAAAGCCTGCGTTTACCACAAAATACTCATTTTCTGTTCCTTTAATTCTGGTTTATTTATTATTCCATTGAGAAACCCAACAGAGCTGGTAGATTATGAGAATGCAAATCCTTTTTTATAATCGGATTAACAGCCAAAGATCCAGAGCTTGCCTGTTACAAGTCAAGCCATTATGGCTTCTGTAAACAAAATCAATTTTATTAGTATTTGACCCAAAATGCTGATCAACTTAACCAGAGCCAAATCTGAAACATCCTCCTACCATTCCTGAAACACAGAGTTTATTGTTTACGAATTGCAACCACCATGCAACTTTTGCATTTTGTTTGCTAACATCAATAACTGCGACCTTCATTATGTGACTACATGCTTGCTGGCTGTCATTCAGAAAGGAAAGAGAGCAACAAATGGAGAATCAGAAAGGGAAAGACCATCTCAGTCACGCTCTTTTTCCTTTATGTACTGCTTCATCAAAACAAAGAGGCATACGCAGACAACTCGTGCATAGAACTGCATGCAGGTCTATATTGGGAAATTAGAGCCTGGTGTTGCAAAGTCTGCCAGTGCGCAGCACAAAGCCTGGACGTGCATTAACAATGAATAGGTCTTCAGTTACATGCGCTCACTCTGAGTAAACACCTGAGTGGTCAGGGGCTCTTTATAACAGCGATTATCAACCGTCTGTGTCTCACATGGCTTTTTATGTCCTCAATTACCTATTCACAAACACTGGCGTCTTATTACTAACGTTCTTGGCATAGTTAAAGGCAATACTAGTATATCTTGTTTTCCTGCACTCATTTTACTAGATTAAATCCAGAATATATGAATTCAGCTCTATGGAATTGTGATAATGATCATTTTGTGCTGAATTTTCATATCCGTGCCTTATTCATATCGGTAGCAGAATCATATTTGATATAATGGCACTGTAATGTCGCCATTCTCAGTGCAAGCCACAATAAAAATGTGAAAATACATTACAATTTCTCACACAAAATAAATACATATACATCACAGAAGCTTTTGAGTAGCCCCGTGCTCATTTCTCTGTAATTCAACTTAATATATATCGAAAGCTCACACAATTAAATAAAAGCCAAGGAGAGTGTTTTAATGTTTTATTTTTATTGTTATTATTATTATATTATCCATAATTATTTTATTATTTTGAAAACCAAAGTGAAACCAGGTTTCAAAACCATTTTGGTCTGTGGTATAGTAACCAAAAAGGTTTCATTAGGTCGGTAAGCAGAATTTTTTATTTTTTAGCAGATGCTAAATGCTTAATAAGCTACTTACAAAAGTATCTGAAAATACCGTTTTTATGACTTCAACAAAACCAAATTAAAACTCCTTTTCTAATTTTTGTGAAGGTGGATGAAATCTTACAGGCAATTTAGTGTTTTAAGAGACGGTAAGATACCAGACAGTCTTTTGTGCTTTCAGACAGTGTGGAAACTCTTAGGTAACCTGAAGGAGGGAGTAAGTACACATGTTGCATGTCTTGTGGGCATAACCGATGCGTGATTCACTCTTTCCCCTGGTTTTACAAGCACTGGAAAGGCAAGTTTGTAGGAACCACCCAAGTTCATGCTGTACTCTCACAGCTGTTTTCTAAGGAAGCTTAATTCAGTCATCTCCTCTTTGAGGAGTGGTGGTTAGGGGTGAGGGAGGTCTGGAAAACATCTGGGGTAAATAATGAACCTCATGACCCAAAATCAACGAAGACAAAAATGATGTCATATTCATCACGATTCTGAGGATGGTCCACTCAGATGATAATGTCAGTTTCTCCTGCTGCTCCTGGGGTATGAAAATCCCCCAGCAACAGTCTGTCTTCTTAGCTCTTCGATATCCATCAGACCTGGGACATGGCCAGAGACAGGTGGCCTGCGAGGGGGAGCTGAAGCAGTGAAGCATTGAGAAGCTGGGCAGGAGCTTCAGAAGGCCTCGATAAGCCAGCCAGGGTCTGGTTTAATGCATCACTACCTCGGGTACCATTGCACCCGACACTGTTTTTTTGTCCATATTATTGAGCTTTCATAAGTTCAATCGGATGGATCACATATGCATTGTTAGATGCTTTGGATAAAAGTATCACCGGATTCATAAACATAAACGCATTCATGAAGCCTGTTGGTTTGCTTTCCACGTTTGTAATTTGAATTGTGAACTAGAGGAGATACGTGCCATACACGAACTTTGAAGATAAAATATTACGCAGATATTTTGTGGACAGCTTGATAGGATCAAACCCAGAGGGGCTTTGAAAACGCCCCAGTAACAGGTAGACAAATAAGACAAGCGTAAACCATATAGCCCAAACCCACAGAGGAAGATGGAAAGGCAACAGATTGGTTTGGGTTTTTAATGTGTGCTGGTGAAGCTATTTAGAGACACGACTATATCTGGCAGCAACTTTGCTGTTATGCAAGAACAAAAAATAAAATGATAAATAAGTTCACCTTTAACAACACACGCTGGGCGTGATGCCTGTAGAAAGTAATAATCAAAAGAAACACGGGGCATTAAACAGGACATAAACTCTACAATATTACCCCATACAGGGGCATTTTCATCAGCTCAGGTGATCCCCGTTGCTCAGTTGCGGGGCATTTATACGAGCGGCCAAATTTTACAGCGTGTGACCGGGGAGTGACGCATTGCAGGTACGAACGAACCAATCAGAGTCGTCCGCACAACCGCGACCCTTAACTCGTACTCATCCGCCGTAAAACAGTTCGCCCGTACTTTCCGTTCACCGACGCCGCCGTGCAAACGAAACGCGCGTGTTTTTCACACGTCGACGCGCATCGCTTTCGCTCCACATTACCGGGTTTTAATGTCCAAATAATACCGTGTTTGTGACCCACCTACAGCCCGAAAGCGGTGCTATGTTTGGCGGACGGATACCAGAAGATGGGAGGTGTTTATGTACGGCCGTTAAGGCGGGTCTAGAGCAACATTCCGACCACCATTTGTGAACCTCTCGCGGAGAAGGAGGGAGACCGTCTGAGAAACAGAGAAAATGGTGAGTTTACACCCATATTTAAATACATTTACAATTAAAATATGTGAATGAAACGTAGTGAAAATACACGTTTGTGTGAGAGAAAGGCGAGCAAAAAGGCGCCCGGTGTCTTATTTAGGTGTTGTTGCGATGTGCCGCCAAAATGTGTTATGACAGAGGATGGCGCGAATGAGGGAAAAATCTTCACGAATCATATTTAATCGTGTTGCTTTGCATTTATTACAATCTTTTCTAGTTTATTTAATATCCCTGGATCAAATGAAACACGACTATAAGGGAAGTGAATTTAAGCGGGGTTAACTTGGGTTAACTTTCGGTTTATTACGGGATGCGAATGGCGCTTAGTTTACAGTCCTGCGATCAGAAATGCTTTCCTAATACTTCTTTCATATTACTTCATAATAATAATAATAATAATATGTTTTAACTAAGCTGTAGTTAACCTGGTAGGTTTAGTTCAGTTGGCCGGGCGATACTTCACATGTGTGCAGTCCGCAGTTCAGAAAACGAGTCGGTCAGACATAAGGATTTGGTTTATTTCTGGTTTTGTGTATTTGCATAAAGTTGTGGAGGATTTATTTATCCTAACTGTGTAATAATGTATATTAGTTATTGCCACAGAGCATCACACCTGTTTATCTGGTCGTAAGTCTGCATGTTCAAAAGCAGTGAACGTCCCATGCAGTGCACACTTGTTAGGTTACAATACAGGGTTATAACAGGCAGGTTTCTTACTGTAAATGGTATTAATATGTGAGATGAATATCTTGGATGTTCATCAGATATCTAGATCAGATGCAGGGAATCTGTACAGGCTGTTGTTAGGAGTGTCTGTGGTCTCTATGGAGGGACTTTATCCTCTCGAGTTGGTCTCTAACATTTGGAGGGAGGGAGTCTGAGGTCTTTGTTTGCCATTGATCTCGGTGTACCGAAACACGTGTGCTGTACAACAGTGGTTTGTATCCCGTCGCATGATTTAATCACTTCATTGTCTTCTCTTCTCCAGGCCGATCAACTAACAGAGGAGCAAATTGCTGGTAAGGTTAAATTTTTAATTTTTTTCCATGTATTAATATTGTTTCGCTCTCGTTTGCCCCTTTTAGAGATCCTGCACAGGCACGTGGTATTATACAATAGCCTGCTTGTTCTGCCAGCTCATATCTTGGTGGGTTATCATTGCGTTTGTTGCCATTTAAGGTGGGCTCTTAGTCAAATCTGCATGTGCTTGTAACCTCCCTGTGTGCCTGGATGGGTTGGGCCAAGTAGACGATGGTATCACTTCCTTGAATCTACACTGAAATAAGTGTCCCCAGCCACTTAAAAATAACTTTGTTGTTTCACTTAGCTGGACATGGAAGCTTAAACTGGACCTTCTGTAAATAATTGTGCGCATTGTAGTAAGACTCTTTGAATCCTGCTGGATGGGGCGATGCTTTTTGTGTTTGTTATAGGGGAAAGCTGGCTGTGCATTTGTAATGTCTATTGGCATGTCAAAGTGAAATTGAATTGATTTATCTGGAGGATGTCACATCGTTGCTGAATGGCTGTTGTTGGCACAGAGGAGAGTTTGGGTGTCACAGATTCTGTTGTCCTTTAGTAATCAGACCACCGGGCAAATGCATTCAGTGGTGAAATCCAGTCTCGCTTGTCATTATGGGTTTGTCCTAACAATACCTGCAGCGATCAATTCTCTTCATTGACACTGATCAGTGACAGTGCTGAATGAAGGGTTTGCCTCGTGAGTTTTTTTTTTTCTGTACCCTTTAATAAAAGGTATACTGTAATGTTATCTAAAAGGTACTTGGGGCATCAACATACAGTGAAAGCTGCTGCTTTGCAAGTGGCACGTGACTGTGACATGTAACTACTGTTGTTCACCAGATCTGGTTAAACTGGCTATTAAGCTGTGCTTTAGCACAAAATACAATTGTTCAGTGTTGCCATAGCTCTGGGTTGTTTGTGTGTGTTATTTACAGCACCCTGTTGCTAAGGACATTTATCTTTGAAGACAAATACTTGTGTCTTGGCAACAGACAACAGTGGCATAAATATTACTTTGAAGAGATTAGTTTTACTTTTTGAAAGTGTTTTCTAAAAAAGCCAACAACTTGGGATATTAATTTAACCTCAAGTACATTGTTTCTGTAGTACAGGATTACTAGCCATGGGGAATCACAATGGCCACAAGCAAAACAATGAACTATGCAAAAAGCTAGTTGGGTAGAAGAACTTTGTCTTGACTTTATTGCTATAATGGGAAGCTGGGAGAACAAATATGATTGGAAAAGAGATTGTGTACGACTTTTGAGATTTTATACCAATACAGTCAAGTCAGAATGAACTAATTTAAACACTAATTTGTCTCCACTTTGACTTTTTCCAGAGTTCAAAGAGGCTTTCTCGCTATTTGACAAGGATGGTGATGGTACCATCACAACCAAAGAGCTGGGCACAGTCATGCGCTCTCTTGGCCAGAACCCTACAGAGGCGGAGCTCCAGGATATGATCAATGAGGTTGATGCAGATGGTGAGGGCACGTTTGCTGCTACCTTAGCTATCAGCATTCTGTAAACTCATCCAGATCCAGTCCAGTTTGTGCATCACTTAAAACATTTTCCGGAAAATGGTTTTATGTCACATTTGAATTGTTTACACCAGCACAGTTTGTGTCTCTTATCTGATTGTGTGCTTCGTCCGGTCTCCTTTGCCCCTTATTCAGGTAATGGAACAATAGACTTCCCTGAGTTTCTGACGATGATGGCGAGGAAGATGAAGGACACTGACAGTGAGGAGGAGATCAGAGAAGCTTTCCGTGTCTTTGATAAGGTGGGGCCTCTATGCTCTACACAGTTAAGAACTGTATTTCTAATTTAATCTAACCTGCCATTGAGATGTTTGTTTGCTGGTCTCTTGTCAGGATGGTAACGGATATATCAGTGCTGCTGAGCTGCGCCATGTGATGACAAACCTGGGGGAGAAGCTAACAGATGAGGAGGTGGATGAAATGATTAGAGAAGCAGACATTGATGGAGATGGTCAGGTCAACTATGAAGGTGAGCTTTGCTCAATTGTTTTATGGTGCTTTTCAACTGACCCTTAAAATGGTACTTAAATTTGCCCTTTTCTCTCTCTTCACAGAATTTGTACAGATGATGACAGCGAAGTAAAGGCCTTGTACAGAATTTCTTGTATAAAGTGATCTGCCTTTTCTCGTTTGTAATTTCTGTAAAATGTTTCATTTTAATTTCCCCCATCCTCCCCTGCTGTCCAAAGGATCTGCATGTATACTATAAGATTTGAGTGACCATGCCTTCCCCAACTCCTATTCATTGTAAACAATCTGTGGAAGGAGCAGTTATGGGACCAGGTGATATAGGCACAGATACTGGCTATTACGCAGGCCCCCTTCTCCCCCTTTCCTCCGTTGCTCTGTCTGCCTGCCCACCTGATGAGTGATGACATCACGGGTCCAGTTGACTGAGAGACATCATTTCACCATTTTCGGCATGTTTTTTTTTCTCTCTTTTCATTTTATGTGGAGGAGTGACTCTGCATGGACAATGGACTGAGTGTGAATAGAAATGGAAAAGTTTTTTAGCATTGCACTATTGCAGCGTCATTGAATTAAATACTAACGGGTTTATGGCCAGATTCTCACACTCTGATCTTTTTGTATCTGTTCTGTTCTTACTATGCTTTTTAGTCACACTTTCTTTTCTTTTTTAACTGCTTATGGCACAGCCATGCCTCAGAATCCATTCCAAGTTGTATATTTGTTTTCCAATAAAATTAACAATTTACCCAAAAGCTGCCTGTCTTCTGCCTTTCAAATTACCACCATAACTTCTTGGAATATTATGACAGGGCTGGAAATTGGAGGGCCTGTTATCCATGTAACAGTCTCCAAACTTTATGCAAATTAAATGACAGAATATATTTTTTCTTTGAGGGCAATTAGTAAATGTACAGTAGTGTAGCTGTGGTTTAAACAAAATGTCCTCTACAGTTAATCTTTGTCCATTAATACTACTGTGAATGGTTGGGATCAGTCATGCCAGCTGGGCTGTAACTATTACACTGTACTATTAAACTGTTCACTTATAAGTTTGCTCAGTGGCTTTCCTCTAGTAAAAATAGTGCAATTTCTGTTTAAAATGTAAGTCACATGAAATATTGTGAATATTGAATCCAGTCTGTTTGCCTAACCATGGCTGTGCTGTTTACAGAACTGAGAATAACCATTAAATTTACTAAGTGAAATCTTCACCCTTTTGTTGCGATTTAATGTAGGGTAAGAACTCTGTAAAGAAGTGATCTTCACAGAAAAGAATCTGGGACTCGATCTATTGTACAACCCTGATAAAATCCGATCTTCTGATCAGATCTGCAGCAGGCCCATTCTGTTCCATCTCAAAAGCAGGATTCTTAAATCGCTACTATCTGACCACCAAAGTCTCCTTAAAAGGGGTTGTTGAAATGTTGCCAGGGTTCGACGTGTTGGATATATAACAGATTTTATAGCTGCAAGGCTGAAATACAAGCACACAGAGTGTTGTATTGTTAACAGACTGTGCATAAATGGTGCTGGAGCCTTTGAAGTAATCAAGTGTAGGTAACAGCGAGCTTGAGGAACAAGCGCTCATTCAACGCAAACAAATGCAAAGCCTCTTTAATGGAGACCAATGAGGCGTGAGCGGCTCTCTGTATCGAGGGAGATACGCATGCATCTCATCTCTGGATCTATTTACCGCCGCGCTGAACTTTCTGACGTGTGATATTCACGTTCCATCACGTTTCCTAGCAACCGTGAATTCCAGTCTCACGGGTAGCTGCTTTTTCCCTTTTCCAGTGGGCTCTGAAGGATCATCAGGAGCTGAAGAGCTCTCCCATGTTCACGTCATGTAACGAAGCAACGAAGGGTTTGCTCTGTGGAACTAGAGTAAGAGGCCAGATTTAGCCTTCGTAACCTGCATTAACAATACACCATCACAACGGAGGCACAAGCTTAGCTGATAGAGAGTAGATGAAAGGATACTTTTTACCATTTAGCTATGTTGCCTCTTTTGATTCTTTAACGATTTAAGTGCCATGAGACCTTGTGACATTACAGCAATCCAGGCTAACAATAGCTCTTCCCCTTATTGCCATACATTAGGCCACCAAAAACATCATACCACAATGCCACGAAACAAATGGCCTGTATGACTTGTGAAGCCCTGTTGAATTCTCACAGATTCTTATTGTGTTCATCGAAATAAATTCTTCACTTTTATGGGAAAGCAGAACTGAAATTAAAGACAGCTCTGGGAAGTGATTTGACCAAAAGCAAACAAGTTCATGTCTATTTAAAAGTGCAAATCCCCCACATTAAACCTGCAATGCGTTTTAATAAAAAACGTTTTTATTAAAAATAAACTAAAATCAGTTATTGAGCAAGTGACAGTGTTAAAAAAAACTCCTTACCCTGATTTTCAACGGTAAGTTCATAATAATGATTAATAATTTGAGCTGTTGGGTCTGATTTCCTGGAAAATGTAAGTTTGACTTTAACATACATAATGAAGTATGTAAAGTAATCTGCAATTTTATGTTTCTAACAGAGATGGCAGTAGAGAGGCAAACGTTACAGATTGCAGCTTTAAGATAATTTACAGTTAGTAATGTTTAGTTGAAGGGGATTTCAAACAATCGGTAAATGACCGCAGACATGTCACAGTGGGGTCAGGTGAGTGAGGTGTTCATTTGCAAACATTCAGCTCTGTGTCTTTGATTTTCTCCATCGCTGGAATCCATCAGCTGCTGGAGTTGTTTTCTTGCAGTCTGCTCATCTGCTCATGCTGTTGTCATCCTCATGATTATTGTTATCACTCAGCAAGGACACTATGGCAGCCATTTCCAGAATGTGTCAGCCGCCACACGTACAGCCTTTCGTACCGCATTGACACTTAATAAGATCATCTTTCTCCCCTGCCCCTGACTGTCCACCCTCTCTGTGCGTGGTTTGGCAATTGCTGTGGCCATTATCACATGTTGCTGATGGATATGTCTGTGCAAGTGTGTGAGCGCGCCGCTGCCCCTGTTGTTGTGCCATGATAAATGGGAAGGGGTGTTTAATGGGCCCATGTGGACTCTTGTGGTTATTTTTCAATCCTGGGTTCGAGGATAGCTTGGAGCATCACACCCCATGGGCCCGGTATGTACCAAAAGCAAGCCAAAAACAGAAACCACAGGAGGACGAGAATGAGAACAAACAGTTATGTCATATCAACAGTGCCGTGCCGGTCAGTTCATAAGCCTTTTCATCAGAGGGAAAATTAAGCCTCTAATTTAAAGAAACAAGATCGGTCCAGTTGCCTAGAAGCTCAGGGTTTGATTAGCCTCCTTGTATGGAAGCCAAATCGAATTCAGATCTCAGCCAGGTTGGCAACTGCTCGTAAAGAAGGAATTTTAATGGGGTTAGTGCTTGGCAGGCAGTCGCAACAGGTTCCAGTCAAGGTTCGGACTGGACGGTTTTACAGCATGTGCCAAAATTAACACCTCCTCCTGAGCCTCTGTGCTCCTCTCGCCACTAAAGGGATAGAGTGACTCCTGCCTGGGGAGTCCAATGACATATAATGTCTGTGTAGCCAGATTACCAGCAGCAGTATAATGGTGTTTAAGCACACATACACCATCAATATTCATGTCTTTCTTTGATTGCCTCTTTGTTTATTCACCCTATTGAAATAAATGATATAATGGTCACTAATCCATTGAACTAAATATCAAAAGCATCTGTTTGAAATACAGAATGATTATTGGTAACCCATCAGACAGGAGGTCTGATGTGAACACAGCCGGGCCACAAACCCCAAAGTAATCTGTTTTTATTAAAGGTGTCTCATTTTTCTGTCTAGAAAAACACACTGTAGATATGAGCAACATGCGCTATTTCTGTATACCAAAGGCCAGGGAGGGGGTGTTGAGAGAGAGAGAGAGAGATCGGGGGTGGGAGGTGGAAGTTGCTGAAAATAGTGGAAAGCAATTAGAATATCACAAAGTTCAACCGCGGGAGGAAAAAAATGGTGAGATTTTTTTTAAACAAAAGAGCTGTGTTCTCATATGAGCCCTCGGAGCGAGTGAGAAATGGATACAAAATGAAAGGAAAAAGACAAGGGAGTTGCAACGTTGGGGCGACTATCTAACTCACAAGGTGTGGTTCATTTCTGGCACAATGCCACAAAGAACTCTTTTCAGGAAATAAAAGATGTCAGAGAGCTGAATTATGTCAGGAGGTGCTCAATATAATTGTAAAGGCGAAATCAACTGTGCTGTAAACAGCTTGAAGGTATATGATTATAAATCCAAGCTATACAATTATATATTAAATAGTTTGGACAAATAAACCTTATAAACAGTAGAGGAGAGGTTCAAGAGTCGCTGTGGGTTTGTTGAGTTGCAGTTTGTCTTTGTAATCACCTTTTCCAGGACAGCACAAGGGCTAGAACTACATTACTGTGCTAAAAACCTGTGCTACATTTATCTAATACTCATGTGTTTTTGCCTGATGAGGGGAGTGAATAAAAATGTCACCTGAATTTAATCTCATGCTGTTGACTCAGACCAAACTTTAGGTTGTCAGCCCAAGGTGCCTTGAAAGTATCACACCCAGCTAACAATTTTAGGTTGTAAGAATATATTATATTATATTATAAGTATAATATATTTCCCTGACGTTTCCATTAAGTAACAAAAAGGTAAAAACATTATTTTGAAAGTTATAGGAACATTCAAAACATCAAGTTTTTTAGACTTTGTATTAGAATGATTGTTTGGTTGTAAGAGTTAAACTTTTCAAATTCTGTAAAATGTTCCACTAACAACTTAAGAATAGTGTTTCTGCTAATAATATAGTTTATAATATAACGTTAAGAAACTTTCTTCTAATGTTACATACAAAAACATTTTAGATAACTTTGAGAGAACTTTGAGAGAACATTAGCCAAAATGTGATACCCATTCGAATTGATAGGACACATAAAAATTCTACTTTAATTGTTTTTCATACACAATTGCCAAAGCCATTTACACACACACACACACACACACACACACACACACACACACACACACACACACACACACACACACACACACACACACACACACACACACACACAAAAGGTAATAGTATTGCTTACAGCTAAATATTTATGGATATTACTATGTTTTTCTACAGCCTGTGAACTAGTGATGAACTGGAGATGAGAGCAGTGGCTGGCTTCTGAGGTTCACACATACATTTGGCTGTGAGGGATGCATGACTGCTCTCCAAAAACACCTGCATCTGATCCTCTTCACACAGTTCAAGAAAATGCGCAATGAGCTTTTCCCTACTCAAAATTTCCCACAGTAAAGGAAAGAGTGTAAGATTTGTTTGCACCAGGTGGATTCTGAATACATAAAAATGTATCTTCGATAAATAAGTTGAACAATTATTACAGGTGGAACCGTCACACCATCTGCAGATGTTTTGCTCCAAACTGGAAGTTTCACAGAACTGTAAAATCCGCCCACCGTCATGTCGCTTGAAACTCATATGACGTTTTGGCCGTGAAACAGTTAATAACGGAGTTATTAACAAAATGTCAAAGCTGTCAACAAAAAATATATGACATTAGGATTTGAACCTCTTGCATGCTCAACAAAAACATCACTGCACACAAATGTCTTATACAGAGAATTATCAGGTTGTTAGAAACAGGTGCATGACGGCTTGCCTTAAGACCCAATGCAAGACAATGATTTAAACGTCAGTGCAGACACAACATTTGCCATTCAAATGTTCATGTTTTAATTTACAGACCTATTTACCCTAAGGCTGCAGTTTTGTGGTTGGTCCATGTACAGAGACAGGTGCATGGCTTCTTTACTGTAGACAATATCGCTGAGCAATAACAAGGTTGTCTGTTCATGTCCAACCTGACCAGTGCTTATAGCCAAATCAAGGCCTGTTGCTATTAGCACAAGGGTTTTAAGTTAAGGTCCACTTGCTCAGAGACTTAAGATCACAGTTCTGCCCTATTTCTGTTATGTCCCCGAGCACTGCACTTACTATCAGCATGTTCCAGTGGGAAAGATCCTGTGCACTTTATAAATATATTGGAAAAGCTTCATCTAAATAACAACTAACCCTAATAACATCAAGGAGTGTTTACCAGAGCAACACAGTATTAGAACATCTTTCTGCAATTGAGAATTGAAGATCTCTCAAACAGGTGATGGGATGTTTCTAAACCACACAGACATAATGGCTGACATAAATTTCGATCAAAGGAGTATTACTTTTATTGCCCACAATATCTCCTTCACATTCCTAAACGCAAAACAAGAGCCAGGGGAACAATCTGTGCCTGGTTTTAGAACCAGGTTTATTTGCACATGCTTTTTCATTCTAAGACGGCTATGCAGAAATTGACATTAGAAACATTCAGATGCCTGGCTCCTGTACTTTGACCTTTTGGCACAGGTAAAACTCTAGCATCTGCACAAAAAGACATTTAGTGCATTCAAGAAAACTTTATACTAAAGTCAGCCACTTTAGTATAAAGAACAAAACAGGACACAATTGGTCAAGCGATAATCCAACTGAACATAACTGGCATGCGTGACGGCTGTCATTACTGTGAGACAATAGATATTTATGATCATTAGTCAGTGATCTACAAGGGTTTGAAATGGAGAGTTAATCTTTCTTTGTGGTGCTGTGGTCGGTCTAATGCAATCATGAGCCCAGTAATCCATTTAAAGTCTTTCTCAGCAGGGAAGCAGGGCCGTCTCCTCTCTCCAATGGCCTTGACTTCTCTAATTGATCCATAACAGCAGTAAGACACTCAGATCGATGGGAAAACCATGTCCTGCACATAGCACTTTTCCTCTGCAATTATGCCCAAATGTTAATCATAAAAGTCAAATTCAATTTCATAGCTCAGTTCCAAAGAGGATGTAATTAGGTTTCTTGCTGTACTCGTCAGAGAAATGAAATACATTCCCAGTTGCCTGAATTGGGAATCTTTTGTTCCTGAGACCACAAAGGCATCAACGGTGCAATTTTCATCCTGATAGATGGAGATATCAATATGCAATGCTTAATTTTTGGGATATATTTGGCAGTAATATTTAATATATTTGGCATATAATATTTAATAATTTGGCAGCGCCCCGGGAACAAGTGGGGGTAAGATGCCTTGCTCAAGGGAACCTCAGTTGTTCCCTTTAGGTCCAACTTGCTAACCATTGGGCCAGGACTGCCCCCCCAACATTAACATCTTATATTTGTAACTGTTAGAGAAAGTGGGTAGATAATCATTCTCTATTGTTCATTTGGACATGGCAATTTAAAGAATTATTAAACAACGTTAGTTTTGCAATTATTAAGCCATGAAGTTCATTAGATAATAGCTTGGGCTCAAATGATAATCCCTGTATAATCTCTGTTTGTGATCTAATCCGTAACCTGGTGTAGATGATGGTGTTACACTAGTTCTTGGAAGGATTTGTCAGTCAGTCTCTTGAAAGGGAGAGAGCTGTTTAAGCAAACAATGGGTTACTATAATACTAGACCTTCAGTAATCTTCTCATGCCTGTGTCCATACATTGGGTAATCGTCTAATCCGGTGAGGGTGCTGTGATAGATATCTAATCTCCAACATATGCTTCCAACTACAATTAAAACGAACACATCCGACACACGCCAGACTGTGCCACCAAGACAGTACATGCTAATGAAAATCAGATCTGTTTGTGACCTTAGCTCAACCTTTCCAAACCTCCCTTAAGGGAAAGGTAAATAAACAGTGAAAAAGGCAAATGACTAAGAATATCTGGCCCTCAGTTTCACCCTGAAGGTACATTATAAAGAATTCAGAAGAATATACAGACAGATCTTTGCACTCACTCAGTGTTGGCATAAAATTGTGGCAAGTTTGAATTACCCATAGCCTAAAACCCCACCTGTCCTTTTTTCCAGTGACTCCCAAGATGAAATGGACCTCACAGAGCCTCAGTAATGGAGTCGGACCCAGGTGCCTCAGTATCCATTTCCTCTACCGACATGGGCTCCCCTAGATGGGTCGCACCGCTCGATTGAATGACTCCTGAAACTTTGATGAGCTCGAATGGGCCAGTGCTCCAAAGACAAAGAGCGAGTGTTGTTTGTCCAATAGTGTTCCTAAGAAGATGCTGGGTCAGCCATGGGTTGTAGATAAAACCTGTTATTTGAAGCCAATCCTGTATTCAAACCACCATGAAAACAGAGGATGATGGGAAACTGCTGGTTTATGCCAAAATAAAAGCAGATTGATTAGGCTTGTAAACAGGGTCAACCACAAGTTCACCTGTGCAGAACAGGTAGTTTTATATAATTATGACTGTTCCATCCTCTATACTAACAGCTGAATTGCAATACCAATTTAATATCTGAATATAAAAGGAACCTTTATAGTGCCAAAGCAAATGTGTTTATTATTCTTATTATTAAATAAAGGAACATGCCTTAATACAGGTTATTCAGATTTTTAAAAGGCAGATAATCCAACAATGCATATGTTTCATGGGTACGGAATTACATTAAAATACAGAGTGCTTCATGAATGTTTATGAATCTGCGTAACAAGGATATGCTCAGAGGGGCACAGTTACAAGTTACAAGCCTGTTCAAAATATTAGGTAACCCATCTCGAACCCAAAAATTCCTGGCAGAGGACCAATAACAGCTTCACAACAAACCATTTTAAGAGGAGGCACATTCTTGAGGAGCTCCATGCCTCAAATAAAAACCCCAAAACAGTTTCAAATATCGTTTGGGAAGCTACTTTGAAAATGTGGTTATCAGTAGGTAAATTACAGCTAAGTTAATTTTAAGAAGCTACATTGCTTATTTCATACTGGATATGCATAATAAAAAGTTTTTTTTATTACTCTTAAGTCACAAAGCAGTCTGACACAACAGCTGACTTTATCTGGCACAAGCAAAATAAGGGTCTCTGTACCCTGAATTGATGATGGATATATAATAATGTGACAAAAAACATTATTATAAAATAATTTGTAATAATTTAAATTCTGGAAAGATGAGCCATATTCAAAGCCATTTAAATATGTTGATATATACATGGACTACAGCTGCTATAGTAATAAATATATTTAAAATATATATTCAAATATATTAAAAATTAAATGTCACATAGAGATGTTGATTGGCAACCGATAACAGCCTATAATATGGCTTATGAACTATATTACTTGATGGTAGAACTGTTTATCCCAATTATCAATAAATTTATGTAACAATTGCCTCTTATCATAGTGCTGTGGCCACCAAACTGTGTACCACAATTTGGTTGACTGTAGTATTTTGTCATATTACACTGCTACGTCACCCTATTTTAAACACAGCTTACATGTAATTAAGGCATCAGCATTACTGAAACAGAGAATCAAAAACTTTGTTGTAATAACGTTTCTATGGTTACTGCGGCAGCATAATACAAAACAGTAAAGCACTCTTGTTTTCCTTTGATCGTATATTAGCATTATTATACACATTTCTCATCCAATCAGATTCGAGAAACTCACTGTTGTATAATTCTTGTTAGACCAGTGCACACCTGTAACGAACACACAAAACTCATCCTTACTGGAAAGGAAGTGTTTTAATTATATAGTGGCAGGGATGGGGAGGGAATGTTAAAGAATGAGTCTGACATGAATTCCCTTTTCACAGACCTGTGCAATGAAAGAACCTCCCACACTTGAGGGTGAGGAAAACAAAATAGCCTTTACATCACACGGTATAGATTTCTTACATTCCCTCCAACAGGGAACATGAACACATCCCCCATATTAAGCAAGCTCTCCCGGGGACCTTAAAGGTTCTGCTGGGATCTGCGTTGTGGGATACAGTAGAATAGGATAAGTGGATTAGACATTGACACTGCCTCTGGGAGCCCTCACCTTAAATGCCCCGTGTAAACGAGAGCTCTGAACCATGTGTATTTGGAGCTGCTTCCCTCATGCTGTTCCCCTGGAAAGCAGGCGTCTCTGCAAGAATATATTTATCCTGTCGGGCAACGGCCAAGAGTTCAACGCTGTCATTGTGCATTTGACAGGAATGCTGCCCCACCGATGGAATTTAATTACAACCCCCCCCAGAGAGTGTAAGACTGTTGACAGGTAATTGAAAAATCAGGAGACAGAAAGCCACGATTGGGCCTGGAAATTGCTGTGCGATGAGCAGCAGGTTTCATTCGAACAACAAGCGAATGCTTTAAAACAAATCGGGCTCATTCTTTGGTTTAAATGTCTGACAGTGGTTGTATAACCGGAATATTGGTGTTAATAAATATTGGCGTTCAAGCCTCTGCATTATGCAGATGATAAAACATAGTGGTGGGGTGCTGAACTGCATTCCATTGACTTAATTGACAAGAAACTTAATTCACTGCCACGGTGACAACAAAAATCATGACATTAATCACAATGTCACAATGAATCATTTTAATCAATTGAAAGCCTTCGGGTTTTTATTTGAAAGCAGAATCTCATAGGCATTTTATAGGTTTAACAACTATAAAACCTTTGCTTAAGTATTTCTGTAGCTCAACTGGTAGAACATTGTGTTAGCAGTGCAGGTTATGGGTTCGATTCCCAAGGAACACACATGCTAATAAAATGTACTGTAACTTGAGTGTGCTGTAAGTTGCTTTGGATAAAAGTATCTGGCAAATGCACAAACCTAAAACAAAAACTTCTGCAGAACCTGCTTAAGAATGCCCTGGTTGAGTATCACTGTATTTGAATTGCATGATGTAACTTGTTCAACATAAATGTCAAATCCACAGGCATCTCTATGATAAACCGTACGTTAACAACTGATACATATAAATGAGGTTCGTGGTCTAATAAACATGACAGATTCCTTGAGTTAACACAGCTGTGGCTATCAAAATGTTTTAATGATATTTACTGACCTGCATTTAAGATGTATTAACTGCAACTGACATATTTGTGTGACCATTTCGATCTGTGTTATGAAGGACAAAGTTATCAGGTTGAGAACTGGGACCTCAATTATATAAATCATAAGACATAACCAGACAGCCTTAACCATTCCTGCCACTTAAGCGATGTGGTTCCCCCTCCTTTCCATCTAATTAAAATATTACGCTTTGTCAAATGTTTGGCATAAATGTGCTTGAAAATTGTGACATCTATTTTTATACCAAGGTGGTTACATAAATCTTCATACAAAGAGGGCGATCTGAGTTCCAATCTGAGTCTGAGCCTACCCAAGCCCTCCCCCTTTTCTTTCACCCTACATGTCTTTATGTGCATTTTCAGCGAGACTGTTAAACCAATGGAATAAATATTCAATTATTCACACGACAATTGTGTAGCTATGGCCTCAGGTCTGCATCCCACTAATGGAGATGGCAGGCTGTTTTTATAGAAGCACAGATGACCGACATCCCCTCCCCAACCAAAACAGCCTCAAATCCATCTTTTCTTCCGTCGTAATTTCTCTTCCTGTCAAGAGTTGCTCATTAAATCTCTGTGTATCGATCCATTTTGTGTTCTGCTTTCTCCCATTTGGTGACTGACTGATTGACCCAGAGCAGAGACAAGCACAGAGAAGGTCTGTCTGAAGCCCAGATGAGACCCTTTAATTACAGGATGTCATATTTACACAGCTTCAGCAAACTGCGGCACCTTTTGCCTTTTTAATGTTCCGAAATTTCAAGTCAATCCCAGCTAACTGGGAGCGTTCCCAGAACATAGAGTAACGTTCTCTAAAAATTGTCTCAAAAAAGTTATCAAAAAATAATTCATGCAGTAAGGTTGGTAGAATTTATATGATATATTAAAAACATTTATGAAATATGTATGAAACATATGAAATCGTTAATGGAATGTTTTAAAAACGTAACACATTAATAAATGTTTGAATAACCAAGCAATAATGTTAATACTGTGTCTAAAAAAACTGGATGTTTTGAATGTTCCCTTGAACATTGACATAACATTTTTAATGTTTAGTAATGGAAACATTAGGGAAATGTTTTTACAACCTAAAATTGTTAGCTGGGTTGCCCCTCAACCCACAAACACACGGATACACACAAACATCAGGTCTGTTCTTGTTAACCGTGGATGTGGACTTATAGACATTTGCTGTCAACATGGATGTCAACATTTGCGTTGCTTGCGCAATGCTCTACCAGTTGAGCTACAGGTTACATGAGAATGTTCCTGCTAACTGGGAAGAGAATTAAGAATTAACTGAACTCTTAAGTTAATTACTATGCGTTCACACAAAGCAAACAGTGAAATGACATTTCAGTGTCAGGCTTTGAAAAACAAAGCAGCAAAGAAGAGTGGAAAACGTGTGAGGAGATGCCAGAAAAACAACCTTTCTCAGAACTAAAAATGTAGGTATGTGAACAATTACAGCTGCCCTTTATATTTGCCGCCCATCTCTCTCCGTCTTTTCTGCTTGCTCTCTCTCTCTCACACACACACGCTCACAGATACATACAAGAGTGCTCTGGATGATGCAACTCGTTGAAATATCAACAACATTTCATTTGGCTCGCTGCATTTGAGTTTCAGCACAGCCATTTTAAGGTGATCATTTATGTGCAATTCTTTGTTTGATATTTATGTTTTACTTTTTCTTACTGTTTCCTAATTCGTTTTTCTTACCGTTCATTTCTATTATTTTTATTTTGGCAATAAATAATCAGGATTAAAGAATTTGCAAATATATTCCCGTTGATTTGAAATATCCATTAAAATGCAAACTGCAACTCTGGTAGCAGCGTTGAGGTAGCAGCGCAAAGGTTGACGGTTCGATACCCAGCGTACTCATGTACTAAGAAAAATGTATGGTTTGAATGTACTGTACGTCATTTGGGATTAAAACGTCTGCCAGATGCAGGAATGTAAATGTAAACCCAGGCTAACCTTAAAATGACCTCAGTATGTGTTATGTCTTTGTGTGAGAAGGAAGTGATGAGACACCTGTGTGTGTGTATGTGTGTGCGCTAAATGTCTAAAAGCAGGTCCCAAGTGCTTTGACCTCATCTACATCTACACAGCTCTCCCTGATCTCATCACACTGCAGCATTGGTTTAATTGGACAGGAGATGACACTCACACTAGCCAAAACCCTGGGGGTCATGACCTCATCATGGACAGGAGGGAGGAGCCAGAGAGGCAGGAATTACAGTCTACAATGTTTACTATGGCAAGTTACACAAAACACTAAAGGTCGGATATAAGAATTGGTTTGTCTATCCGGCTAATCCTTTCAGGACATTTTACAGTGCTGTAATTTTACATTCCAAACAAAGTGACCAGCAAGCAGTCCCCATGAGGGAAATTGATTATTAAACATACTACATGATGCTTTAATATAATGTAAAATTGCAAAAAGGTTATTGTAAGGGTTAGGTTTAGGGGCAAGCTGAGGATTATGGGATAGAAAATACAGTTTGTACAGTATAAAAACGTCATTGTCTATGAAAAGTCCCCACAAAGCATAGTAACCTACTCTGAGTGTGTAGTCCCAGAACACAGCCCTGCCCATGCTGAATCTCAGACTTCCTGTGCCCTAATTGGTGCAGAGACCACATGGGCGTTCTTCGGCTGCCGCTGGTGTCTCTCATGCCCATCGGTCTCCAGGAAGTCGCTGGGAATTTTGGGTTGGATCAACAAATGCAATGTTAGAATCACTTGGCAGCACGGAAAGGCCACCGAGAGCTCCCCTTGCCAAAAGTTGTCTCATCGAACAATTTGGGTCAGCAGGGCTCGGCATGTTTACACTGTCTTCACCGTGAAGAGTTGAGTAAGACTGTGATGTTCTCTTCTACACGGTGATGCATTTCCTCCCCACCTGGCAGCTATTTCAGCCTTTGTGAATATTGCTTATTGTCTCGCTGAGTTCTTTCCGTTCTAATGCCTCTTTCTCTCTCTCTTTCTCTCTGTCTCTCACTGGAATTAATTAGTTTGGTTGCTAGAGGACTCCTGAAGGCCCATGGCACAAGAGCTGGGAATTTATAAAAAGCATATCTACACCATTTCCTCAGGTAACGAATTGCACAACAATCTACAAAAACAAAACAGGTATGACTGAACATTTACTGTCTTGGAAGCATCAGCAAGAGACGCTACACCACTAAATAATCTGTTTATTCCTGAAATAGTATTACTGACAACAACAAAAAACGGACATAATCCTACCCCTGACACCACAGTCTGAGTTTCTAGAGGTTTCTTCATTGGTTTTGTTTTCTCTTGATACCTCAAATCAGGTGTTGCTTTTCTAAGCAATTGGATGGATCATTTACACCTGGGTGATGATAAAACAACAACAAAGGCAAAAAAGGTTAAAACAGCGACAAAGGTTCACATTGTATGAATGATTTGAGCCATTTCCAGAGACCATGAGTTGCAGAAAGCCACCACCTCACAACACCCTAACAAACACGCAGCAAATGCATTACAAGCTACTCAGAAAACCTTAGCAACTGCAAAACAAAGCCCTGGCAACCAGCCACCAACACGTTAGCATCATTAGAGTAAGTTTTGCACTGGGAAACACTTCTCACATTTTCTTCAGAAAACGCACAAATCTAGTAATTTGTATAATAATATACCAGCTAATAATAATAATGACAAAGAGGACAAATCTGAAAATAATAATACACTAGTCAGATGCTAATTATGATGTTTGTCACAAAAATGTTTATTATTCATCATATAATCACAACCACAGGCACTAAACCCATCATGAGATAGAGCCACTTCAAACATTTCCTGAAGAAGATGGAGAGATTGGAAAAGAGTCTGAGGGAGGGAGGAGAGAGAGAGAGAGAGAGAGGATGGTAATGAGAGAAAGCAGTGGATCGATGCTTACTGATGATCTACACTCAGCCAGTTAGTGGTTTTTGGACCCACATCCATTAATGAGCCCTGTCTGTCCACATACAATCACAATGAGAGTGGTTGTGGCTCTTAGCTCCCATTGCGCACACCCACAAACCATACATTACATACATGCACAAATTCGCTCTCCTACATGCTCACGCACAAGCACCTAAAAGCGGCCATCTTAAAATCCCCTGTTGCCAAATCAAGGCATCACCAGAACATTTCGGCCAATTTCAGTAAACAAAACTGTTTTGCTGCAGAAAGAACCGGGCTAACTTGATTTACTGCATCTGCACTAGAAGAATGACAGACACAAGCAGGACAGAAATGAATTGTGTAAGAACTGCTACAAAAATACCCCCCTCCCCACCTCCACCAGCCCCCACCAGCAGGCTGTAGTGAATCATTCAACCCCCTCATATTCATTTTACTCAGCCCAGCCGAGAGCTCCAGCGCTCTGCTGCTCAGTGGTGCAGGCACATGTATGTACATGCGGCAGGTGCTTATTTACTGAAAGCAATTCAGCGCGTGATGTAAATCAGCTGGGCTTGTTTTAACACACCTTTCGGAATGCTTGTGATGTGTCATTTCTTGAATTTGGGACAATGCAAATCCTCCACATGAATTTACAATATGGAAATCAGCTAAGCCTGTGGAAGTTAGTGATTCTGTCTGGATCTGAGCACAGCTTGAGTGTCAGCCTGGACTTCTGCATCTGAGAGAGTGAATCACTGCACATAAGTAACTCAAAATTCACTTACAGATTCACAATGTCCTTTTAGTGTTCCACACCCACAGCCAGCCTACAGCCGATCATCTCAGCCTACAGCCGATCATCTCCTTAGGAACACACACACAAAACGGGGATATAACTTTTCTAAGCATTGCATTTTAGAATAATAATGAAATAATTTGTTATTATGTAAGATTTTAGCTACCTTCTTGAAACATATTTCTTTCTAAAGGATTAAGTAGAGCCACACACAATTTTTTTTTCTCTAATGGATCGACTTTTTTTCATGCTGATGTAATCTTGCTTCCCCAATTATTCCTAAAAAATGTAGACAAATTTAACATCTTAATTGTTCAGTAAGATATTATTTAGTATGTTTGTTTTGCAGTGTCCATTGTCCACACAATACAGGCAAAGCCCAAACCACATGCACCCACACACCACACACACACACTTCCTCAAATAAAGTATGCAAACACAGATTTGGTCCAATAGCACAGAAAACATGATGTTCACAATAACACACGGTTAAACAGGTGACACACAACAGACTCTCTGAGATCAGCCCTAACAATTCCTTTTAATTTAAATGACATTATTTGTAATAATTTTATTCTAATAATATTCATTTGCTATTATTATTATCATCATTAACATTATTATAGAGGAACTCTGAGCACATACAGTGGGTCTTGTTTGGTCTTAGAGAGACAGTCGCATTCACTGAAGATAAACACACAAGGAAATACTGAACTTCTGCCATTATGAATCAAAGCAGCATTATTTACATAAGACCAGAACTGATTACGACATCTCTGTGAGTCTTTGGAGACCAGTATGTTCTCTCTGGTTTGTACCCACAGAGAAACAGAGCCTTCATGTGCTACTTAAAGAACTCTCGGCTGACTCATCCACTTCAATCCGAGTCAAGCACAGACGAGTGTGAACATGACTCACTGTGCTTGCAATCTGACAGTCATACATTTATCAAAGACCAACATCCCAGCTAACAATTTCATGTTGTAAGAACGTTCCCTAACATTTCCATTAGGTAACAAAAACATGAAAATGGTCTTTTGAAAGTTCTAGGAATGCTCAGTTTTTTAGACATAGTATTAACGTTATTGCTTGGTTATTCAGATATTTTTTAATTCTGTAACATTTTTAAAATGTTCCTCTAACTACTTAGAAGTAAAAGTTTTGATGCATATGATATATAACATTTAAAAAACATTCTACTAACGTTTTTTAATAACTTTAAGAGAACTTTAAAAGGACGTAAGCCAACATTCTGAGAATGTTCCCTGTTAGCTGGGGTACAGCACACCACACACACTGTTTCTTTCTACTACAACCCAAGTGAGGAAAAGGGTCAGGTTTGACTCTGAGGCCTAAATGTGTTTGCCTCTGTCTTAACACCCTCCTTCCGCCCCACAGAGCTGTAGACTTTCCTCATATGACCTTTCTGCCTGCTGCTGATGAAGGCACTGCATGTGAGAGAAGAGAGAGTATGAACTTAGACGACTCGAGAGTCTTTTCCACATTCCACAGACGCCTTTGGTCAAGCTTCCATCCTATAATGACGCAAGACTGAATACTACACGATGAACAGGCCAACATGCTCAGTGTAAGTCGTATATGCCTTAGAATGGGGAAAACAGTTCTGACAAAAGTACATGTTTAAAGAATGTCATTTCTGTGCCACTAGGGGTACCAAACAGAATTACAAAAATAATGTGTTCCTTGAACCCTCCCCTTGCCTTCCATTGGTCAGAGAAAATGTCACAGAGTTCACGCCGTTGGTTGACGCAATGTTTCAATAGTACCAGTGTGCTGCAATATTTAACCTACAAAACTAGGATGAAAAGGTTTATGATCATTCAAATAAAAAAAAAAAAAAAATCACACAATTGGTCTGTGGAATATTTGAAGTAGAAAAAACAGAATATAAATAGATATGATCATATTTATCATTAATATAAATAAATACCTAAATATAAATATTTTGAAGTATTGAGGAAAATTAGAATATGCAAAATTCATTAACATTATTCAGATTTTCAGCAACATCTATGATTTGTTTGAGGTGATAGTTTCACAGCACAATCAAACCACTCCCATTAATGGGTGGAGGACCGCAACTGGACCTCTCTGCTCAGCAGTACGGGCCCCACCTGCCCCAGTGACCCAGTAACCAGGAATAGCCCAATGTGACCAGCACGAGGGTGGGCATGTCTTGTCCTCACCTCCTCACCCCTCACTGGGAGAAGTTTATACATACACTTATCCTATCCACCGATCATTTCTGTATGATGAGTCACGACGAGTGTGTTTGCTATCAAGTGCACAAGTGCTCTTCACTTATTCCTTCTCATACTCTGTCTCACACTCCCACACATACACACACGTCTTACACATTAAAAAAAACAGCTGAGAGAGATGTGATGAGGTCTTAGTTTATGACTTTGCAGCCACCACTGTCATGTTTGTTGCCATGATAAATGCTCTCAGCTGACTCTATACGGTCATCAGATCTGTAACTCATTAAAATACAAAATAACAGACACAAAGGTTAGCACCTGACACATTAACATTCAAAGACAGGCATATAGTTCCCGTCCAATCGTGTGTGCTATTTTAAAGGCCACCTTACAGACCATACATACAGAACATTGCTTAAGCAAAAGTGAACGTCTCTCCAGGAAACATTCTCAGAATGTTGGTTAAAAATTATCGAAACATTCTTGCAGTAGAATGTTCTTTTAATGTTATATATCATATATCCAAAACTATTACAGTAACATACACATTCATTGCACACACAGTCAACCCACCCACTTCCAGGAGTGTCATGTAAAATGTAAAATGTCATGGCCATGCTGGTATTCAGGACAAGAGCACAATTGCAGGTCTGATATTGCTTTAAATGAGGTTCATTAAACAAGAAGAGACTAACAACTTTCACTGTAGTCAAAACACGGCCTGTTATTCTGTCTGTTCTTGATCAACTAACAAAAAAGGTTCATAAGATGGTAAAGCAGGATCAACTGTTGTGTGTCGCCATGTGTTATGTAACCAACAGCCTTAGTGCTATTATACTGAATATTAGCACTACAGGAATGCTGCTTATCCAGTCAGATTAGAGGATTAAATCTGGTTTATGATTGAATAGCTTTATATCTCATCATGTTCTGAATCTCATCTGTGTGGCTCCTTTATGCAGTGGCCTTGTTAACACCAAGCTGTTAGAAGTGATCCACTAGAGAATTCTGGAAGGAACAGTGAGTCCGAAGAGGATGAATCTGCTTTTGAAATGAGGTTGATGGAGCTCAAGGGGTGACACAAAACAGCTGTGGCCCCCAGTTATTGGCTGCTGGCTTTTCACTTTATAGTCAGCAACATCTCCAACATTTTTTAGTGTCACCAGAACAATAACCAAATGTTACCGCAGTAAATTATAGTGACATGGTAACAGAATAAAATAATTATTCATAAATCAGTGTTAACGATGCACATTAACACAAACAAACACTTGTCACACACATATTTAGTAACATCTTGTTTATTCTGTTTGTTGTGCTTCTGACCCAATTAGAAGCTCATTTTGGTCTCTGAACCAATCAGATACAGCCATGAGCTAGGAATCCCCGTTACCCTGGCAACTGTGAGGTCACCGAACAGATGGGTGGGGGGTGGAGGGGAGTGGTCGTAAGGTTGTAAAATGCAGTTTCTCTCCCTTGACAGTACAGCTGCTGTGCAAGTGTTTGATGCATGCATGCATTCATTAGCGCAGGCACACAGGAAGTTGCGGAGACAGAAATCCACAGAGGCAGATGTTCCAAGCCGAGCTTTCTAACATTACTGTATCCCCTTGCAAAAAGAATTCCTGCATGCTCCACATTACATATAAAATGTGCACACAGACAGAATATTTAAACACTGCATCTTATTTAAAATATTTCAATACCACAATATTGGTCACTATTGTTTTGTTCCAAATGTACACAACCAACTTCTGGCTCCTATTAGTGGGTTTGCATTGCCTATGATTAAACGTTTTTGCCATGTATTTGAACCAGAACACACAAGTCTCTGATGTCCCAAACACATCAGAGCTGAGAACAGCAAAGCAAGGTGGAGAAACTCGTCCACGCTTCTCTACAGCGTGACCTATTGTTATTCTCTGTGAAAATCTTCTCATCCATGTTTTAAACTCCCATCTTTCTCCCACAAAGAAAAGCACTCACTCCAGCTAAAATGTTAATGACTTTATCAACGAATAAATTGTGAAAATAGTTTTTGCATGTATGACGAGGTCTATCAGAAGCTGATAAAACAAGCAGGACTGGATTATGGAAGGACAGCAGAGGACAGAGGAGATGAAAGGTGAGGAGCAAAGCAGGAGAGCAGGGAAGCGCTGGAGAGCAGGGCATGGAGTTGAAAAGCGAGGAGAGTGTGGGCGTACAGAGCTGTCATTTTGTCTTAGATGATGCTCTCTCCTTGTCTCCACTCGTCTTGCTTGGTGAAATGTTAATCTGGCGTGGAGTGGGAAAAAGAAGAGAAGATCAGAAATAGGTCAGCGGGAAAGAAAGGAGAGGGTATGGAGCGTCCGCCTTGTGATTCCAAATGCACACACAGAGCAGAAGAAAATAAGGGATGAGAAAGAGGAAGAAAGATGATGATAAAGAGATTTACTGAACACAGACTGCATCACTACAGTGTCAGATGTGGATGGAACAAGGAGGAGAAACAGGGGACATTGTGTAACAGATCAAATACACCATCGTACAGCATGCATTTGATCAATTGTGCTAGATCAAACATACATCTCTGATTGCTAATGCTGATTGTGTTTGCAACTTTCTGATTAAATCCAAGATTTTCTCACTTCCCAGCAACAGGGAACATTCTCACAACGTTGGCTAAAGTTCTCTCAAAGTGATCAGAAAATGTTTTTGCAGTAATGTTAGTAGAACATTTTTAACGCTATACATCATATCAAAAATGTTACGTAGTTAAGTAGTTAAGAATTAAAAAGTGTTTGAATAATGTTCTTATAACCAAGAAATAATATTAAAACAACATCTAAAAAACTGGGTGTTTTGAATGTTTTGCTTAATGTAAACATCAGGGAAACGTTCTTACAACCTAAAATTGTGAGCTGGGTTTGCTCTGTATGAACCTCAGCTTCGGTGTCCAGCCGTATCTTCAGCATCTTGGGATGTACTGTGTGCAGATCATAATTCCTTCTTGTCTCATTGTCTCTGTCTCACCCCCTGACTGTGAAGCTGGCAGGGACTGCATTGCTAGTGAACCAAGCAAGACAAGAGAGTGAAAAACAGAATCTATTTGGGAGTACATGAGTTAATAAGAAGCCACTTTGATCAACACAACCGTAAAAACAGAACTCACCAGCACATATAACACATAGAAACATCTCACACCACTTTCCTGAAGAGCTCCATCCGTCTCAGAGCTCTCTAGTGCTCTCTGCTGTCTGAGAGGCAAACAGCACCATCACATGAAGACCAGCAGCCTCTGTTCAGTGACTGATAAACATCAGTGTTTATGAAACGCTGTCAGGACCCCTCAGATGATAAAGGCTCTGATGTGAGGCGAGGGTTTCATAAATGCGTTTGGTCCTGGCAGTGCACCTGAGGTCTGGCCAGAAATCAAGAAATAAACCTCACTGAACCTGGTTTAGAGATTAGAGAGAATGGCTGTCATAATTACATCAGAATAAGACAGTGGTTTCTGAGAGGCTGATGCAGGGCAGATGATTTCTGAATATGCATGAACAGACTTGACGCACAGGGACTGCAACAACAGCAAGGTGCAGAGATCAGCAGGTTTATGAGTATATGTGTGAATACACCTGTATGTTCAGTTCATCAAATAAAAAAGCAGAATTAGAATCCACATTAAACAGTACCATCATCCACGCAGCATGTTTTGTGCTTTCCTGATATTTCTGCTACCTCATCCCATCAACTCACTGTTGCAT